>CM053786.1:689941792-690534292 GCA_028749045.1 Cupressus sempervirens | reverse complement strand
ATATTTCCTGCCCAATTTGAGTTAGTGCATACCTTCAGTTGAAATTTATCACTTCTCTTGTAATACAATCCATAGTCTTCTATACCTTTTAGATATCTCAATATCATTTTTATAGCCATCATGTGATTCTCTTTAGGATTTACTAGAAATCTAGCAGCTATCCCAATGGCTAAAGCAACATCTGGTCTTCTATTAACAACACATTGTAATTTTCCAATCATGGATCTGTATAAGGTCTAGTTCACATTAGGAGATTCATCATTCTTAGATAGATTATGTCCTATTGGCATAGGTTTCCTCACTGGTCTTGAATATCCCATTCCAAAAGTCATTAGTATCTCCTTGATGTATTTGGATTGTGTAATGAAAATTCCAAAATTCATTTGGTATACTTTTAATCCAACAAAGAATTTGATCTCTCCAAAAATAAACATTTCAAATTTGTTCTTCATTTCATCAATAAATGATTTGTGTAATGCTTCTCTACCCCCAAATATAATGTCATCAACAAATATTTTAGACAACAGTACTTCATTGTTCTTATCATTCTTCAAATATAGATTACTATTATCATTTTTACTTTCAAAACCAATATTCACCAAATAATTATGCAATCTTTCATACCATGCTTTTGGGGCTTGTTTTAATCCAGGGTGAACCCACAATACTGGTACCACTTTTGGGGGATGAAGGAAATCGAAAAATGATGAAAAATTTGCATATAGAATTTTATGTATGTTCACTCGAACGTGCTAACTATGTTTTCCCGAACATATTACCATTCTATGTTCGCATGAAAATATTAAGTATAATTAAATGTTCGCGTGAAAATTTATGAAACAACAATTTTGCGATTAAAATTCCACTTTTCCATTTGAAATCTTGATAAATTTGGCTTTTCTGTATGTTCGCGCGAACACAAATGATTATAAATGTTCATGCGAACACGTTAAATTAAATTTCTAGATGCCAGATTATTTTTCTCATACGTTCGTGCAAAACAAATGTTCGTACAAACATATTAGACAAGTTTGCATGAACATTGTATTCGTGTGAATATATCAAATTACAATTCTTTTTTGCTATTTTCTTGAGAAAAAATGAAATTGGCTCTTTTGACCCCTAAAATTGAGATTGAATGATCTCCTATTATAAAATAACAAATGCCAATTTGTGCTACTCGGAGCAAGCTTTCCAATGACTATAATTGTAATACATATTATATTCATTAAGACTTTCAAATATGTAATGTCCCCTTTCTAGCATTCATCGCATGATGTTGTTGTTAGCCTATTTCCCCACGGTCCTGTAGGCTAACCAGGACATTAAAAAGACTTAGAGGCCATTTGGCCTAGACAATTTCAGTTGTAGGTCTTTCTGGGGGGTTTTAAGGCAACTTTGGGCATACTTACTATTTATAGTAAGTCATCTTGGATATGATCGGACATCCAGTGCCAGCAGTATGTTGATGGTAATTGTTTAAAATTGACAAGAAGACTTGTTTATCATTGATAAGATTTGTTATGCATTGATAAAGCTATTTTATAAAGTTAAATTTAAATATTTAACTTTATTAATGCATAGACTATAGTTTGTGAGAAATATTTAAATTAAAAGAGTCTCCTTTATTTTATAACACATTGGAGACATAAGTTACATAAAGGGAGTGATGTTTTATCCCACATTGAGAAAATGAAGGATTGAGCTCTTGTGAGAACACTATAAAAGAAAGGGAAGAGCTTCTTTTTAGTATGCTTGGAAATATCAAAAAAATTGGGGAATTTTCTGGAGATTATATCTCAATAGTTTGAAGGACAAAATCCCTTCAAGCTAGAAATCTTGATGC
The DNA here is from genome assembly GCA_028749045.1 of Cupressus sempervirens. NCBI lineage: Eukaryota > Viridiplantae > Streptophyta > Pinopsida > Cupressales > Cupressaceae > Cupressus > Cupressus sempervirens. The sequence continues at coordinate 690,532,446 of CM053786.1, read as the reverse complement.
CATTGAAAGATATGATCTTGAGATTCAACATAGTAGCAATCTGAAAAAGTAGATACGAAAAAGCAGTCCAAAAAAGCGAAACCGAAAAAGTAGGCTAAAAAAGTGGGTACGAAAAAGTAGTCCAAAAAAGCAGAACCAAAAAAGCAGGCCGAAAAAAGTAGTTCGAAAAAAGAAAAGTAGAAAGGGCAGAATTGAAGGAAATTATTACAGCCATCTACAACCAGGTTCTTTTGTTAGTATTGCTTTTTAGGGTGTTATAAGCTTTCAGTTGTAAGTGTGCATTATACTAGCATTATCATTTTGTAATCCATGTAAATGCCAAAGTCTTGGCCATATTTCATAAGCATTGTAATTTTCATTGCAATTAAGAAGATAATAGTTGTTGGTGTCATTTAAGCAATTTAATATCATTATTTATCAGCTAGTTAGTTTGCATACCAACTAATTGTAAAAATGCCAGTTGGCTGTAAGTGTTCATTTCTCATGCTCAAATCATATATATGCACTGAATATTGTCAAAATTAGTAGCACACTCATGTTAGGTCATTGTGTAGTCCATTGTAGTCTTCTAGCACAAGATTCTCATTGATGCAAATTGAAGAAAAAGTCATTTGAAGCCAGTTGAAATACTATATCAGTCATACGTCCCTTGCATGTGAATTGTTTGATGAAATTCCTTGAGCTTTCATCAGCATTTTTGAGAGTAGATTTGAGGAGGGTTATTATAGTGGTATCAAAGTGATTTCCTGCCATCCTATGGAGGTCTTATTGGGAATTTGGATTAGCTAGATAAAGAGAAAAATGTTTGACAAAATGAATGCTAGTCCAGATCAGGGAAAGGAAAGATTCTTACAGTTATTAGACACCTTAGCACAGGGATAGTGATCAACAGAGTAGAGAGCACAAGAACAGAGTCAAAGATTGGAGCTTATGATGCAGATGATGGCTCGTCAAATGGGGTTGAATGCTAATTTAGGTGGAGGAAATAATCAGAATGGTAATAATTAGAATGGTAACAATCAAAATGGGAATAATGAGGATGGGACACATAATGGAGGTGAACAAGTTGGGAACAAATTCAGTCATGCACTCTAACAAGCTAGGATAGTGAGTTCGAGGCCCATGATTCCTACATTTCCTCCTAGAGCTCTAGAGAAACCTGTACCAGAGCCCCAGATCATTGATATACAAGAATAGCTGAGGAGAGATTGGGAAGCTAGAGGTCCAAATTTTACTGCTACAATTACCTTTAGGGAGTATATAGATGTGTGGATGAAGCATATGCCTCGTGGACATGAAAAGAACCAGAGCTATGAGCTACGAAAGAAAGTAGGGAAACTTCAATTACCATATTATGTTGGCTCGGGGAAGTCTACAACAAGAGCTTGGGTTCAAAGGATTGCCACATACTTTCAAATGAACCCTATGCCTGAGGAAGAAGCTATTAAGTATGCAACAATTCACCTGGATGGGTTAGCACACGAGTGGTGGCATCATGGTATGGTCACTATGGGTCACGCACACATTATCTCATATGTGGAGTTTAACGAGAGACTGATTGAACATTTTGATAGGCGTAAGGATTGTACCTTCCCTATGATAGGCAGAAACTTGTATGAGGAGTTTAACAAACATGCTGATTCGATACAAGGAGACATTAGCATATCTTTAGGTAATGGTTTTTTTGCATCATCTTCACAGGTAGAAGGGGTTATAGATGTTATGTAGGTTGAGCCAGATGGTGATATCATAGGCGCACCAGATTGTGTGATTGACATAGATAGTGATTCCAGTATAGTTAGGCTGGATGAAGTTACAACAGTTGAGGATAGTGTCATGTTTGAGGATAGTACAGTTGATCAGAAAGTGAGCATTCAGGACTTTGCATAAAATGAGTATCAGGCACAGTTGGATGCTTCTTCACATGAGTAGAGGCTAGTAGCTCTTTACTTGGTTTGGTAAGCCAGCTGAAGACAAGGGAGAAGAATATTGTCACGGCTTTATCTAATCATGACAGGATACATGGATTGATTGAGAATCACATTTAGATGATTCAACTGTAGGAGAGACAAAAAGGAGTCACAACAGGTTCTTCTTGTGATGACTTACAATAGATCAAGGAAGGCATGGAGACAATGAAGTTAAGTTACATACACTTACTTTCAGATCACGATCATATCCTTAATCTTGCAAGGATCTATTTAGATGCATTGAACAAGAAGGAGGAGGAGGCTGATCAGCTTTCTCATGAGCTGGAGCATACTCAAAATTCCTTGGTGTGTATTCATTTGGCTCTCTAGGATTTTGAGAGACATGTGGATGAGCTTTGTCTTGAGGTGAGCTCAGTTCAAGAGTTAACGCATATAGCAGGGACTCAGTTTTCTTTTACAGTTAGGTCACATGTTGATGATTTATCAGAGATGATAGAGTTTATAGGAGAGTCCTAAGATCTGAGTATTATAGATGATAGCTATTCTTAGGTTACTCCTTTGGATAGTGTACCAGGGATAGAGTATAGCAGTTCGACCAATCAACACAATCATGTGTCTAGTCAGTTGAGAGTTGTCAAGTGAGACATTGCTATTGTGTGCGAACATTTTGATGAATCTCGCCAGTTGTTAGTAGTTTATGGATGGGGTTCTCCTACTAGTGATGAGTAGGGAGGCAGTTATCTTTCCTTGATAGAGATCCACTCTTTATGGGAGGCTATTCGAATTCTGAGATTGAATTATATGAAGTTGGTAGCCGACAGAGATTATCTTATAGAGTGGGGCAGTACAACATATGACGCATTATTGGTCAAGGAAGATGAGGTGAGTGAACTTACTCAACAGCTCGAGATGACTTCTGAGTTTCTTGAGAGTACACAGTTGGCTTTCAAGGAGTCACAATTTCATTTAGTTGAGGTGACCATGGAGTTGGAACGACTTCAATCTTTACCAAATTTTGTACAGTCACAAGTTGTGCTATCTGGTGATTCGAGGATGTCCATTGTCAAGATTTTTAGAGACAGTGGAGATGGGGATGCATCCATCCTTGATACTAACATTGGCATATCGGGTTCATTCTCACTAGAGTCAAGTTTAGTTGAGTTGGGAGCTACAACAGATTGTTGTGGTATGCTTGACATGGTGATGACCTCTAGTACTGATGGCACAGAGACTAGAGATTTTGTATAAAAGATCATGTGTGATGTTGGTGAGCCGGCACTTGGCATGGTTCTTGCTAGTGATACTACTCCCTTGGCGATGTCTTCGGAGGTAGTAGTCAGTTCCAGCTTGGTTAGTGATCGATTACAATTAGTTTCATCTGGGTTACAGTCTGAGCCACTGACTAAGATTGGTGCATTCTAACAGCATTACACTGTGAGGTATGCTCATCAATTTACCTTTAATGACCATGTTGATGAGATGATGATACAGAGATGTACTTTGGTTCCTAGTGCTTGTCATCAGTTATGGGATGGTTTGATGCCTCAGGATGAGAGTTGTGATGGGCATGACATGGCCATAGGTTCTGCGGTTGACAACTTGATAATACATGACTTAGAGCAAGAGTTTGGGAGTGATGCTTCAGCGGTTGTTGTTATTGATTCTATGCCTTTGGCTATGACATCTCCTGACGTAACTGGTGATCAGTCACAGAGGGTTGTATCACTTGTTCATGGTGAGCTATTGACTGAGGTTGGTTCTGTTTATCAGCATTAGACTATAGGGTATGTACATTAGTTAGCATTTGATCCTTGTGTTGAGGAGTTGATGGCAGGAAAATTTGGTTTGGGTTCCATTTCTTGCTATTTATCTTGTGATGTCTTTTCACCATCAACGGTGCATGGGAGTTATGGTTATGAGATAGTGGCCAGTGATCTGCAGAGTCGTGTTGATTGTAGGAGTTGTGCAGTGTGTGGATTCTCTGTATTTGGTGCAATTTCATGCGGGAGTATTCATTGTTGTTGCAAAATTGTATTGTACATTCCACATAGGCTAGTGGGATGTGTTGATGGTATTTAGTATGTTGGCAGTTTGGGTTATCTACTCTACTTGGGTTCTGATATTTCGAGAGCTTGTTTCTCATGGGTTCCTAACTTTGGAGTTTGGGTGAATTGTATTCGCCAATTTGATTATGGATTCCTCTTGGTTAATTTTTAGAGGTTGTTGCAGGAGCCTATGTTGACTGACAGTAGTATAGTTCATGACTACATTTGGGATCTAGGTGGATTGATTGGGTTGTTGTTCGACCACTGCTTGGGGACAAGCAATTTTGGGAAGGGCGGATTGTAATGTTCGCAATTTTGGGAAGGGCGGATTGTAATGTCCCCTTTCTAGCATTCATGGCATGATGTTGTCGTTAGCCTATTTCCCCAAGGTCCTATAGGCTAACCAAGACATTAAAGAGACTTAGAGGCCATTTGGCCTAGACAGTTTAAGTTGCAGGTCTTTCTGGGGGGGTTTTAAGGAAACTTTGGGCATACTTACTATTTATAGTAAGTCATCTTGGATATGGTCGGACATCCAGTGGCAGCGGTATGTCGATGGTATTGTTTAAAATTGATAAGAAGACTTGTTTATCATTGATAAGATTTGTTATGCATTGATAAAGTTATTTTATAAAGTTAAATTTAAATATTTAAATTTATTAATGCATAGACTATAGTTTGTGAGAAATATTTAAATTAAAAGAGTCCCCTTTATTTTATAACACATTGGAGACATAAGTTACATAAAGGGAGTGATGTTTTATCCCACATTGAGAAAATGAAGGATTGAGCTCTTGTGAGAACACTATAAAAGAAAGGGAAGAGCTTCTTTTTAGTATGTTTGGAAATATCAAAGAAATTGGGGAATTTTTTGGAGATTATATCTCAATATTTTGAAGGACGAAATCCCTTCAAGCTAGAAATCTTGACGCCATTGAAAGATATGGTCTTGAGATTCAAGATAGTAGCAATCTGAAAAAGCAAATACGAAAAAGCAATCCAAAAAAGTGGAACCGAAAAAGTAGGCTGAAAAAGCAGGTACAAAAAAGTAGTCCGAAAAAGAAAAATCAAAAAAGCAGGCCAAAAAAAGTAGTTCAAAAAAAGAAAAGTAGAAAGGGCAACATTGAAGGAAATTATTACAACCATCTACAACTAGGTTCTTTTGTTAGTATTGCTTTTTAGGGTATTATAAGCTTTCAGCTGTAAGTGTGCATTATACCAGCATTATCATTTTGTAATCCATGTAAATGCCAAAGTCTTGGCCATATTTCATAAGCATTGTAATTTTAATTGCAATTAAAAAGATAATAGTTGCCGGTGTCATTTAAGCAATTTAATATCATTATTTATCAGCTAGTTAGTTTGCATACCAAAGGTTTGTAAAAATGCCAGTTGGCTGTAAGTGATCATTTCTCATGCTTAGATCATATATATGCATTGAATATTGTCAAAATTAGTAGCACACTCATGTTAGGTCATTGTGTAGTCCATTGTAGTCTTCTAGCACAAGATTCTCATCGATGCAAATTGAAGAAAATGTCATTTGAAGCCAGCTGAAATACTATATTAGTCATATGTCCCTTGCATGTGAATTGTTTGATGAAATTCCTTGAGCTTTCATCAACATTTTTGAGAGTAGATTTGAGGAGGGTTATTACAAAATATGAGTTTAACTCATTATAGGTTCATTACTGATTCAACATCAACTGACTTTGACACCTTGGGAAAATTAGTAAATTAGTTCAATTTTTTTTTGAAAAATATGTAGGAACTAGCTTATTGAGACACCTTTCTATTAAAAAAGAAAGAAAAGGTTTCTAATAAAATGACTTCAAATTATCTGTGTCAAATGGAACTTCTGTCTGAATTATGATTCATGTCACTTCAAAACTTCATAAACTATACAATATTCAACCAAAATGAATCAAACTAAATGCATCCTTTGGATATTCATGTTAGGAATCTAACACCAAAAGAAATATGTCATTATCATTTCTAGAAAAAAAGTTATGTGTGTCAAACGGACTGTCACTCTTTAAAAATATTGAATTTTATTATGTACCACTTTTGGAAGGAGATGAAAAAATTAACCTAAATAATTTTTTTTTTCAGATTAAAAAATATGGTTAGAAAGTAGGAATAGAGTACTCAAAATCATTAGTTTATGTCATCTTGAAATTATTTTTGTTTTCGAGATATAGTTAGTTGAATGCGACGTTTATTGCAAAAATATTGATTTCAATGTCAAAATTGGTCAAAAAGTGGAACCCATTATTGCGGGATCACCCTCCATAGAGAGCTTTATTTAGTTTACATACCATGTTTCTTCTTGTTTGGATCCACAAATCCTTCAAGTTGATCAATGTATACTTCTTCCTCCATTATACAATTTAAAATGGAAGATTTGACATCCATTTGATATACCTTGAAATGATTGTAGGTTGAATATGCAAGAAGAGTTCTGAATCCTTCAAGGCTTGCCTCAAGAGAAAAAGTTTCTCCATAATCAACTCCTTCTTAAGCATAAATATTGCATGCTAGTCTTACCGTATTTCTTGTTACTTCATCATGTTGATTGAGTTTGTTTCTAAAAACCCACTTTGTCCCAATGACATTTTTGGCTTTAGGTTTTGGCACCAAAGTCCAAGTATTTTTCTTGTTAATCCGTTCAATTTCTTCATTCATTTTCTGAATCCAATCTTCATTCTCCATGGCATCTTTCACTATTTTGGGCTCAAATTCATAGAGTAAGAATGTGTCATCTTTGAATCTGTTTCTTGTCATAACATTTGATTCAACATCACTAATGGTTTGATCAAGTTTATGATGTCTTCTCACATATTTTTCTAAAATAGGTACCTTCCTTATTTGTTCTTCCACATGTTCATCTTGAAAATCAATCTCAAGCTCATTTTCTCTTTGTTGTTTAGATTCTAGTCTAAATTCTGCATGCTTGACATTTTCAATCTAATGGTCAACATTGCCTATTAGTGACTCGACATCTGTAGTCTGGTTCTTGGTATCCACTCTTTGTTGCTCAAAAAATTATTGCTCTTCAACATTTCCTATCTGTCAAGAGACTACAACTTGGTTTGCTTGTTCATTAGTTCTTGGAGCATCATCATCCACATAGATGATTGCACTATAGTCTTCAGGTTCTTCTTTGCATGTAGTGTCACTTCATATTGCAAACTCGTCAATTTTCACATTTTCATTTTCCACAACTTTGTTAATGTTAGAGTTCAAACACTTATAATATTTTCTCTTAGTGGAATATCCTAGGAATATGCCTCCCTCACTCTTTGTATGAAGTTTTCCATTCTAATTATTGTTAAGTATATAGCATTTACTTCGAAAGATTTTGAAATATTTCACATTAGGACTATATCCATACCATAGTTCAAAAGGTGTACCATATGTTGTTTGAAATACAATAGGGAAAGTAAAGTTTGAGAGCGGGGGGGGGGGGGGGGGGGGGGGGGGGTGAATCGGTACTTCAAAATTTCATCCATAAAATCATTCACCACACATCCATCTCATAATTTGCATGTAAACTAAAATAGCTAGCTAAACATATTCATCCATAGCATGAAAGAAAATAACATTCAACACATATGAAATAAGATATGATTACCTAGAAACCCTCCAATGAGAAGATAAAATTGGTGTGGGGATAACACCCACAAATCTTCGCTACTATAGTTGTAAAGTGTATCTAATGAAGGTTACAATGTTTAATCATGAGACATGATCTACCTATGAAAGGTCTAACTTGTTAAAGGCTTACAAGATTGTTAGATCCTACCCTATTAAAGCGTTTCAACGCCCTGTTAGAAGTTGTATGCCTAAAATGTGGGCACACTTCTATGAGTCGTTATATTCAAGATTTCTCAAAAATGAGGTCTCGAACAGTGACTCATAACTCCCTATTCATGGGGTGCACGGGTTTGTAATGAAGGCACTCAATCTGACATAGTTTGTGCCCATGCAATTACACCACGAAACAAGAGATTAAATGATCTAATATGCATGCAAATGGAAATGAAAAACTATTCTAAATGATAACAATGCAAGAAACAAAATCTAATCTATGAAAAGAAATAACAATGCAAATCCAATCTATGAAAGCAAGATCTAATCTATCAATGCAAGATCTAAGCTAACATTAAAATCAAAGTATGGATCATGATGATGGAAGCCATGCATGCAAGAGAGAATGAAACAAAAAGATAGAAGTTCTCCACAAAAGCTTTAATATTCAAAACTCCTTCAAAAATCATTCTCCAAACCTGCAACATAACAATAGTATAATAATGGGTGTCTCTAAAATGAGGAGAGGGCTCTCCCTTATAAAGAAGATTGGATGATCTAGATTGAGAGGAAAAAGATTTAATTAAGGGTGGAGAAATAATGATCCATGTGAACTAAAAATCCACCAATGAGAAAAGTGGAGTGGTTGAGAAGAAAGTGGAAAAAGGATGAAGATAAGTCCCATATTAAGTGTAGATAAAAGATTTATTTAATTTTTTATTTGTTTTAACTCCTTTTTCATCAAAAAGAGATTTAAGTGGGATATTTTATTTAATTAAAAGGGAGCAAGTTCTTTTAATTAATAGGAAATATTTAATCAATTTAAAAGAGGGGTTTTTCTCTTAATTAATTAAATGTAGATGAATTATTTAATTAAAAGAGAGGTTTTCTTTTAATTAAATGGAGACTTATTTTATTTAATTAAAAGAGAGCAAGTTCTTTTAATTAAATAGGAAATATTTAATTAAATTAAAAGAGAGGCTTTTCTCTTAATTAATTAAATGTGGATGAACTATTTAATTAAAAGAGAGGTTTTTCTTTTAATTAAACAAAGACTTATTTTATTTAATTAAAAGAGAGCAAGTTCTTTTAATTAAATAGGACATATTTAATTAAATTAAAAAAGAAGTTTTTTTCTCTTAATTAATTAAATGTGAATGAACTATTTAATTAAAAGAAAGATTTTCTTTTAATTAAACGGGGACTTATTTTATTTAATTAAAAGAGAGCAAGTTCTTTTAATTAAATAAGACTTAGGATAAAATGACCAACCTTAGAAATAAAACAAATTGAATTAGATCAAGAAAATTGATTTAAATTGATTTAATAAAATATTGCAAACCATTGATTCAAGCAATTTGATAAATTGATAAATTGAATAATGGGGGCCCATAGTCTAGGTGACCATTTTAGGGTTCATACATTTGCCCCTCTTTGACTAATGTGTGATCAATTTGGGAAAACATGTAGTCAAAGAAAGAAATTGAAGTGTGAGGTTGATTTGGGATCACAAAACAACCCAGATGTGTGGTCGAATCGGGAACACAATAGGACAAAGAATACAAATAAATTTTGACTTGAAAAAGTGAAGGATAAAATTGATAAAACTAAATCAAAGATTGAATTTGATAATTACTGCCCCCTCGAGATCGAAATCGAAATGAGATAGAGGAGAAACAACAAATTGCTAATTTTGATCAAATCAAACAAAAGATAAAGTTCTTGATGTAAGATGAAAGATATAAGAATCAAGGTAGATCATCAAGCATGAAATATTATCCCCCAAAGGTGATTTAGAAGAAAAGAAGTGGGGAAAAAGAAAATGGAAGATAGAGGTTTGGAAGATATGGAAAGAAGAAAAGAAAATGCCCCAAAATCAATCAACTATTTAAGATAGAAATTTTGATTAAGATCATGAAAGAAGATAAGGAAATGAAGATCAAAACGTGACCATAGTTGATTAAAAGTCCACAATAAAGATGAAGGGAGAACCCTCTCAAACTCATAATGCAGCCTAAAAATGCAAGCTACATGAAAATGCAAAGGTGTACTTGCAAAAAAGCAACTATAACATAGGATTTTTTGTGTTCATCATTCATTAAAGAATGTAAAAGAACTTATTTTCATCATTGGGCCATTATTAATGGACATCGAAAATCACAGAATCATCACTAGTCACAAGTGCAACTATGAATATATGAATGTAATTTATATCAGATTGGAATGTGTAAAGATTCTATCATAAGCATCAAAGACATGACTTCGATGTTAGCTTACCCAATTTAATGTAGCAAAACCATGCTCGCATCAAGGGATAGATGCCAAGATGACCATAAGAATGGTTGTGCAAAAACAATCAAGGATGATGCCTCAAATCTCCTAAGAATTTCAAGGGGACAACAAGAGACACTCTAGAGTTTCAAGACCACACCCGCAAGCAAAAAAAAAATAAAAACATGTCCCATGCCCCAAGTCCTCTAGAGATGCATCATGGAGAGACTTATTAGACAAAGACACTCAACAAAAATCAATAATAGTTAGCACACAAAGAAAATATCATGACATAAGTCAAGCATTGAGTTTTGCGTTTAAAAATGTAAGTCTGTTAACTGATACTGAGTTTTGAGGATAAGGATCAAATGCTTGCAGGAAGGGAAGATCACATGATGATATTGGGTAAGACCAAACCAATAAGTGTTGAAAAACACTCGATGTCAAAGGTCGTATTGAAAAATAAAATGGAGGTGGTGTTGAAAAACACCATTTGCAAGGTGTCCTAAAGACTAACACATCAAAGAGACCAAAGCTAACATAGTTATGCCCCCTAGAAAAAGACCAATTCCAAACCGAGGCAACAAGGACAAGGCGTGGTGAAGAAAGGCTAAGTGTCGAGGACATGTGCTAAGAAATAGGGGTGCAAAGGCCTCAAGTAGCGCCTGTTTCTAGGTTTTCACCACTTGGGTTCTTTTTTTTTTTTTTCAGGACTTTTTATAATTTTTTTGTATTGCTACAGAGGTGTCTGTTTCCAAGTTTTCACCAAGGCACTTTTTTTTTTTTTTTTGGAATATATAATTTTTTTGGAGATACATCAAAGTGCCTATTGCTAGGTTGTCACTAAGAAGATCATTTCTTTCAGGACATTTTTCAATTTTTAGACTTTTTTACAATATATCATTTTTTTGGATTTTTGAAATATATCAATTTTTTTAAAAAAAAATTTCAGGATCAATAAATATATACAAAGATGCCTCTAGACAGAATGAGCATTATGGATAGAACTTCTTCAAGTGCAAGACATTTATAGGATCAGGGAGCTGCTCTCCCTCTGCTGTAGATAGTAAATAAGCACCAGAACCAAAAGCTGTTGTGATAATGTAAGGTCCAAGCCAATTAGGTTCAAACTTACCCTTTTGATCTCTATTCTGTTGATTCTTATGATTCACACATAGGACAAGATCTCCCACTTGGAACTCTCTAGGGTGAACCTTTTTGTCAAATGCTTTTGACATACGCTTTTGATAGACCCTTATATGGTCAAATGATGCTTGTGATTTCTCATGTAGAAGTTCTAACTCTTGAAGTCTCATGGTACGGTAATCTTCATCTGAAACTAGACCTTTGAGAGAAACTCTAAGTGAAGGAATCTCAACCTCTAAAGGTAACACTGCTTCAGCACCATATGTAAGAGCAAAAGGAGTAGCCCCAGTAGGAGTGCAAATACTCATTCTATAGGCCCACAAAGCTAGATTTATTTATAAATGCCAATCTCTACCATTCTTATGAACTTTTCTCTGCAAGATTTTAAGAATGGTTTTGTTTGATGCTTCCGCTTGACCATTCCCTTGTGGGAAATAAATAGAAGACCAATGTTGTTTTATCTTGAACTTTTTACAGAGTTATTTAAGGTCCTTATTTTTAAATTGAACTCCATTATCAGTGATAATCTCAGAAGGCACTCCATATCTATAGATAATATGATTCAAAATAAATAGAGAAACTGCCTTACTTGAGGCAACAGAAAGTGGGACAACTTCTACCCATTTAGTGAAATAATCAGTGGCAGTGATAATAAACTTGTGTCCAGATGATGAGTTGGGATGAATTTACCCAACAAGATCAAAGGCCCAACGCTGAAACGACCAATGAGAAATAGAAGGAATGAGATCCCTACTTGGAGTATGTATCAGGTTACCATGTTTTTGACATTTTTCACATGAATTTGCAAAAGCTACTGCATCAATCTGCATTATGGACCAATAGTATCCCACCCTAAGCAATCTTCGAGCCATGGAAAGACCATTAGAATGTCCCCCACAGACACCCTCATGGATATCAACTAACGCTTGATTAGATTCATCCTTTTCTAAGCATCTAAGAAGTGTTCCATCTAGACCCTTCCTATACAAATCACCAGAGATAAGAGAATGACGAGAGGCATTTTGAATAAGGTTTCTACTTTCAAATTGATTAAAGGTTTCAGGTATAATTCCATCACGAATGTATGAGTAAATGGCACCATAACGAGACGACTCATGACCAACAAGGGTACAAATAACATGACTTTCTTGGGAATCATAGATAGGGTGATTTAGCTCTTTCACCAGGAACTCAAATCTTGATTCATGTTGCTCTAATTGAAGAAGTGAAGCAAGTGTAGCCATAGCATCAACTGCCTTATTTTCTATTTGAGGGATTTGTTGAAATGAGACGAATGTGAAGTAGAGTCTCAAGGAATCAACCATTTTCTTGTAAGGTACCAATTTATTATTTTTTGTTAGACAATTGTCGTTGACTTGGTTGATTATCAGCTGTGAATCTCCACAGATGTGTAACTCTATAATTCTCCATTCTATGGCCATTTTAAGTCCATCTGTTAAAGCTTCATATTTAGCAATATTGTTTGTACATGGAAATAATAGCTTGTAATATTTAGGAATTGTGTACCCATGAGGAGAAACAAACAAAACAACAGCTCTTGAACCACTTTGCATAAAGGACCCATCAAAGAACATCTTCCATGTTCTTTTAGTCATATACATGAGGTGCTCATCTAGGAAATCAACTTGAATAGGTGCATCATCTTGTAGTGGGAAATCAACCAATTGATCTGTTATAACTTGTCCTTTGATTGCTTTACGCTCAATGTACTCTATGTCAAACTTCGAAAGAATCATCATCCATTTAGTAAGTGTACCTATGAGGGAAGACTTACATAGTAAGTACTTGAGTGGATCTATTTTTTCTATGAGGTGTATAGTGTGCGCAAGCATATAATGTCGCAACTTTTGGGAAGCAAACACAACTGCGAGGCAAGCTTTCTCAATACTGGTGTAATTAACCTCATATGAAACAAGAGTACAACTAATGTAGTATATTGCTCTTTCTTTCCCATGTTCATCAAGTTGAGCTAATAATGCCCCCAAGGCAGATTCTATTGCTGAAACATATAGGATAAGTGGTTTTCCTAGGATAGGAGGCATTAAAATAGGAGGATTTTCCAAGTATTTCTTGATCTGGTCCATGCTTTATTGACATTCATCATTCCATACATTTGACTCCTTTATGTAAGTTCTTGTTGAAATGTTGAGCTCTATCTACCAATTGTGAAATAAACCTCCTTATAGATTGAAGACATCCTTGAAGACTTCTCATTTGACTAATGTTTTTAGGAGGTGGCATATCCACAATTGCCTGAACTTTTTTAGGGTCCACCTCTATCCCTTTTTCTAAAATAATGAATCCTAGTAATTTTCCAGAGGTGACTCCAAATGCACACTTTTTAGGATTTAACCTTAGTTGAAATTGTTCCATACGATCTAGAATGACTTCTAAATCATCTAAGTGTGTATCTCTTTTCTTAGACTTGGTCAAGGTGTCATCCACATAATCTTCCATGTTTTTATGCATCATGTCATGAAAAATAATTGTCATAGCTCATTGATAGGTAGCTCCTGCATTTTTTAATCCAAAAGGCATAATGTTCCAACAATAGGTACCCCATGCACAAGTAAATGCAGTCTTTTCTTGGTCTCCAGGAGCTATCTTAATTTGATTATATCCAGAAAAACCATCCATTAAGGAATAAATCTCATTACCTGCAGTCATATCCACTATCATGTCTATATTAGGAAGTGGAAAATCATCCTTTGGGCATGCTTTATTAATTTCTCTAAAATCTGTGGAAACTCGAATGGTTTTGTCATGTTTTGAAACTGGTACCATGTTTGATATCCATTCGGCATAGTCAATAGCTCTTATGAATTTTGCACCAAGGAGTTTCTCTAATTCTTCCTTGACTAAGAGAGCTATATGAGGATGCATTTTTCTCAATTTTTGCTTAACTGGTTTAACACCTAGAGCTATGGATAAGTGATGCATAATAAGATTAGTGTCCAACCCTAGCATATCTGAATAAGTCCATGCAAAATTAATCTTCTTTTCTTGTGAGAACTTAGTATAGGCTTCCTTTTCTTGTGATGACAAAGACTGAGCCAAATGTACCCTTTGCGGAGCTTCATCCATACCCAAATTGACTACTTGTGTAATAAGTACTGAAGATCTATCTTGAAAATAACTAGGAAGAGAATCAAGTACCTCATCCTTAGGTGCCTTAGAGAGGTTTTCACCCTTGGATACGTCCTTTCTTTTTACTTTTTTTGGTTCTGACACCGCCACATAGCGGTTTTCACCATCAGAACTCCTTTTATTTTTTCCCTTTCTTTTCTCTTTATTTTGTGACTAAGGTACTTGATATCTAGCTCTGTCATACAAGTAGTTGGTTCACTGGTGGAAGAAACTACAGGTTCAATTACATTCAAATAATAGGCTATTTCATAATCATTTTGAAATGTTAAGAGCTCAGGTTCTTGATTGCATTGGGACCAATCAATTAGATCAGGCTGAACAAGGGGTAAATCAATAACAAGTTTGAGGTTGTGAATATGGATTATATCTCTAGTGTTTGAAGATTCGAGGTCTGTCAAGTAACTTCCTAAACTACCCAAATCAAGATTTGTCCTCTCAAGTGAAGAATCATCCACTAAGGTAACATGCAAGTTCAAATCCTCTAATCCTACACATGATTCATTGACTATCTTAGGTTGAGAACTATATGTATGAACAACATCAACATCTATATCAACTGTGGAAGATTCTGAGAAAGAATCCCATTCATACTCATTAGAATCTATTTCAAAGTCTCGACTAGGATGCTTACACCATGAATGCTTGGGATGCCTAGATGTGGAAGCTTCAATATTATTAAGAGTCACACATTCTTGTTCTAAATTGGCAAGTGTCTCATGAGATACTAGATTGTTTGAATCTCCCCAAAGGAGATTAGTAGAAGGGACCCAATCTTCACACATATCTTGTTGGTTTTCTGAATTAGGTATGTATTCTTGTTCTTCTTCACTATCTGACTTATCAAGGATAGAAACAACATTCTTACTTTGATCCACATACCCTAGGCCAACTGACTTCTTAGACTTGCATCCAAAAAGTTGATGATCAAGAGGTTCAGCTCTAGCATCCAATCTATTACTAAGAGGACTATGTCTAGGATAACCCATTTTCTTAACAAAAGAATACCCTCTTCCATAAGCATTAGGTGAAGGAGTGAAATCTTCATTGTGCATATACTTCTCTTCTCTATAAGTCCAATCTTTAACAACCGCATCTTCTTTCTCATCTTGAATAGGCACTTATGACTGTACAAATGTGTCAAATAATGTCATAGTTAAAGAGGAAGGTTTCATCTCTTGTGAAGGTTTACCATAAGACCTAGGTGAAACTGGTAATGCAGCGAGGGAATTAAGTTGATATCTCCCCATGCCAAGGTCTATGGACTTAAACTTGTTCTTGCAATCAGCTAAAACTGCATTAAAATCATCTGCTTTTCTATTAAGGGGAACATGAGCACTTTCTGAAATTGAGTTGATAGACAAAGTGTTATTCCCAGGAATACATATCTTTGTTCCATTGTAAGGAAACTTAACACACTGATGATAAGTAGATGGTACTACTTGCATATCATGAATCCATGGTCTACCAAGCAGAATTTTGTATGCAAGGGGTCCAACATCAACTATTTGGAATAAAACATCTTTTTCCAGAGGGCCAATCCTAATAGGAATGACAGCCAACCCCTTTGAACTTCTCTCTACCTCATCATAAGCTTTGATAGTAATCTTTCTTTTGCTATCAATAACATGTTTAGAATAACCCAATTTCTTTAAAAGACTCAAAGAACAAATATTAAGCCCAACACCCCCATCTATCAAAACACGCCTAATATGGGTCCTATGTATCATAACCTCAATATGAAGGGCAAGATTGTGTGCATGGCTCAAAGATTTATCATCTTCCTCCGAAAAGGAAAGATAATGAGGGCTTGCAATATGATTAACCATGTTCTAGAATTGATCAACGTCTAAATTATTGGGGACGTTCACCATGTGCAAAGCATCCTCAAGGACCTGCTTGTGTCTTAGAGACAACTCTAAAAGCTCAAAGATTGAAATCTGAGCAGGAGTTCTTTGCAATTGATCAACAAGATTATAATTTGACTTGGTATTAACCACTGGTTTTGAAGGAACATTCTTGTATTGCATTTTTTTTGGCTTACTTGGTTGGTTTGAACTAGGTCCTTTGATAACAAGGAGACCTTGACTTCGTGTAACAACATTGAGACTTTGGGAAGACACTTGCTTAGGTTTACTTGACTGGTTTGAATTGGGTCCTCTAATGACAAGGGGACCTTGAGATGACTCTCTAGAGTGAGCACCCCTTAGCACCAAAATAGGTTTTTTGCCAAAGGTAGGAGAGTTCAAATTTAAATTATAACCATTGGGATCTTTATCTTCCATCATGTTGACACTTTCTTCTGCAACGTCAAGCATATTGACAACATTTTCTACATTTCTATAAGTATAATTGGTTGCAGCCCTACCATTCTTAGGTTAGGAAGCTTCCCCTTTCTCATACTTGCACAAAGGCTCTTTGAATGCTATGTGATCGTCATTGGTATTTAGTCCATCTATTTTAATTTTTCCATTCTTAATTAGATCTTGAACAATATGCTTGAATCTCCCACATTTTTCAATATTGTGTCCAATGCCATTGTGAAGCTTGCAGTAAGCCTTCTCATCCCACCACCATGGCTTAACTTTAGGTATGTAGAACTTTGCAGCATCATAAGGGTGCACAAGATCACGTGCAAGGAGCTTTGTGAATATCTCTTCATATGTCTCACCTAATTGTGTAAAGTTACGTTTCTCTCCTTTAGACCTTTCTTGATATCTTGGTTTGTTACTCTATTGATTAGTACCAGCCAAATGGAGAACAACTTAGTCTTTAGGGTTTGAGGAATCCACAACTCCATCATTGACCACTTGTTTGTTCTTATTCCAATTTATGTTCTTTCCTTTATCCTTGTTGTTGTTGTTATTATGACCATTATTGTTGTTGTTTCCATTTTTTGTCAAAATACTTTGCTCTCTCAAAACATCCTCAATTCTAAATGCAGCTTCAATCATGGTATCAAAGGATTCAAAAAATATCTTCTTAACTTCATACTTCATCTCAGGAACCATATTACTAATGAGGATTTCAATCTTTTCTTTCTCAGGAATAGTCCTAGAATAACGACAATATTGTCATCTCCATCTTTGCAAGAAAGTAACAAAGGGTTCTCCTTGATTTTGCTTTGTGTGACCTAAGTCCAATAGTGAGACAGATCGTGAAAGATTGTATTAAAAGTGTTGAACAAATCTTTGAATTAACTCAGGGAATGTCTTAATAGGAGGAGTTATATTGGTAAACCATTCCATGGCTTGAGCCTTAAGACTCCTTGGAAATAATCTCATAAGATATGAGTCCTCATGATGAAACTCAAAACTCATAGTATAGAACTGACGCACATGATCATTTGGATCCCCATTTCCATCATATTTATCATATTGAGGGATCTCAACTTTTCTAGGAAAATATTTCATGTCAACACTTTTATCAAAAGGATTTGGACAAATTGAATCAAATGAAAAAGAACTCTTGGATGCCAGTATTTGCTTCATTTGTTTCTTCAATTCATAAATTTCTTCTTTCATGGAAGGATCATGCTTTTGAATCTTTTTATCCACATCAAAGTTGTAAGGGACCTTAGCACCCTTTTTGATTAAATGTTGAAAGCATGCATCTCTATTTTGGTCCATTTATGCTTTCATACATTGTTGAAAATGTGGATATTGTGGTATAGCCATGAAATCATCATAATTATATTCAAATTTGGAGCTACCACCTCCATATTGTGAACCATGATGAGCTTGTTGTGAAGGTTTTCTTGAAACTCTAGGAGATGTTGGTCTCCTATAATAATCATGTCTTGAAGCCTGCCTTCCTCTAGGAGCAGGAGATTGTGAAGATGTTCTTGAATATCTCCCACTTTGTGGAGTCTTGGAGGGGTAGATGGGGGAGAGTTGTTTCCACCACCAATGTGCACATTGTTAAATTGATTGTCAAGTTGTGAAGTCTTGAAAAAGTCTTGTTCTTCTTGAAGGGATTTTCTTTCCATCTCAATAATTACTTGCTTTTCTTCCTCTAGGCATTAAAATTGTTCTTCTTTCTTAGCTTTTTCTTCTAGAAGGTATTTTCTTTCATGATCAATTGCTTTGAGCCTTCCACTTGCATAACCTAGAGGTGTCATGAGCGGTGTACATGGTCTTGATTGTCTAAACCGATTACTAGTAAATGTTGCATTCACATGAGGACTAGAAGGCTCACCAATTTGATCATCATGTTGGGCTTCCTATTCTTGATAGGAATAATGTATTCCTTTCTCATCCCTTTGATGTGCATCCAAATACCTATCCTCAATAAGAGGTGAAGTTGGTCTACTTCCAGAAGTGGGATCACCACTCAAAAGGTCAACATTACTACTTTGATTCTTCTTGTATGGCACTCTTGTAAAACTCATATCAATAGCTGAATGAGGTGATGCTAAGGGTGTAGTCAACTCAATAACATCACTAGTAGGGTCACACAAAACTTTTGGAATACTCTCAGGTGATTGAATAGACACAGGTTCCTTTCCCTTACGTCTTCTATGAGTTTGAACTAAGAGTAATTGTTTAAAGACAACTTGAGGTTGCTTTCCTTGATCTACTTGATATCTTGTTGTAACTAGCATGAAAGAAAAGGTACTAATTGATAGGATAACCCTAAGAAACATTGGTACCAAACTAGGATAGTAAAAGCACTAACTTGTCCAAAAGAGATGTGATAAGATAGAATTTTGCAATAGGCATAAACCAACACTACCACAGAGGTGCTCACAACTTTGGGTGAATGCCCTAGCACATATGGACCAGGAGGATGATTTACCCAAATTATAAATAATTAAAATTGATTTTTTTTAATGAAAGTGAATGTACAAGGGATTACTAAGACTCTCCAAGTGTAATATCAAAGTATCCAAGTGTATATCTTTCTCAACAAGGACAGTTTCTAACTCACCAACTCCAAACAAGGTCTCTTGTGAAATCACTGACCACTAATTCAAGAGGTCAAAGAACAATAACTTAAGGTGAAAAAATACTTCTAACAATGGGTTAAGTAGCCTAATCCAAATAGGATCAACTTAGGGAGACTAGAAATAATGAGATAACAAAGTTATTTGATCGTAAAGTCTCAGCTCAAGAACTCAGATTTTGGTCATTTTAAATATCCAACTAGATGTATCAATAGATTCTCTATCATGAACCAAGCACACAAGATAGCAATCAAGGATTTAAAGAAAATTGTCTTCAAACAATGAGCAAGGGGCAAAGCAACCTTGCGCATGAACAAGTATAGTGACTTAGTATTTCTACTCCTTAAAGGTTCTACTTGTGTATGTTCTTGACAATGTTTTAGTAGGCACTTAGAACACAACAACACCTTATCAAGTTGTCTACAAGGATATACATGGATTTCTTAAATGAGTCCTTGATATACGCAAGGTACGTGAGGCCCAAATCCGTAGATGAGAAGAATTCAAAATCACACAGCCGAGGGCAGACGGTAACCCAAATCTCCTCCTTCACTTCTCAAAGGTATAAAGTTCTTTGAGGCTTAGCCAAGAGTGATATCAAACTCAATTCTCAAGAGAGGTGTCTTTGGATTCACCTCTCAATATTTATAATTTGTCGAAACACAAGAGTTGAGGTCATCCCAAGGGGTGATGAAATCCCCAAGCAGGATCCTAGAAATAAAAACTAAGTAATTCACTATCAAAAGTATTCATAGCACTAAAGGTGGAACACTTAACTCTTCAAGTAAATGTAAATAAGTCAAAAAGTGGAACATTTAACCCTTTAAGATAATGTGAAGCGAGTCCAAAAGTGGAACATTTAACCCTTCAAGAGAATGTGAAGTGAGTCCAAAAGTGGAACATTTAACCCTTCACACAAACTCAAAGTGAGTCCAAAAGTGAAACATTTAACTCTTCACACCAACTCAAAGGGAGTCAAAAGGTGGAACATTTAACTCTTCACACCAACTCAAAGTGAGTCCACACCTTAGAAAATAAGTGAGTTCCAAAAAGCACAAAAGGGTTGCCTAGTGGAGCAATTAATGCTTCTTTCCTGTAGACCCCTCCCCTTGATGTGGTGCTGATCTTGAAACCACGGGGTAGAAATGAGGGGCTGGCAGATTAGCGAGTCCAATAACCCAAGATAGAAATCTAGATCAATCACAAGTAATCTAAGACTGCTAATCAATACTACTCACAGATGAAAAAGGGTTGAACACTAGAATATTTAACTTTCCAAGTAAACATAGAGTGAGTCCACAAAGTGGTGCATTGAACTCCCTATGTAAATAAGGAATGAATCCATGCCCTCAATCACTCAATCAGATATTTGATATTGGAACCAAGAATTACTAAAGGTTTAAACACAAGAATTCACTTACACAAACTTGTATGAAAGAAAATCTATGTTCATTCATTTCCCATTAAGAGCATCAATTGAAATGTGTTTTATGAAAGCATGTAAAACACTCAACCCAAACACATGAGAGGTTTAATTTTAATCCCAAATCTAAACGTTTTAGAGATCAAACAAAATACCTGGTAATTCTTGCAACTCGTCTTTTCTTTGTTGTACAATTTTGTTTATGCTTGATTGCTCGCTCGCAACGAACAAAGCAACAAACAACACAAGCAAACACAAGATATGCAATATATGTCAACTCATACAAAACTAGAGTTAGATCTAAAAATCTAATTTTTAAGAGTGATAATAATCAGCAAGTAATCCAAATGAAAGCTCACATCATGCATTGATTCATTGTAAAAATTAAATGCAAGCTATTCATTAAATGCCATTTTTTTCAATTGATTTTTGACCTAGTCATAAAGATTGGATCTACATGATATGAATTCGGATCCAAAACTCCAAATATAGAAAAGTAATCCCTATCAAAAATCAGAGAGCTTTCCAAAAATGTAAATTTTTTGAAAAGATCTTTTAATTGTGCTCTAGGGAGTCATTTTGTCAAAACAGACCAGTTTTTGCAAATCGAATTATTGACCCCTAATATGACTCTAAAATCAAAACAAAAAGAACCAAATTTGTTCAAAATTCTGATATCTTTCCAAAACTTTATCTTTTTCTGAAAACTATGTCAATTTACTCTCAAAAGTAATTTTTCATGAAAAATTAATGAAAAATAATAAAATATCAAAAATATTTTTGAAAAATCTAAAAATTGGACCAAAGCTTCTTTGATGTATCAAAAGCTTACCAAAAAAAATTTAGGTCAAAATACCTAGCTGGCTAAAAAATATGATCAAATCTTTCAAATCTAGAGTTTCTTTGAGTCTCAAATTATTGACTCTTGATATGACCTCTAAAATTGAAACACAAAGAACCAACTTTATTTAAAATTCAGAGAGCTTTTCAAAAATGTAAATATTTCTGAAAAATATGTTAATTTACTGTCAAAAATAATTTTTTATGAACAATCAAGAAAAAATCAAAAATATTTCAAAAAAATCTAAAAATTGGATTGAAGCTTCCCTGATATATTAGAACCCTACAAAAAAAAATTTAGATTAAAAGAGCTAGCCGTTTGAATGATATGAGCAAATCTTTCAAATATAAAATTTAAAAAAAAAAAATTTTGAGTCTACAAATAGATCTGCATAAAATCCAGCAAGCGAGGTGGGTTGCCTCATAGTGGGCACCAAAAATGTATGCCTAAAATGTGGGCACACTTCTATGAGTCATTATATTCAAGATTTCTCAAAAATGAGGTCTCGAATAGTGACTCATAACTCCCTATTCATGGGGTGCACGGGTTTGTAATGAAGGCCCTCAGTCTGACATAGTTTGTGCTCATGCAATTACACCACGAAACAAGAGATTCAATGATCTAATATGCATGCAAATGGAAATGAAAAACTAATCTAAATGATAACAATGCAAAACAATGCAAGAAATGAAATCTAATCTATGAAAAGAAATAACAATGCAAATCTAATCTATGAAAGCAAGATCTAATCTATCAATGCAAGATCTAACCTAACATGAAAATCAAAGTATGGATCATGATGATGGAAGCCATGCATGCAAGAGAGAATGAGAAAAGAAGATAGTTCTCCACAAAAACTTTAATATTCAAACCTCCTTCAAAAATCATTCTCCAAACCTGCAACATAACAATAGCATAGTAATGGGTGTCTCTAAAATGAGGAGAGGGCTCTCCCTTATAAAGAAGATTGGATGATCTAGATTGAGAGGAAAAAGATTTAATCAAGGGTGGAGAAATAATGATCCATGTGACCTAAAGATCCACCAATGAGAAAAGTGGAGTGGTTGAGAAGAAAGTGGAGAAAGGATGAAGATAAGTTCCATATTAAGTGTAGATAAAAGATTTATTTAATTTTTTATTTGTTTTAACTCCTTTTTCATCAAAAAGAGATTTAAGTGGGATATTTTATTTAATTAGAAGAGAGCAAGTTCTTTTAATTAAATAGAAAATATTTAATCAAATTAAAAGAGGGGTTTTTCTCTTAATTAATTAAATGTAGATGAATTATTTAATTAAAAGAGAGGTTTTCTTTTAATTAAATGGAGACTTATTTTATTTAATTAAAAAAGAGAAAGTTCTTTTAATTAAATAGAAAATATTTAATTAAATTAAAAGAGAGGCTTTTCTCTTAATTAATTAAATGTGGATGAACTATTTGATTAAAAGAGAGGTTTTTCTTTTAATTAAAAGGGGACTTACTTTATTTAATTAAAAGAGAGCAAGTTCTTTTAATTAAATAGGAAATATTTAATTAAATTAAAAGAGAAATATTTTTCTCTTAATTAATTAAATGTGAATGAAATATTTAATTAAAAGAAAGATTTTCTTTTAATTAAACGGGGATTTATTTTATTTAATTAAAAGAGAGCAAGTTCTTTTAATTAAATAAGACTTAGGATAAAATGATCAACCTTAGAAATAAAAAAAATTGAATTTGATCAAGGAAATTGATTTAAATTGATTTAATAAAATATTGCAAACCATTGATTCAAAAAATTTGATAAATTGATAAATTGAATAATGGGGGCCCATAGTCTAGGTGACCATTTTAGGGTGATACAGAAGTGTCCCAAGTTAAAGAACTTCAACTTACAATGAATTAAGCACCCTATTAAAGAATTTACAACAACCTATTAAGACTACTCTATTAAGAGATTTAACCAATTGACCTATTATAATGTCTTAGCAATGATCCTATAGTTAGTACTTTGGTGCTAGATAACAAATCACCTCTTTTTTGATGTGTACTTGATTCTCACTGATCAGATGTATCACTTCTTTCCTCTAACTTTTTTCCTTTGTTGTCCTCTAACTAATTCTTCAATGTATCTCTCATTCACAACTCCTTAGCCACTATGAATGCTCTTTCTTCACTCCTTCCACATTCCTTCAAAGTTTAGGGTTTGTCCTCCTTAAGAAGACCTAGGTGACTTAGGGTTAGGTATGAATTAACTATTGTAATTTATCCATCTAGCTACTTAGTTCATCCATTTAACTGATTGGTTGTATAGACTACATAAGAATTCATAATTAATATTTGTTCTTATCATCTAGGATCACAAAATAATCCTTAAGTTAGATGCAAAGTGGTTTACATAGTAGTTTGTGTAATGCCCCGCCTGGAGATCCTTTGAAACAAGGATAAAATACAAGTCAAGATTTTTTTAAAATTTTTTTAATACAAGTATGAATGCACAAGACAACATCATACAGGGATCACAATGATCGAAATGGAAGACTTCACCACAATCTCAACAACCAATGAATCTCAAAACGCCACTACCAAATTGACACACGCAAAAAAAGGCAACAACAACAACACACTTGATGAGGGCACAAGAAACAACCACTCATCAACAAAACACCAAGCTGGGGTTAAATGCAGAAACTTGAAATTTGGCTAAGCTTGAAATCCTGAAGCCTTGAAAATTGGCTAAGTCTGGATTTCTAAAGGCCTAAAATTTCTTAGAATCCATAGCTTATCTCTGAGAGGTCTGAAACCTATCTCAAAAGATTCATCACATATATTAAAATATATCTTAAGTATAAAATTCTTATACTTAAATGATATATTTTAAACCCCAAGAGACAACAACAGAACATGAAAAATTGCATTGAACAAAATCCACCAGAATACAAAATGCAACAACATAGGGTTGAAGAATGCCCAAAAGGGTATCCAAATCAACTCACAAAAAGATCGAATCCTGAAGAAAAGTACCTGTTGCCGGCACGTGCAAGTTTTTCACAAAAACTGTGCAACACTTTTTACTAAGGGAGGGCGACACTTCTCCCTCAGTGTGTGGGATACTTCTCAAGAAGGCGTGCGATACTGGAAAAGTATCGCATGATATTTCTCATGAAGCTATGTGACACTCTTCTAGTGTCGTACGATACTTCTCCAGTAATGCGTGCGATACTTTATAGTATCGTACGACATTCTTTCTATGGGCATGCGATACTTTAACAGTGTCACACAATGCTAAACAAATGTCACCCATAGAAAACAAAACCACTTCAAGAAACCTAAAAAAGGCCAAACACATAGAAAAAGCTTCACACCGAGAAGTACCGAATCCACATTCTGAGGCGAGAGCACTCGAACAATAACAGAGTAACTGAAAGATAGAACACTAGAATCTAACCATCACCAAATAGAAAAAGGGAAAAGTACAGAAAGGAAACATCACATTCAATTGAAAGAAACATCGCAATAACATAGTTAACATTGCAATGAGCAAAATAACCAACTAAGTATGTGGTTCCTCCCAACCGTCACTAGCGTCATAGGACCATCGTGAGCCCTAGCTATCCCCCGCGCGTAACATCCCAAGCCACCGATCAGATCATTGGTACTGTCATAATAGGGACGTCACTACTAAAATATGCATCAATATAAGCATAAGGAAATCTGACATGCTAGAAGAAAAGCATAAGATAATATTACAGTAGATAACATCACCTATCACATGCTAAACAACAATAAGCAACAGATATACTACTAAATCAAATAACATCATCTAATCATATGCTAAACATCAGGATAAGGGAATGCGCCAAGTAAACTAACATCATCTAAAAATGATATACAAGCATCCCAATGAAAGCATAAATCACAAGAAAGCATACTCTGAAACTCGAAGTACCAAGTGAGACATCTAGCAATGGTTGCATTAGGACAAAGGACCGTCTCTGTACACTGGTCCCTAGCAGTGGTGAAGGTAGCTATGCCTCCCAAC
This sequence comes from Cupressus sempervirens, assembly GCA_028749045.1. NCBI lineage: Eukaryota > Viridiplantae > Streptophyta > Pinopsida > Cupressales > Cupressaceae > Cupressus > Cupressus sempervirens. The sequence goes on along the minus strand of CM053786.1, from coordinate 690,506,850 downwards.
CACATGGCAGCTGTAGGTCCACACCTGCCATGCTGATGGAGATAATGATCCAACCAAAAACACACAAAAGAACATCCATGGCTAACACTCATGCCAGACAGTATGATAGCTACAACCAAGAACCTAAGACAAAGCAAGGAGTACAGGTCCTGGTTAGACACTTAAAAAGATACTAAGTAGGGGCTAACATCATGGAGAGTTGCTTGGCATCAAAAAGTCCAAGCTTGGATCGTGTGTCCTCAAACTTAAATGGGTGCTCACACATTGTATCCTTGAACTTAATCGGGTGCTCACACAATTTACTTATCTTAAATTTTATTAACAATCACACATTTTATTTAGTTATCACTTGCTTAAAACTTCTTATCCTCTGTCAACCTCCAGCGCCATGAACGCCGAGCTGTGAGATGGAAGCCCCCTCCAGATGCCACTCTACCCTACCCATGCTCATCCTACAACAAGTGCCCATGGGCATCCATACTCTCATCCCAATCCCAATGATCATAGCTTTCGACAAATCCATGAAAGATCAAGCCTCGCAAGTCACCCAACAAATGTACGTGCACGTACTCATGTGTGGTGCACCACCATCACAAAGATCATAACAGAGGGATAGGAATGAGAACACAATGCAAAGAAAACACCCAGCTGAAAGCAACATGGGAAGGACGGATTCTACACAAATCCTAAAGCTAATAAAACCATACATCATTAAATCACTCAATCGGCCTCAATCTGAGAGTATGGATTCTACACGAATCCCGATGATGCAACAAGACCAAACATCATGAACTCACTCAATCGGCCTCAATCTAAGAGTATGGATTCTACACGAATCCTAGCATTTACGAAACAAAAGCAAGTTCCAACAGAAACCATAACAATAGGTAACAAATCACTCAACCGAACACAAAGTTGAGAGTATGGATGTGACATGCATCCCAATGCAACATAAAAGTGCAGAAGTGGTTTGACTAATATCCAAATGGATCATCCAAGTCCACGACCCACATTGTGCCAAGAAAACTCGAGAAAACAGGGCGACACGCAAAATGAGGTAAAAATCTCAAATTTTAGAAAAATTTCAAAATTAAAACCCATTTGGTCTTTAGGTTTGAAAACCTCAAAAAACCAAAAATAAAAGAAATCAGGCACCGTATGCAAAAATGGCCAGCATAACGGCCCAAAAACCCAAACCCCCATTTCAAAAATAGGGAAAACGTTCATACCTGACCAACCAAGTAGAACCAACAAACAGAAACGGAGGGGAAGTTCTCATCCTCCTAACATACAACTACTAGAAATGGAAGAAAAAATAGAGTAAAACCAATAAAATGGGAAGGCCCTACTTGATGGAAAAAGGGCAGAAATCGAAACCCGCATGGCAAAATAATCAATCCGCCAAAACTGATGGCAAAGCAAGAACTCCTTGAGTTGAATCCAATGAGACCAACCTCGCAAGGATCCCACGCTCACAGCTCCCAGAACGAACAAAACAAGAATCCTACAGAAGAGGATTTTCAAATTGCTCTCCAAATTTCAATTTCCAAATTGTGATAAGTGATTTATGAAATCACTTTTCCAATACTTATTCACTTTTTGGGTGAATAGTCGATTTTGGAAAATAGCTAGCTAGAGTAGTTAAACCCGAAATCAACCCAAACAAAAATAGGTTATTATCCGTAATGGAAATTCACCTAAGAAAAAGCTGCCAGAAATTAAATCTGAAAAGATTAAAACTCAAAAACTTCGAAACATAGAAAAAAAACACTTAACACTTTCGCGACAAATGAGAACTTCTAAATGCACAGACACACTCACTGGTCTAATCACATAATGTAAATGAGTTCAGATTTACTAATCACCGAAAGGTTTTGATCTACACAATAACAATAAGGGTATGTCGACCATATAGGAACGACATGGGTAAATATGAATAGCTGAATCACTAACTCCATGTGCCACTGCCAGGGATATAAATCCTGCACACTAATCAACACGATCAAGTGCAATTGCATATAATAACATAGCCGAAGCAATAATGCGTTAAATCACCTAATTTAACCATTTATTTAATTAGATTAAAATAATCTATTTACATCACTCACGTTTGCACAAAGCATAAGAATGCAGGAATGAAGTAAATAACCATAGCATTAAATCCATCACATAACATAATCAGAGATATGTCCACATACCAAGTAACCAGATATCAGCATAAAACACACTATCATCTCAAAATGGCATCATCATGCAATATGATTAACTGAATAGCATAGTAGTCTAAAATCTATGATACTGAAATCAAAGTGTAACATCCAACCTTCAGGTCATCTCAAATGTAAACATAACATGAGCAACAAATATCTCTCTAATGAAAAAAGTAACAAGGTAAAGGTTCGCAATACCTAACCAAAGAATCCAACATGAACAATCCATTCTAATTACTTAAGCATTTAATAATGATTGATTAAACAACATTAAAAAGGGCACTTAAAATGCATAAGCAAACACGGTCATAAACATGACTAACCACTACTACAGGAACCTAGTCTAGTGTAGCATGGTAATTGTACACAGTGCAATCTCAGCACACATCTTAGGGTAATCACGAAACAACCTCATGATACCACATCGATCCTAGTAATCACTGGCACAAACCTCAGTGAACCAAAATCAAATCATAATCTCAAAGATCAATCAAAAGCATAATCAAAGCAACTAATACTGAAACATAAATCCAAACACCTCAACGGTGTAGACCACTCAGGGTCACAATCATGATCCCATCACAACAAAAGATCAGCAAGGTTGCATCCATAAGGACGACTTACAAAATTCAAATGGGAGAGGCACTACATCATCCCCCCCAAAGACTAGGCTTACTCCTGGAAGCCTGCAATCCAAGAATAGAACCCAAAACACACAAGAACAAAATCAAAAGCGAGCAATAGGAATGACTCAACAACTCTGTACAAGTCAAACCCAAATCACTCCAACATTCAAAAACCATCACGTTAACCCCCAAATGGGTTAACCACGAGAGAATGGTTGTCACACAGACACAAGGTCCTCCAACAAGGAACTTTCTATGTGCTAGGAAGAACCCAATGAGCCATAGAGTCAACAATACAAGGTAAGGAAAAACCCTCTCTACAATGTCAACAGGTGCCCAACTACAACATGCACCATCTACAAGACCACAAGCAAGGTCAAAACAAGACACACTTCCAACAAGAGTTGGAATCATGGCGAATAAGCATCCCAAATTCCCAAGAATACTATCATGTCACACACATGATCAATCTAGAACCCACGTAAACTCACCCTTAGAATAAAGAGGATGAAAGTTTACCAACAAAAGCACACACTCCAAAGGACTACTCACCACCAAGCGTAGGAGCACGATGCCTCACCATGGCACAAAAGCTCAACTACCACTGGAAACTAGGGTAACACAACCCAACCAGACAAGATATCACCTTTCCACTAGGTTTCATAGACTTTTGTCAATGGACACAATCATGAAATGTTTTCATACCAACTCACGAGGTGGTAACATGTGTCCAACGATACCATGTCCCTCTAGCACCATGCTAGGAAAACTACACCCAATTTACAGCTAAACTCAATCTCTAGCCTCAAGTCAACGGTTAAAGAGAAAACTTGACTGAGACAATCCACATGAAGATATAAGCTTAGGGAGAAGTATACTACAGAGTATTAGGATTGAGAGGGAGTCTCTCTCTCACTCCATGATGCGTTAGGAAACTCACAATTTCACCAACCATCAACATACTCACCAGAAAGCACTAACTGAGCTAGTGGCATAACCACACTAGCCTACTCTCACAAGAGAGAAAATGATATAGAGGTGCACCCAAGACAACGTCTAAGAAGGAGAAACTAGACTCATCAAAACTGAGTCACTCCCAAAAGGCAAGGCAACATCGACCCTGAGAAAGGAACACTCACAAACCACACTACACCTCACAAGGGTGATTCAGTGCAATAGGAAACACAAAACCCAAGCACAAACCCCAACAAGTACCTAGTAGATTATGAGGACAAGATAACTCTTCCATATGAATAACATGAAGAGTTAAACTTCTCCAATGGCCATAAATATGATATGTCATGATTGAATTGCCCTCTACTCGAAAAGGACTCAGAACATCAATCAACAACTCTAGAAGCCATAGCATTCATGTCCGAACTCAGATTGAATCCATTTGAAAAGCTTCGAAAAGATATCGACAAGGACTAAAACATGAAGAAGCTAAGAGAGACCTAAGACCTATGATTGAGTAACCACTCAAAACAAAACCACAAAGGCAAAAACAACAGTCTTAGCCACCAAGACAAGCGACGAACAAAATGTCCCAAAACCACACAAGAACACACATGCCCAAACAACATATGATATGGAATGAAAGGTAATTCACACATAGAAACGATCATTACTCTTCTTTCATAGTTTCATTAATTAAACATAATATAAGCACCAATGCACAATGAAACTGAAATATTTTCAAGCAAGGGTCCAAGAGTCACCATAAAACAAGTACATACCTTTCAATTTCTTTAAGAATACACTACATTTACTCATCTTTTAAACCATTCAATTACAATAACAAATTTAAATCTAACAAAGACACACTAGCATGTTCTCCATGATATTATCCCTTGAACGTACTATTAGAGGTTCAAGATGAACATGATAGAGTCACAACACACAACTGGGCAGTAGTAAAACACATCCAGAATAGTCATCGTGAAACATAATCAAAAAGCCCAAATGGGAGAATTATCAATTCCAACAGTAAGTACCAAAAAGAGCTCACTTCAACAATAAGTCGAATGTGACAACTATCACAAAGAGAGCGATAGATAAAATTTGATGACTACTCCAAGAGAGGAAAATACTAAAAACCAATGCTAACCCAACAACATGAGGAAAGTACCTCTAGCCAAATAAAATAAGGCATCAAACCAATCACATTACAAGTGATGACTGAGTACAGTCACACAAGAGGGATAAATCGCCACACAATGCTAAGGAATACATCATCCTAGCATCGTTAAAGAACACACTCACACACATCAAACAATACACCATCAGTAATTTCATGCATATGCAGACAACAATAATTTCCTTAATTATTTTCCATGCAATGCAACATTTACATATTCATCAATTTAATACAAATTTACATAAGCTTAAGATACAATCGGATTGGGGACCTAAGTCATTAACCCAAGGATATAATGCAAAACTACTACTTTGCAATGATTCACAATAAAAACTCATTTTCAATGAAAGGAACCATTATATTCTTATAATAAAAAAATAAAGAATCACAATAAGATTCATTCATTTACTTACAACAAGGAGAAAGCAAGGAACAATGCACCTAACTCCACAAGGAGAAACAAAGAGGCTCTCAAAGCCAACACATGGACACCAATTAGTGGTTCCATCCAAAAAGGGTCACACAAGTAACTAACCAAACAAGGCACATCGATCTAGTTGCATCTACTAGACAAGAAAGTCCATCATGAGTAGATACCAGAGCAACAAAGATCACGAGTTCTCACCAAGACACTTGCACTCAACCAACGCAACAACAACTACAAGGGCAACATAACACAGAGATCCCAATGTTTGAACATGGGCTCCGATACCAGATGTAATGCCCTGCCTAGAGATCCTTGGAAGTAAGGATGAAATACAAGCTAAGAATTTATTTATTTTTACAAGTATGAATGCACATGACAACATCATACAGGGATCACAACGATCGCAATGGAAGACTTCACCACAATCCCAACAACCAACGAGTCTCCAAACACCACTACCAAATTGACACACGCAAACAAAGCCAACAACGACAACACACTTGATGAGGGCACAAGAAACAACTACTCATCGAAAAAACACCAAGCTGGGGTAAAATGCAGAAACCTGAAATTTGGCTAAGCCTGAAATCCTGAAGCCCTGAAAATTGGCTAAGTCTAGATTTTTGAAGCCCTGATATTTCATAGAATCCATAGCTTATCTCCGAGAGGTGTGAAACCTATCTCAAAAGATTCATTGCATATATTAAAATATATATTAATTATAAGATTTTTATACTTAAACGATATATTTTAAACTGCAAGAGACAACAAGAAAACATGAAAAACTGCATTGAACGAAAACCACCAGAAAACAAAATGCAACAACATAGGGTCGAAGAATGCCCAAAAGGGTATCCAAATAAACTAACAAAAAGATTAGATCTCGAAGAAAAGTGCCCGCTACCGGCATGTGCAGGTTTTTCACAAAAACCGTGCAACACTTTTTACTAAGGGAGGGCGACACTTCTCCCTTAGTGCGTGCGACCCTTCTCAAGAAGGCGTGCGATATTGGAAAAGTATTGCGCGACATTTCTCATAAAGCCGTGTGACACTCTTCTAGTGTCATATGATACTTCTCCAATAATGCGTGCGATACTTTATAGTATCGTATGACATTCTTTCTATGGGCATGCGATACTTTAACAGTGTCGCACAATGCTGAACAAATGTCGCCCATAGAAAACAAAAACACTTCAAGAAACTTGAAAAAGGTCAAACACATAGAAAAAGCTCCACACCAGGGAGTACCAGATCCACATTTTGAGGTGAGAGCGCTCGAACAATAACAGAGTAACTGAAAGATAGAACACTAGAATCTAACCATCACCAAACAGAAAAGGGAAAAGTACAGAAAGGAAACATCACATTCAACTGAAAGAAACATCGCAATAACATAGTTAAGATTGCAATGAGAAAAATAATCAACTAAGTACGCGGTTCCTCCCAACCATCACTGGTGTCATAGGACCATCATGGGCCCTAGCCATCCTCCACATGTAACATCCCAAGCCACCAACCAGATCGTCGGTACTATCATAATAGGGACGTCACTACTAAAATATGCAACAATATAAACATAAGGAAATATAACATGCTAGAAGAAAAGCATAAGATAATCCTACAGTAGATAACATCACCTATCACATGCTAAACAACAATAAACAACAAATATACTACTAAATCAAATAACATCATCTAATCATATGCTAAACATCATGATAAGGAAATGCGTCAAGTAAACTAACATCATCTAAACGTGATATACAAGCATCCCAATGAAAGCATAAATCACAAGAAAGCATACTCTGAAACTCGAAGTACCAAGTGAGACATGCAGAAATGGTCGCACTAGGACAAAGGACTGTCTCTGTACACCGATCCCTAGCAGTGGTGAAGGTAGCTACACCTCCCAACCATGTGGCACCCGTAGGTCCACACCTGCCGTGCTGATGGAGATAATGATTCAACCAAAAATACACAAAAGAACATCCATGGCTAACACTCACGCTAGACAGTATGATAGCTGCAACCAAGAACCTAAGACAATGCAAGGAGTACAGGTCTTGGTCAGACACTCAAAAGGCTACTAAGTAGGGGCTAACATCATGGAGAGTCGCTTGGCATCAAAAAGCCCAAGCTTGGATCATGTGTCTACAAACTTAAACAGGTGCTCACACATTGTGTCCTCGAACTTAATTGGGTGCTCACACAATTTACTTATCTTAAGTTTTATTAACAATCACACATTTTATTTAGTTATCACTTGCTTAAAACTTCTTATCCTCTGTCAACCTCCAACGCCATGAACATCAAGTTGCGAGATAGAAGACCCCTCCAGATGCTACCCTACCCTACACATGCTCATCCTACAACAAGTGCTCATGGACATGCATACTCCCATTCCAACCCCAATGATCATAGCTTTCAAAAAATCCACGAAAGATCAGGCCTCGCAAGTCACCCAACAAATTTACGCAGACGTACTTGTGTGTGGCACACCACCATCACAAAGATTATAACACAAAGAAAGGAATGAGAACACAATGCAAAGAAAACACCCAGCTAAAAGCAACATGGGAAGGACGGATTCTACATGAATCCTAAAGCCAATAAAACCATATATCATCAAATCACTCAATCGGCCTCAATTTGAGAGTATGGATTTTACACCAATCCCAATGATGCAACAAGACCAAACATCATGAACTCACTCAACCGGCCTCAATCCGAGAGTATAGATTCTACACGAATCTAAGCATTCATGAAACAAAAGCAAGTTCCAACAGAAACCATAACAATAGGTAACAAATCACTTAACTGAACACAAAGTCGAGAGTACGGGTGTGACACGCATCTTAATGCAACATAAAAGTGCAAAAGTGGTCTGACTGATATCCAAATAGATAATCCAAGTCCATGACCCACATTGTGCCAAAAAAATTGAGAAAATAGGGTGGCACACAAAATGAGGTAAAAACTCCAAATTTTAAAAAAATTTCAAAATTAAAACCCATTTGGCCTTTAGGTTCAAAAACCCCAAAAATTCAAAAATAAAAGAAATCGGGCACCGTATGCAAAAATGGCCAGCATAATGGCCCAAAAACCCAAACCCCCATTTCAAAAATAGGGAAAACGTTCATACCCTACCAACCAAGCAGAACCAATAAACAAAAATAGAGGGGAACACTAGTTCTCATCCTCCTAACATACAGCTACAAGAAATGGAAGCAAAAACAATAAAATGGGAAGGCCCTACCTGATGGAAAAAGGGCAGAAATCGAAACCCACATGATAAAATAATCAATCCGCCAAAACTGCTGAAACTGATGGCAAAGCAAGAACTCCTCGAGCTGAATCCAACGAGACCAACCTCGCAAGGATCCCACACTCACAGCTCCTAGAACGAACAAAACAAGAATCCTACAGAAGAGGATTTTAAAATTGCTCTCCAAATTTCAATTTGCAAATTGTGATAAGTGATTTATGAAATCACTTTTCCAATACTTATTCACTTTTTGGGTGAATAGTCGATTTTAGAAAATAGCTAGCTGGAGTAGTTAAATCTCGAATCAACCCAAATGAAAACATGTTATTATTCGTAATGGAAATTCACCTAAGGCAAAGCTGTCAGAAATTAAATCTGAAAAGATTAAAACTGCAAAACCCAAAAACATAGAAAAAAACACTTAACACTTTCGTGACAAATGCAAACTTCTAAATGCACAGACACACTCACTGGTCTAATCACATAATGCAAATGAGTTTGAATTTAATTATCACTGAAAGGTTTTGATCTAACCAATAACAATAAGGGTACGCTGACCATATAGGAACGACATGGGTAACTATGAATAGTTGAATCACTAACTCCATGTGCCACTGCCAGGGATATAAATTCTGCACACTAAACAACATGATCAAGTGCAATTGCATATAATAACATAGCTGAAGCAATAATGCGTTAAATCACCTAATTTAACCATTTATTTAATTAGATTAAAATAATCTATTTACATCACTCACGTTCGCATAAAGTATAACAACGTAGGAATGAAGTAAATAACCATAGCAAATCCACCACATAACATAATCAAGGATATGTCCAAATACCAAGTAACCAAATATCAGCATAAAACACACTATCATCTCAAAATGGCATCATCATGCAATATGATTAACTGAACAGCATAGTAGTCTAAAATCTATGATATTGAAATAAAAGTGTAACATCTGACCTTCAGGTCATCTCAAATGTAAACATAACATGAGTAACAAATATCTCTCAAATTAAAAAAATAACAAGGTAAAGGTTCGCAATACCTAACCAAAGAATCCAACATGAAAAATCCATTCTAATTACTTAAGCATTTAATAATGATTGATTAAACAACATTAAAAAGGGCACTTAAAACACATAAGCAAACACGGTCATAAACATGACTAACCACTGCTACAGGAACCTAGTCCAATGTAGCATGGTAATAGTACATAGTGCAATCTCTACACACATCTTATGGTAATCACGGAACAACCTCATGATACCACATCGATCCTGGTAACCACCGGCACAAACCTCAGTGAACCAAAACCACATCATAATCTCAAAGATCAGTCAAAAGCATAATCAAAGCAACTAATATAGAAACATAAATCCAAACACCTCAATGGTGTAGACCACTTAGGGTCACAATCATGATCCCATCACAACAAAAGATCAGCAAGGTTGCATCCATAAGGACGACTTACAAAAGTCAAATGGGAGAGGCACTATAGTTTGTGTCATAACAAAGAACTATGTCAAAAATATTTTACTTAGCATCTAAAGTCCCTGATGGTCAACATCAACTACAACTTCAATGATGTTAGTTGAAACATACTGACTGCTCAACACTTGAGTGACTCAAAGTAACTATTTACTCAACAATTATTGAGTAACTCACTCAACATGCACTATCTAATATGTTATGCTTGACATGCATTTACTTGTTTGGTGTGAACTGAGTTCTAACTTGTCAATGACTTAAGTGTATAGACACTAATATGTCAAAATGAATTTATCTTTGTATTTGTTCTTCAGCCTTCATGTGTGAAGTTGAGATGTATATATATTTGAGATGCTTGAGCTAATCATTTTTGAGTCATCGATTAGTTATCCTTGAATTATTTTCTAGTCGCCATGATGGGACTGAAATATGGATTTATTTCTTGATGATGTCATGTTGTGACATGTTTGACTCAACCATTTTGGAATCTTCGATCAGTATGATTTTGAGATATTCTTGGTTGCTTGTTGAGAACCATTTATCTTGAGGTATATTTTGGTTATTGAGAACCAATTGATATTTATGATTATCAGTGATGCCTTCAGTTGCCAATAGAGAACTGTTGTGGTCATGATTTTCTATGGATGCTTTTTTAGATGCTCATGGAGAATTGATGATTCTTATCTTGGAGATTTGATGATTCTTATTATGGGTATTTGATGCTTTTATACATATTTGATAATTTTATTATGGATTATCTTTTATGATTTTGAGATTTATGATTCCATGAGCTTAGGGTAGGTAATCTACTTGTATTGTCAAGAATTGGCTTGCAATGGGGGTCGGGGCCCTAAGTGGCTGCTAGGGTAACTCATTGTAAGTTTGGTTAATAAGTGATAATATTTACACACTAAATGGGGATTAAATGAACCTAAAAAGATAATTGTTTTGATATTTTTGCCCATGCCTTGAGTGCTTGTACAGGCTAGGATGGGAGTAGTGAGAGCGCATAGTTGCGACCGTGCATTCCGTAGTATGCCTCGTCAGTATGAGAGGATACTAGTGGCCGCATGAGATCAGTATGGACCCGTGGAGTTTAGCTAACTGCTAGGGTAACTTGTATGTGATAATTGTGATGACACTTTCCCGCTTGCAGAGTAGGTTTCCTAGATGTCTTTGTGTGCCTCTGGAAATTAGATGTCAGTTTTGTGTGCTGAAACATTTGAGTTAGTATACTTTTAGGATTTTTGGACTTATAGAGATTTGTGCTTCGTGAATTGATATCCTGTTTGTGTCTTGAGATTATCTCCTCAGCACGGTGGGAGTGGACCACTTAGGCTCCACGCGGTCGGGTGGCAGTGTATTTTCACTCTTATCATTTGAGATCCGTCCGAGACACCGTGGCTGGAGTATCCTTGGTTGGTATTTATTCTTCATTATGTTCTTGGAGCATTATGATAGATAATATACCTTATGATGGATGTATTTACTGGTATGTTTCTTATATTGATAATTTGCTTTACTTTTCATATGTTAGTTGGTGATTTATTATGCTTTACTTTGCATGTTAGTAGGATGTTTAAGGAGTGACATTCCTACTATGTTAATACCAATGATCTCTTCAGTGCTTTGAAATGTTACGCACAGAGGGATGGCTAGGATCCACGATGGTCTAATGATGTTATTTACGGTTGGGAGGAACCGTGCACTTAGTTATTTATGTTTGTGATATATGGTTATCTTTTGTGATGGATGTTTATATCTTTTATGATGATGTATCATGTATGATATATGGTTTCATTTATGTTATTGCATCATAGATTAATATTAGATGATGATGATGTACTTTATTTACTTGGATATTTATTCTTTTAAGCTTTTCATACCCTGTGATATGTACAGTGGATGATTGAGCTAAACTAAAATATAATTACAAAAGGACACTTGTATATTGTTTAAGTACATTTGATGTATCTTTGTTATTTCATAAGGTTGGGTTGTTAGATGAATAGTTAATTTAGATGTGATACAACGTTAAGGGATCTTTAAAGAATGAAGCATGTTATGTATATATGTTATGTTTATTTTCATTTGAATTGATGCTATTGCTTCCGCCAATGTTATGAATGGTTTTATCTTTCATGTTTAAAAAAAAAAACAAAAAAAAAAATTGTTTGACAAACTTAGTAAAATTCTTTGGATCCCTTGGCGGGGCATTACATTTGGTATCAGAGCCCGAGTTTTAACATTGGGAGCTCTGAGTATATTGAAATGCTACTAGTTATTAACTAGTTGAACAAGACGAAAACTTAAAACTATCATGTGTATCTTTTTCAAACTGAAAACTTGAAACTAGGTGAACCGAAACAGAACTTAAAATTGTTACTTGCATATTTTCTTTATATTTCAACACTTAGCTTTAAAAATTGAAAATTTTATTGAAAACTTAAATGAAGACAAAACTGAAAATTGAAAACTTATTTTAGTTGCAAAACATGTATCTTTTGTCTAAGTTTTAAGGTAGTATACCTTTGTTTATCTTTGCAATCATTAAGTTTCTCTTGTTTAGAATGAATTAAGGATCTAGTTTAGTAGATGTTAAAGGAATGATGTTGGATCGATATGATTTTTGGTTTACCATTAAACCAGAATCATATTGCTCTAAGGGTGTTGTAATATTCTCAGTGGAAACATGTTTCTCTACAGAGGGAAAGGTTTCAATGGGACCCACATAGTGAGTATCTTAGTTTTTCATTTCCGTAGGCTTCCAAGAGTAAGCCTAATCCTAGGGGGGGTGGATGTAGTGCTTGCACCTGGTTCACATTTGGTTATCATTGCTGAACTCTTTTAGAGCTAGTTTCATGTTGATGGTTAGTAACATTATTATGAGATTATCAGATATTGTGCTATGGATTCAGTTTATTATGTGATGAGATTACTTAGACTCTATATTTCATGTATGTATGATGATTATTTTTAGTGTTCACAATTATTGATGATGATTATTACATTGCTTTCAATTATTAATGATGATTAGTAAGATGATTTATTATAATATGTGCTTTCTTATGGATACTTACCCCATACTTGCATGTGTATGGTGTGCGTGTTTGCCTTGCGTGTTTGTTTTTGTATGGCGTGTTTGATGTTGTTAAGGAAGAGAGTCGTAGTCACATGCTAGTCGGGATCTGGACGATGCACCACTTCCTGCCATTGCCTGATTAGTTTAGTATATATATATTGTGCTTGTACATGCATGGTTTTTATGCAGATTGCAGGTACCGGGTATCGAATTTTTTAAATTGCTAGGATGAGCTTACCCTATCACATTATCTCAATGATAAGAGAGGGGAGATAAATTCTCAAGTCCAAATTCCAACCCTTTAAGCGATTTGTTCTAATTGAAAAATTAGGACAACTATTTGAGTTGAGTACCCTCCGAATACGTTGGATGATGTAATTCACGATTTAAACCCTTGGTTTGATTTTGTATGTATTTTGGTTATGATGAGTTTTTCGTATTTTTACCTTTGTGAATCTTTAGAGTATTTTCTATTAATTAAGCCTAATTAAAAGATTTAATTTATGGTTTAAATTAATGAAAAATTAATATGATATTTTAATATTTATTTTATTTAATTAATTGAAAAATTAATTAAATTAAATAATTAAATTTGAAAATAAAATAATTAAATTGGAAGATAAAAGTTATAATATTAAATTTGGAATGTGACAATATTTATTTTAATAATAATATATTTGAAGCTCATTTTTAAATAAATGACTAAATAATATTATTATTGAAGCTAATAAATATTTTAACAATAAAGTTTTGGAAAATGAAATTTAAAAGTGAAAAATATATTTTAAATTATTAAAAGATTCTAAATCTCATATGATTAAAATATAAATATATTAAGATTGAAAAGTGGAGATATTAAAGTTAGTACACGAGACTTAATAAATAAATAAATAAAATTAGAAAGAGTAAAGTAAATTGGAGTTTCAAGTTTGCATGGGAATTAACATGTGTCAAAAACACGGGGGTTAGTGCATCAATTAAGCACAAGGTGTCTACAATTCTATGACTCATCAAAAAAGATTGAAAAAGACCCATGCTTAGTTGGTGACACCTTTCAACGGTTTCAAGAAGCATTCCAAAGGTTTCTTGAGAGTTCTTGATATTTAGGCATTCATAGAAGCTTAAAGGAAAAGCTTAATGGAAGCTACAAGCTTAATGAAAGCCACGAGCTACAAGCTAAAAAAAATAGAAGCTTCAAAGCTTACATGCATGGGAGAAGATTCATATGCTCATATATTTTCTACTTGCTTCTATGCTCCTTCTAGCATTTCTAATCACTTGGAGGATTCGATCGGCTTGGATTCTTGGAAGAATTTCGAATGATGGAGAAGGAAGAGATTTTTTATGGACTTCCAAGGCATGACAAATTAGCATCAGTGTCCAGGTGCACTCGTGATATTCTCATATTCCCTTTGCACTCTTTCTCTTCCTGTCTTCATAATATCTGTTTTATGTGTCTGAATACTCTCTGTGATTGAATCTACTATTCCAAATTGGAATCTAGATATTTTATTTGGTTGAGAAAAAAACAATAGAAAATTTTTAGTTTCAATAAGAGAGAAATTAGATTTTAATCGGATTTGGGTTCGAATTTATATTAAATTAGAAAGACAAGATTTGGAATTAAAATAAAAATTTTATGGTGAAAATTCGAATGATTAGATGTAATCTTTCTATCAATTATATTTTTAGATGCGTATGAACAAACTCTTTTATGGTTAAATTTAGAGAAAAATTATTTTAAGAAGAAATTCTTAATTCATCACAAATTGTCCTATCGCTTCCCCTTGGATAGATTCGAACTCAGTCATTCATAACTTTCTATCGAAATCGAATTTATTCGATCGCTCAAGTCAGAATTGGCGCAACTTGGCCCTCTCCAACATATTTAAATTTCAGCCTGATCCAACAGTTCATTAGGGAGATATGACCGTTGTACTGAGACTATTTTATTCGAAGACAAATATTTCTCCATTTTTCATAACCAAGAATTCTTTATGCTTAAACTTCACAAAATAATATATCAAAGCATGGAATGAATTAAAGATATTATTGAAATCTTTCTTTATTAAAATCTTATTAAAATGCATTAGTTTTATATGGTTTATTATCTAATCTAATTAAATCAAATTTAATTAATATTAGTTAATAGTAGAAGTGTAATTAATTATTAGTCAATCTAAGTAAATGAATTTTTAAATGAGAGAAAATTAAAAGAAAATAGATTTTAATATAGTTTATATAGTTTAATTTTTGTAATGTATATTAAATACTATTTAATATATATTAAATACTATTTAATATATATTAAATAATTTAGAGATGGTAATTTTATATTACGTTTTTAAGTGAAGAGACTTTAATGATAATGGATTAAGATTTAATTGACATGAAGTCACTATTATAACATTGTTATAATTTGAATTACTATGGTATTATTAATACATTATATATTATTAACTAAATTATTGATATACCTTAATGGTATTAAGAGTTAACTAATGAAGCTTATGTAAAGTTTTCTAGATCGATTAATAATAGTTTTGATGAGTTTATTATTTATTAATGTTTGTTGGGTCTAACAAACTATTAATAAATAATTGTATAAATAGTTTAAATAGTTATTAATTAATACGATCAGAGTTAATCTAGAAGGGATTGGTTAATGATTGAAGTACTATAAAAGATATTAATCAAATTGAATTAGTTAATAATTTGGAAGAGTATTAATTAATTGAATCAACGTACATAGGGAAAACTTATTTGAGATAATAATACTTGGTATTGGAGATTTATTATAACTTGTTATTATTAAAATAAAAATAGGAACATGACGAATGTGGTCATTATAGATTTATTAATAAGATTTCTAATATAGTTTGTCATTAAATATTAGCAAGTTATTATTAGTGAACTATGAATATGAATATTTGTGTACTAGATTATAGTTGACCTTAATCTTACAGAATTCTAGTTAGTTATTAGTCAACTGATATTAATTGGAACGTTGCTATGGTTATGCAATTATTAATTAAATCAATTAATGAGAGTTAATTAGATTTAATTAATAATTAAGTTATCTAATAGAGATTTAATTGATATAATTCTTTTAATGAGATTTTAAAAGTATTGATATCAAGTTGATAGGTCTTAATCTGATGACTTGAATAATGACTTTAGATATTTTAATGGTGAAGACTTAGTAATGTATAATTGAGAATTATTAGAATAATAAAAGGTCAAAGATTGTGAATCGATGTTAATTGATCATTTTAATAAGTTATAATCATCTTGTTCAAAGATTGATAATTGGCTCTCTTATAATTTATAACGAATAATGATCCTAGAAAAGTTGAAAGGTTAATCAATTAGAATATGGATCATGATTAAATATAGAATAATTTAATTAAAGGTCAGTGATGATTAGTTTAATGAGTAAATAATTATCCTTAAGTTATTCTTAGAATAATACTATTGGAGAACAAATGGGTTGACTTGTAGGTCAAATGATAACTTAAAACACTTGAAGTATACTTGCAAACAGAAAACTGGAAACCCCTACACATTATTCAACTATGTGAATTTAGTAAACCAAAACATATGTTTGCATCGTGTATTCTATATTCTTCTTGTTTTGGGTTTTGGGTTGACTAGTGTTGACCAGTCCTAGGTTGTTACCAGAGACTCAAGGGTTATGAGATGTGATGACATGTTGATCTTATTTGGTTTTGATGTTTATAAGCCTGACCATGGTAATGTGATCGTATGCTCTATGAAATGTTTGTATTTGTTCTTCAGCCTTCATGTGTGAAGCTAAGATGTATATATATCTGAGATGCTTGAGCTAATCATTTTTGAGTCATCGATCAGTTATCCCTAGATTATTTTTTAGTCGCCATGATGGGACTGAAATATGGATTTATTTCTTGATGATGTCATGTCGTGACATGTTTGACTCAACCATTTTGGAGTCTTCGATCAATATGATTTTGAGATATTCTTGGTTGCTTGTTGAGAACCATTTATCTTGAGGTATATTTTAGTTATTGAGAACCAATTGGTACTTATGATTATCAGTGATGCCTTCAGTTGCCAATAGAGAACTGTTGTGGTCATGATTTTCTATGGATGCTTTTTTAGATGCTAATAGAAAATTGATGATTCTTATCTTGGAGATTTGATGATTCTTATTATGGATATTTGATGCTTTTATGCATATTTGATAATTTTATTATGGATTATCTTTTATGATTTTGAGATTTATGATTCCATGAGCTTAGAGTAGGTAATCTACTTGTAGTGTCGGGAAGTGGCTTGCAATGGGGGCCGGGGCCCTAAGTGGTTGCTAGGGTAACTCATTGTAAGTTTGGTTAATAAGTGATAACATTTACACACTAAATGGGGATTAAATGAACTTAAAAAGATAATTATTTTGATGTTCTCGCCCATGCCTTGAGTGCTTGTACAAGCTAGGATGGGAGTAGTGAGAACGCATGGTTGCGAGCGTGTATTCCGTAGTATGCCTCGTTAGTATGAGAGGATACTAGTGGCCACATGAGATCAGTATGCACCCATGGAGTTTAGCTAACTGCTAGGGTAACTTGTACATGATAATTACGATGACACTTTCCTACTTGCAGAGTAGATTTCCTACATGTCTTTTTGTGCCTCTGAGAATTAGATGTTGGTTTTGTGTGATGAAACCTTTGAGTTAGTATACATTTAGGATTCTTGGACTTATAGATATTTGTGCTTCGTGAATTGATATCTTGTTTGAGACCTGAGATTATCTCCTCAGCACGGTGGGAGTGGACCACTTAGGTTCCACGCAGTCAGGTGGTAGTGTATTTTCACTCTTATCATTTGAGATCCATCCGAGACACCGTGGCTGGAGTATCCTTGGTTGGTATTTATTCTTCATTATGTTCTTGGAGCATTATGATAGATAATATACCTTATGATGGATGTATTTACTGGTATATTTTTTATATTGATAATTTGCTTTACTATGCATATGTTAGTTGGTGATTTATTATTCTTTACTTTGCATGTTATTAGGATGTTTAAGGAGTGACATTCCTACTATGTTAATACCAATGATCTCTTCGGTGCTTTGAAATGTTATGCACAGAGGGATGGCTAGGATCTACGATGGTCTAATGATGTTATTTATGGTTTGGAGGAACCGTGCACTTAGTTATTTATGTTTGTGATATATGGTTATCTTTTGTGATGGATGTTTATATCTTTTGTGATGATGTATCATGTATGATATGTGGTTTCATTTATGTTATTGCATCATGGATTAATATTAGATGATGATGATGATATACTTTATTTACTTGGATGTTTATTCTTTTAAGCTTTTCATACCCTATGATATGTATAGTGGATGATTGAGCTAAACTAAAATATAATTACAAAAGGACCCTTGTATATTGTTTAAGTACATTGGATATATCTTTGTTATTTCATAAGGTTGGGTTGTTAGATGAATAGTTAATTTAGATGTGATACAACGTTAAGGGATCTTTAAAGAATGAAGCATGTTATGTATATATGTTATGTTTATTTTCATTTGAATTGTTGCTATTGCTTCCGCAAATATTATGAATGGTTTTGTCTTTCATGTTTAAGAATAAAAAAAAAAAAAACATGTTTGGCAAACTTAGTAAAATTCTTTGGATCCCTTGGCGGGGCATTACATCATATCAGTTGGAAGAAAAATTCTATTGAGCTCTGTTGGTCAACAAAGAAAATTTTAGAGTCTATTGAGCTCAGTTGGTCAGCAAAGAAAATTCTAGAGTCCACTAAGCGGTCCTAAAAATTACTCTGTGGAAACAGTTTTTACCAAGGTCACTTGGGCATTGAAGGATTTTGTGGCAAAAGTCAGTGGTAATTGAGCTCACAAGGTTAGCAAAGGAAATTTAATGTTTACCGAGTTCACTCAGTCTCCAAAATATTTTGCAGAGTTCGTGGTGTTAACTGAGCTTTTGTTGGTTAACACTAGAAATTATTTCTAGAGCAGTGTTTACCGAGTAGGGTCAGCGAATGAAGGATTTTATTGTTTTGAAAAATAGAGTTTAATTATTTCATGTAATGTTTTTAGCTGACTAATGTATTGATTATTTGTAATTGTAAGTTGTAAATGAGCCAACTTGAAAATTTGTAAGGTATAAATGAAGGGTCAAGTTGAGAATTCTAAAGTATGAATGAATGAGCGAGCATGCAAGTGTATTGATTGAAGAAGAAAAGTGTAAGAAAAATTTTCAAAGATGATCAAATATCCTTGAAGAGCAGAAAAGTTTCATTTGATCATAGAGGATCTAGTGAAGTAGAACCAAGATCTATATTAGCAATTCAGTTACATCTCATTCAAGTCAATTCATTGTTACTTTCTCACCATTATAGCAGTGATTCCTAAATCTCTTAACAGAGTTGGTTTAACAACCATTTGTAAATTCCTTAACAAGGTGATAGTTCTATTGAATTGTTTTAAAGGCCTCTTACAAGGCCACTCATAATAGGGTAATTAAATCCTCTAATAAGGTCACACCTAACCGTGTGTTTTGTAACCTTTAACAGGGTTGACTCCTAACAGGGCTCACTTGAAAATAATGAAAATCAGTAGCTAGTTACTTAGTGGTGTTTTTCATATTGGGTTTTCACATTAAATTTGGTGTCTCACGTGTTCATGGAATTTCTTTTATGCATGCATGTTAATCACTGTGAATGCTTAAGATTAGTAATAAGTTAACATACACTGCATCTAATGAGTTACAACATTTTTCTATATGTTTACCGAGTGACAACAATAACTAGTTTTATAAGACATCTAAGGGATCTGTGATTTTTTTTTTGTGGTAACTGATTCACCCCCCTCTCAGTTACTCCATCTATATTTCCAACAATTGGTATCAGAGCTTTTGGTACTTGCAGGAAGGATTTCAAGGATCTAAGCTAAAGATCAGGATGTCTTACAAGAGGGAAATTCCAAAGCTTAATAGGGATAACATTTTAGCATGGCAGGGGTTGATGAGACTCCATCTAGCTTCCAGTGGAGATAGAGGATTGAAATACCTTGATGAAGAATATGTAACTCCTAGTACATTATCTATTAATGACATTGCTGATAAGAAGAGTCATAACACCATGATGATAGACATTGCATATACCCTAAGCTATGAAGAATTTGATGATATTAAGGACTGCAAAATTGCATTTGAAATGTGGAACAAGCTGATGGATATTTATGGAGGTGATGACAATGTGAAAAGAGCCAAAGTAAAAAGTCTAAGAGGACAATTTGATTAGATGAAGATGAGAGAGGATGAAAACATTACCAAACATTTAGAAAGAGTCAAAGCAAGTTTTAGTGCAATCAAAGCTTTTGGAGGAGATATTAAAGAGGAAACAATTGTAAGTAAAGCTCTTAGAACATTGCTTCCCATTTATGCAATAAGAGACTCTGAAATTCAAGAAAGAAGATGTAAATCAATATATAAGATAAATTTAGAGGCCATAGTAGGAAGGTTAACAATATTTGAGCTAGATAATGATGACAAATATGTTCTAGCTTTCAAGAACATTTAATTAGCATTTGAAGCCAAGATTTCTCAAAGAAAAGGGCAAGAAGATAAAGGATTCTTAGTCAGAAAGTGAAGAAGAATCAGAAAAAATTTTTGACAGTGATCTTGAGGTGTTTGAAGCTCTAGTTGCAAGTAAATATTCTAGAGGCAATGGAAAACACAAGGGAAAGGTTCCTCTAATCTATTTTTCATGTGAGGAAATTGGTCATATTGCTGCTAGGTGCCCAAACAAGAAAAACAAGGATGAGAAGAAAGGTCACAAGTGCAATGGCAAGAATGACTTCAAATCATTCAAGGACAAAGGTAAGAAAATGTGTTTTATGGATAAGGATTCTAAGGATTCTAATAATAGTGAAGATGAAATTGTTTACATTGCTATAAAAGACGAATTTGATAATGATGAGGAAGATAAGATGGAACTTATCTCTCATGTGAGAAAAAATGATACATGGATCATAGACAGTGGTTGTTCTCATCATTTCGCTGGTGACAAAACTAAGTTTGAACATTTTGAAGACTATGATGGTGGTAGTGTGAGGTTTGGTAATAATGAACCTTGTTGCATAAAAGGAAGAGAAAAATCTCATTAACCAAAGAGCTTAATGCATATGGGTTGAAAGACTAAAATAAAATTTGTATAGTGTGGCACAACTAATCAATATTGGATTCAAGGTGGAACTCATGCATGGAAAGGCAAGACTGCTGGATGAAAAAGGAAAGCTAATTGGATCAGGCATACAAACAAAAGGTAACTTGTTTTATCTTGAACTTGGTGAATGTTCATGTTTTATTGCTCAAGTTGAATAAAGTTGGTTATGACACAGAAGGTTATGTCATATGAATTTTGATAACTTGGTGAAAATAATAAAATTTAGGAAAGTAAGAGGCATTCCTAGTATAAACAAACTTGAAGTTGGTTTATGCAAGAATTGTCAGATTGGTAAGATGGGAAAGATTAGATTTAAATGTTAAAACCTATCAGTTTGAAGAAATTTTGGAAATTGTTTATACTAATTTGTGTGGACCTATTGGAATTGAGAGCTCTACTGGAGAAAAGTTCTTCATTCTTTTTGTTGATGACTACTCTAGAATGATGACTATCATGTATTTGAGAGAGAAGTTAGAAGCATTTAAGAAGTTCAAATGGTATTTGGCCAGAGTAAAAAAGGAAATAGGGAAAAGACTAAAATGTTTGAGATCAAATAGAGGTGGTGAGTTCATTTCCCATAAATTCAATAACTTTTGCATTGAAAGAGGAATCAAATGTTAGGTATTAGCTCCTAGAACTCCTAAGTAGAATGGAATAGCTAAAAGAAGGAATAGATCTATCATGGACTGCGCAAGGACTCTAATGATTCAAAAGAACATTGCTATCAAATACTAGAAAGAAGCTATTAGCACTATAGTTCATACCTTGAACCAAGTATAGTTGAGGAAGGACTCATTCAAAAACCCCTATGAGTTATGGTATGGGTATAAACCCAATGTAAGTTACCTAAAAGTATTTGGAAGTAAATGTTATATCTTGAAAGAATCTAGAAAAGACAAATTTGATGTGAAGGGTGATGAAGGTATATTTTTGGGATATTCTTGCAAGAGTAAGGCATATAGATGTTTGAATTTGTCCACTCACAAAATCATAGAAAGTGCACATGTGAAAGTTGATGAGTTTGCAGAAAAGATTGAAGAAGAAAGCAAAAAGGAACTAGAAGACTACAAGAGATTTGTTTTCATTTAACCTGATATATTGCCAGATACATTTGTCAATCAAGGGACTTCTACTTTCGAGTCTTCCTTAGTCACCGAGTTGCAAGAAGTTCCAATCGAGTCACAAGGACCCGAGTCATAGTCTGAAGCTACCAAGCCAATGACTACTAAGCCTAAAGGACCTAAGCAATAGATAGATCAACTAGAGCTAGAAGTTGAAACTCAAAATAAAGATAGTGGAACTCAATCAAAAGGCAAGGAACCTATATTTGCTAAGTATGTTAGTAGACATCATGCACTAGACTAGATTATTGGAGACAAATTTGAAGGTACTATGACAAGAAGTAAGCTAAAAGGTACTTGTTTGCTCACTGATTTTGAACCTAGAAATGTCAAAGATGCTTTAGAAAATGAAAGTTGGATTGAGGCTATGAATGAAGAGATAGAGAAAATAGAAAAGAACAAAACATGGACTCTTGTATCTAGGTCTAAAGATAAAAATGTGATTGGAACTAAGTGGGTATTTAGGAATAAGTTGAATGAAGATGGCAAGGTATCAAGAAACAAAGCTAGGTTGGTAGGTAAAGGCTACTCTCAAGAAGAAGGAATTGATTATGGAGAGACTTTTTCTGCTGTTGCAAGACTGGAAGGTGTCAAGACCTTACTTGCATATGCTACATACAAAGAATTTAAGGTATATCAGATGGATGTCAAATCTGCATTTCTCAATGGTATTCTAGATGAAGAAGTCTACATTGAGCAACTTGAAGGTTTTGTTGATCCAGACAAAAAGAACATGGTCAACAAATTACACAAAGCATTGTATGGTCTGAAACAAGCCCTTAGAGCATAGTATGAAAGATTACATAACTATCTTATTCAGATTAGTTTTCAGAGAACTAATGATAAGAGTAGCTTGTATATCAATGAAGGACTAGATAACAAGATTGTTTTGGTAAAAATATTTGTGGATGATACTTTCTCTATAGGAAATAATGATCAATGTGAAGAACTTTCAGAGCAAATGAACAAGTAATTTGAGATGTCTATGTTTGATTAGATTAAATTTTTTGTTGGTCTTTAGATTCAACAGAGCAAGAATGGTATCTACATCATTCATTAAAAACACATCAAGGAGATACTCAAGAAGTTTGGTATGGAAGATTGCAAACTAGTTGGAACACCCATGTATAGTGGATTAAAATTGATCAAAGATTATGAATCAAAAGAGGTAAATCAAACCTTCTATAGATCAATGATTAGAAAATCACAATATGTGGTTCATACAAGACCTAATATTGCTCTCATAGTTGGTATAGTGGAAAAGATTTTTAGCAAAATTTGGAGAAAATCACATGATGGAAATCAAGAGGATCTTGAGATACTTGAAAGGCACTAAAGATTTTAGATTGTGGTATAAACTTGGAGGAAATATGGACCTAAAAGTGTTTACTAATGTTGATTGGGCAGGAAACATTGATGATAGAAAGAGTACAAGTGGTGGAGCATTCTTTCTTGGAAAGAGGCTGGTGTCTTGGACAAGTAAAAAGTGAAATTGCACATCCCAATCTACAGCAGAGGTAGAGTATGTTACAAGAGCAATAAACTATTCTAATATTGTTTGGTTTAAACAATTATGGGAAGGCTTACATTTAATCCCGACAAACCAATAACCTATGTTATATTCATATTTCCATGATTGCAATGTCAGTGGGAATTTTATAATATACCAACTTTGTTTTATATCCAGCGATGATAAATTATCGAGGCTTGGTAACCAGACCTAGGGTTGCATTTAACATAGTCTTGAATTACATACTTCATTTGCATAACTGCAAAATTTGATGGTCATTCTGTTCATACTCCACATGCATCAGATTCCTCCACGGCTGGACAAGCGTTTGGTTCATCGATTCACGCTCCTCAATGAAATACCTATGACTGTCAAGCAAAAACACACAATACTACATGAGATGTCAGTTCATACATATGCATTCTATCTAAGTACAACATACATCTCATGTACATCAAAGTAAAACAAAACAGACAATGACATGTACACAAGAATACTCGGCTCAAAATATCGTATATATATATATATATATATATATATATATATATATATATATATATCAAAGAATGGGTCAATACAAAAATGGGCGCTACTCGAGCGCAATTGATCAAAAATGATACATGTTGTGCTAGCACACCAATCGATACATAGCTAGGAATCAAAATAAAAAATTTGGCACAGAATGTCTAACTTTTTTCGGAACCCTTGCCTCTAGGAGGAGCAGGGGCAGTAGGTGGCGGAGGTGGTGGTGGCATATCTGGCCTGACAGGAGGTTGTGCACCCCCAAACTCTCACGTGTGCTAAGAGAAGTGCTGAACCTGCAATGTCACATCTGGTACCACGTTGGTATATGCAACATAATAATAGGTGGCCCTAGCTGATTAAAAGTGGATCTCATCCTGCGCTAGCTTCGGCCTCCACACTGCAGTCTCCATGCGCTCCCTCTGTCGATCTGTCTCCTATTGTCTCTCCACCAGCTGCCCATCACAGACTGCCATTGCAATCTACAACTCTCCCAACTGTCGGGAGGTTGCACGAACCCACTCCCGGTACCATTGTACAGCCTCCTGCACCCCACCTACCAGTTGATCCGACATATCAGATCTCCCCAACAGCTCTTGAAGATTAAGTTCTCAGACTGTGTCAAAACCTTAGTGCACCAGGATTAGAGATCACCCCTGTGAGTCATAAAAGTTGCAAAGTCAAACTATTACTAAAAACCTTAGAGAGGCCAACTTTTATTTTCTAGGGATGTATGCGTGATTGCAAAACCTTTTGAAAACATACACAAATAGCTCTCCTATGGATTAGCACAAAATAAGTCACTTGATTGTTCATGCACAAGGTTGCTTTTTCCCTTGCTCATTATTTTTTAGACATGCTTTAAATCACTTGCTTGTTGTTCTACATGTAGGTTTATCTGTCTAGTTATTGAAACGATAAATTTTTTTGTCAAAATTAGTTGTTGTTGTAAAATTGGTCTGCCTTCTCGCGTGAAATTATTTTTGTCTCGTGCGAAATCATATACTTCTCACATGAAATCATTTTCTTCTCGCACAAAATTAAATTGCTGTTATGAGTCTTTGCGCAGCTGTGAACTTCTTCATGTGAAATTAAATTGCTGTCACTGACCTTCGTGTGAGACAGAAAATTCTTCACGCGGCTTTTAAAACTTCTTCACGCGACCCGTAAAGGTTTTTGATGCGAGACTTTGTATCAACATTACCAATTTGGGTCTATTTTAGCTATCTGTGGCTTGCACGCTATCCTTTTCTACATTTATTTATTGCTCTCTATTTGCAAACAGTCTTGAAACAACAACACTTCGCTTAGCTAAAGACTTGTGTCTTACGCCTTGACTAGTCTCGTCTCCTAATGTAAATTTTTTTTTGGTCTTTTTCTTAATGCTTCTCATACTTTGTGTCGCAGTGGTCATAATCTCTGGCTATTCTAGCCTTTAAATCAGCCCATTTGTGCCTTAGTGAACAACATTCTTCCTATTATCTTGTCCTTTTTGAGACTCAATCTTGGGGTAGTCCTTGTCCAAGTTCTAGCTTCTTGTGCTTGTCTATGACTGTCACAACCAGAAGCGACAACGTGTTTTATCTCAATAATCTTAGACGTGGTCATGCTAGGGGTCATAATTGTGGAAAAAGTAGCTTACCTTTCACCATGCAATCTGTATCCAGTTTGGCTAGTGAGGCGTCTTCACGATCTCCCTCACCTGCTAGGTCATCTCAAGTTCAACAAACATTTTCCAATTTGCAACAAATTAGGAATCATTTTTACCAAGAGGATACTGAGACAGGTAGAGGTCTTGCATTCCCAAACACGATGTATGATCCTTTCTCCAGAGACCCTTTTAAAACACAAAACACTAAAACTGAACACGTTCCTATAATGACTAATCGTAAACCTAAACTTGGTAGTCATAGTCAATATCAAGAACCACCTAGGGATGATAAAGAGAAAGAAAAAGACTATGACACTAATGAGGAACAGGAAGAGGCGAAAATCCTCCCTGAACACATAGCAAAATGTCGAAGAGACAAGAACTTTCAGAAGGTCATGGGAATCCTAATCAACGAAGAGAAGGAAAAATACTTTCTCAAACTTACCCAAGAGGGAGCAAAGTTACCTTCTCATTTCTATGTAGAAACCATTGTCAAAATTAAAGAAGAAATTGAGACCTCCAAACTCCCAAAATAATTGAAAATTATGCAAGACCAGTTGGCTAAGATGATGCATGAGACGGAGAAACCCACAAAGACATACATATTGGATGCTCTTTGTTCATTTCCATTTGAGAAAATCATAAACATGCCGCCTTTCCCATGAGACGTAGAACTACTCAAATATGACAGGTACTTTGGTACTACTGATTCCCAAGATCACTTGCAGAAATTTGGTGCTTTATCTATGGAGTTTATACACAATCAAATGTAAATCATGCATTTATTCCCTAGAAACCTAGGTGGTAAGGCTTTGGAGTGGTTCTCACATTTACCTCATGGTATCAAGACGTTTGATGAAATTGCCAATTCATTTGTTTAGCAATATTCTCATAACATTCAACATCGTGTAAATATTCGAGATCTATGCAACCTTAAATAGAAGGTTGGTGAGCCTTTTCTCACTTTACTCCAATGGTGGAGACAACTATACATTAAGTATTCCCATAAAATCTCAGAAACAAAAAAAGCTTGACATTTTCACTGATAACCGCTTACCTGATTTTGGGTATCGAGTCCAACTACAAGGTCCACATACCTTTGAAGATATGATTACATAGGCTATCCGTATTGAAGAATTTATGGTCAAGAAAGGTGATCTCACTCTTCAGAGAGACACAAAACAAGGTTCCACTTCCAACAGGGATAAAACCAAACATGTCAACAAGAACTGAGAAATTGTACATGATGGGGTTGTTGACAATGTCACACCCAAACCTGCTAAAGCAGCATTTAATCTCACAGATTGCCTCAAAGCGGCTAAAAATGCTAAGAATCCTCTCCTTGACAACAAGGCATCTGGGAATAAATGAAGAAACTCATGGACAACATGACCCAAGCGAGAGTATACACCTTTGGGAGAACCTTTGGATGTGGTTTACAAAATATTGCTACAACACAAGCTTATCTCACCAATGGATAACCCTTGTCCCTATGATCCACAACCATGTCCACCATGGTGGAATGAGACCTCATTTTGTGAGTATCACCAAATCAACGGAAAAAAAACCAGCAACTGTATAAACTTGCATCATAAAGTCCAGGACATGATTGATGCTGGTGATCTTGTGGTAGATGGACATAACAAAAACTCGGACCACAAGGCATTCAAAGAGCCTTTCCCAGCTTATGAAAAAGGAGAGACTTCGAAACCAGAACCCTACAATAAGGTCAACTATACATATTCCAATGATGACAATGTTATTCACATGGTTGAACCTGGAGATTCTGAATACTACGACATTATTACCATAAAGGACAAGTAAGATAATGACAGACTCAAGACACCATTTGTCTTGAGAGGCCGTACTTCCAATAACATGGATAATACATCTTCACAACATTGTGCTAACACTGTTACTCACTCTCATGTGAAGTTGGTGCATAAAGGCCTTGCACCTCCTCCTTCAAATATTGAACAACACAAAGACAAATCCCTTGCTGGTCCATCTGATAAAGGTACAAAACACACAAAGCACTTGACTGCAACTAGTTATAGTGTTCTCAATCAGTTGAAATGAACTAATGCTCAAATTTCCATCTTTGAGCTGCTTAAAATCTCGCCTGCTCACAGGCAATTTCTAGACAAAGCCCTCACTGAGGCAAACATTCCTCAAGATCTTGATCTTGAGAGATTCCAATCCATGGTTATGATCCACACAATCAGCCTCTACACATTGAGGTTATGATCCACCAAACACGTGTTCATTGGGTACTCATTGATAATGGCGCTAGCCTAAATATTGTCTCTACTGCATTGCTTAGACAATTGGATTATTCTAAGGACTCTATTGATCCTTGATGAAAGATTACTATTAAAGCATATGATGAAGTGGAATGAAAGTCACTAGGTCTTGTGGTTTTACCAATTCGCGTCAATCCTGTTGAAAGGGATGTCACCTATTAGGTGCTTGACATTCCCTTAGCCTACAACATTCTATTGGGATGGCCATGGATACATGAGATGCATGCTGTGCCATCCACATACCACCAATGCATTAAATTTCCATTTCATGGTTCCAAAGTTACTATTCCTGCCACTACTAGCTACACCTGCAATATGCTCAAAGCTAGTGATTCTTTCATCCCTGCTAACCGTGAGTCTAATGATGGTCATGAAAATAAGCTGAAACAAATTGAGCAGTCATTTAAACTGAAAGAAATTGGTTTGAGAGAGTACCACATGGAACTTGTGCTATCATTAACATCTCTTCCGAAATCCCCTCGACATTATGGGAGGCCCTCAGAAGCAAAGAAGCCATTCGTGTTGACACCTCAGACCAAGTTTAATGGCTCTTTTTTCAAGGCTATAGTTTTCTTAGAAGATGAAAGTGAAAACAGAGCCATTGCTGCATGACTTTACAAAGAAGAAGCTCCAATGGACCTAACAAAACAAGCTCGAGAAATCAATCCTAAGAAATATGGACCTGGTCTTAAGCTTATGAAGTGTTTTGGTTACAAGGGAACTGGCCCTATTGGGTGCAATAACAATGGTCTAATAGATCCTATCAAAGCAACAGGTTGAAGCAACAATGACACAACTGGCCTAGGGTTTAAGAAGTCCCCTTTCCATTTGGGATCCAATAAATTCCTACCTGTACCTAAGAGTTCATCTAAAAATGAACCACAATCTGAGTCAGGTACTCGAGAGGAAGAATCTGATGTTGAGGATTCCTACCCTCATCCTATTCCATATGATCTCGCTAAATTCTTTTCTAAGCTAGATGACTTTGTGCCACGTGTTAGCACTGTGGATGATACTAGTGATTCTTCTAAGGACAATACTGAGCAACTCAAACATCATTCAGAAAAGGGAGAATCTAGTCAGTCATGCCATATTGAGTATTTGCGTAAGAATCCAGAGGCTGAAGGAGAGTATGTCCCTATCACTGTTGGGGAGTTCTATAGTCTCTCACCATGTAGCACTGATTCTCATGAATATGAGTTTGAAAATCTTTCAGAAGTGACTACTGATAAAGACATTGACCAAGTGCATGCCTATGAAAATTGAATCGAAGTGAGTGAAACATCTAGGGTTAGGTCATGGGGTCCTGATCCAACTAGTGTCCTAGAGTCATCAATTCCTGGCATTAGTATTCCAAGGCATTTGAATACACCTGTGGATGAGGTCACTGTAGGTCTCAAATTATTGGTCCATACACTTAATGACTATACTGTGAACACAATTGAACCAGCCAATACTCTCTCACTCACACATCCCGAGCTTATAGACTAGAACCCCAATGCATCTAACGAAGTCCCCACTTTCTAGAATGACTATGCTTTGGCCTATTACCTAAATTCTATCGAACCTGTAATGTTTTCCACCAATGAGCAGAGTATCAACATGACTAAGGCTGACATCAAATATCTTAGTCACAGAATTAAAAAAAAAATGCAAGAGGTCTGATGGTGAAAACCACATTGTGGCAGTGTCGGATCCCAAAAAAGTAAAAACAAAAGATGTATCTAAGGGTGAAAACCTCTCAGAGATGCTCGCAGATGAGATATTTGATGTCCTTCCCAGTCACTTTCAGGAGAGATCGTTAGTGTTAATAGAGCTGATGCAACCAATTAACCTAGGCACAAAAGAACATCCTCATGTGATACATCTGGCGCAGTCACTGTCACCTGAAGAGAAGGAACAATTCATTGCCTTTTTTAAGGAAAAGAAAATAATTTTTTCCTAGAAATATTCTGACATGCCAGGATTGGATTCTGATCTTAACATGCATCACTTTTCCATAGCACCAGGCATCAAACCAGTTAAATAGAAGCTTTGAAAAATTCACCCTCATGTTGCATTGCTCATGAAAGTAGAATTGGAGAAACTTCTAAAGGCTGGTTTCATCCATGCAATTGATTATGCTGAATGGATATCCAATATTCTTCCTATTTCCAAGCACAATAAATCTATCAAGGTTTGTACAGACTTTCATGATCTTAACTTGGCATGTCCTAAAGATGACTTTCTGCTCCCTAATATTGATATGATTGTAGACATGACGACTGGCTATGAGATGTACTCACTTATGAATGGTTTTTTTGGATACAATCAGATAAAAATTGTGCCAAAAGATCAAGAGAAAATGGCTTTCACATGTGCATGGGGAACCTTTTTTTGGAATGTGATGCCATTTGGTTTAAAGAATGTTGGAGCTACATATCAGCAGGCTATTACTACAATTTTCCATGACATGATGCATAGAACCATGGAGGACTATGTTGATGATACCTTGGTCAAAAGTGCTAAATGCAATACTCATTTGCAAGATTTGGGACCCATCTTAGATCATATGGAAAAATTCAGTCTTCAGCTCAATCCTAAGAAATGTGCATTTGGTTTCACATCGAGAAAATTGTTGGGATATATTATTTCTGCAAAGGGAATTGAAGTAGATCTAGAAAAAGTACAAGCAATAATGAACATGCCACCACCTCGGAACATCAGTCAGATGAGAGGACTACAAGGAAGGCTTCAATCTATTCGCAAGTTTATTTCACAATTGGCGGATAAGTCACAACCCTTCACAAAGACCTTACATAAGGGTGTGAAATTCAATTAGAGCCAGGATTGTGAGTAAAGCTTAACATAGATCAAACAATATCTTGTCAATCCACCAATCCTGATGCCTCCTATGCATGGGAAGCCTTTGCTTTTATACATTTCAACCACTAAAACATCTTTGGGAATCCTGTTGGCTTAGGAAGACAATGACAACAAAGAAAGAGCCATTTATTACTTGAGTTGAACATTGGTCTCTTATGAGAAAAACCATAGCATTATTGAGAAAGCTTTCTTGGTAGTTGTCTTTGCTTCCCAAAAGTTGAGACACTACATGCTTGCCCACACTACACAGCTTGTGGCTAAAATACATCCATTAAAGTACTTACTCAGTAAGGCAGCTCTCATAGGAAGATTGGCTAAATGGGTCATGATACTAAGTGAGTTTGACATCCAATATGTTGAACGCAAAGCTATAAAGGGGCATGCAATTGTAGACTAGCTAGCCGAGGCACCGATACAAAGTATTCTACCAATGCACATTGATTTCCCAGATGAGTCAATTCTGACACTCACACACTGTACATGGGTTATGTTCTTCGATGGGTCCTTCACACGACAAGGATCAGGTGCTGGATTACTCTTCATTACACCACAGAGATACTCATTGCCCAAAGTGTACAAGATTATGTTTCCTTGTACAAATAACATTTCTGAATATGAAGCTTTGATCAATGGTATGAAAATTGTAGCTGAATGGAGAGTAGATCAGTTGAACATCTTTGGTGACTCTCAGCTTGTTATCAATCAAGTAAATGATGTGTATGAAACAAAGGATGAGAAACTAATTCCTTACAAATGCATGGTTGATGACTTGACAAAGTATTTTGCACACATCACCTTCCAACAAGTTTCACATGCCAATAATAAAGTTGCTGATGCCATGGCCACTCTGGCCTCCCTGCTACAAATGCTAGAAAATGATCTCTGACACGAGTTCTTGGTGGAAGCCTTACACTACCCGGCCTATGAAAAACATGATTCCAAGAGGATTTGTTCTATTATAGGACAAGAATCATCCCGCTACCATCACATCTATTCCTACCTTCATAATCAAACCATTCCGAAAGGTCTCACTCAGAATGAGAAACGTTACCTAATCCGTAATGCTTCACATTATATCATTATTGCTGACGATCTATATAGGAGAGGTCTCGACGGAACATTCCTTAGGTGTTTAGAACCCGATGAGTCCAAACGTGCACTAATTGACATTCACGAAGGCATTTGCGGATCTCATTCCAATGGCCTAACACTAGCTCGCAAACTCCTTCGTGCTGGTTACTACTGGCCTAAAATGGAGCAAGAAGCTGTTAAGTATGATAGGTCCTATAAGCAGTGTTAGCTACACAATAATCTCATTCACACTCCAGCTAGAGAGCTGATTCCATCTACTACAACATGGCCATTTCAACAATTGGCCTTCGACTTGGTGGGGCAAATTCACCTAACCTCTTCCAATGGACATAAGTTCATTATCACAGCTACATATTATTTCACAAAATGGTTAGAGGCAATCCCTCTCACAATTGCTAATAAAATGTAGCACTTTTTATCACAAACTACATCATCTGTAGATATGGTGTACCGTCCTCAATCATTACTGACAATGGAGGACAGTTCAAGAATAAAGACCTCAAGGAACTATGCAAGAAATTCAAGATTACACAACATTGATCTTCCATTTATTACCCCCAGGGTAATGGCCAAGCTGAGGCATCCAATAAGGCAATCCTCAAAATTCTTCATCGCACAGTTAGTAAGTCAGGGAGAGATTGGCATCTCCAGATCAATCCAGCCCTGTGGGCATATAGAACAAGCATTAGAACTCCAACGGGCACGGCTCCTTTTGCGTTGGTGTATGGGGCAGATGCTTTGCTTCCAATAGAGGTTGAGATTCCTACCTTGAGAATCTCCATGAAAGGTCTTATCACTGATGATGACTACAGGATTGCTCGGCTTCAAGAGCTTGTGTTACTGGATGAACAATGACAAGTGGCATGTGATCATCTATGAGCATATCAACAAAGAATGGCACAAAGCTACAATCAAAGAATCAGGCCACGTGATTTCTAGCTGGGTGACCTCGTCCTCAGAGAGAAGCCTAAGAATCAACAACAAAAAATGCAAAAAAGAAAGTTCTAACCAAATTGGCTAGGTCCGTACATCATCAGTGTAGTATATGGATTTGTTGCTTATCAGCTTTCCACAATCGAAGAAGTGCTTAAAGAGCCTATCAACACTCTCCACTTGAAGCATTTTTATAGTTGATTTAATCTCAACAAGCTTTTTGTACATATCTATATGTCCTGAACAAAATCTAAAAATCAGAAAAAGTCCTAAAAAAATTGTTACCCTAGTGAAAACCTAGCAATAGGTGCCTTGGTAACACCAAAAAAAGTAAAAAAAGAAAAATATAAAAAAATTGAAAAAAAAAAACAAAGTGCCATTGGTGAAAACCTAGAAACAGGCATCATGGTAGCAGAAAAAAAGAGAATCTTGCCAAGAAGGTGAAAACCTGGTAAACAGGTGCCTCTTGTTCCCAATACTCCATCTTGTAGTGCATCTTCTAGCTATTCTTTATAGTCGCTTTCACGCTTTTGCTTTCCTGCTTCCTGCTCATGTATCCATGGATTGAGTCTTGTCACTATTTTTGAGATTCTCCTCATAGAATCTCCTTTGTGATAGCCACCAGTGGTCCTCACTGTGTCTACCTATTGTCACTAGTGTCACTCTTTTTGAGATTCTCCTCATAGAATCTCCTTCATGATAGTCACTAGTTGTTCTGACTGCGTCTGCCTACTATTGCTAGTATCACTCATTTTGAGATTCTTCTCATAGAATATCCTTCGCGACAGTCACCAGTGGTCCTCATTGTGTCTGCCTACTGTCACTAGTGTCACTCTTTTTGAGATTCTCCTCATAGAATCTCCTTCACGATAGTCACCAATCATTCTGACTGCGTCTGCCTACTAACGCTAGTGTCACTCTTTTTGAGATTTTTCTCATAGAATCTCCTTCACGATAGTCACCAGTGGTCCTCACTTTGTTTTCCTACTATCTCTAGTGTCATTCTTTTCAAGATTCTCCTCACAGAATCTCTTTCGCAACAGTCACCAGTTGTTTCAATTGTGTCTGCCTACTGTTGCTAAGTTCATGTCTCCAGACTCCTTTATGGAAGATCTTTTTTACGTAAGTCACCAATCATCCTAGTTGTGTCTGTCTACTATCATTTAGTCCTCTTTAGGTTCTTCATCATGAAGATTCCTCTTTGACCTCAGTCACCAGTCATTCTGATTGCGTCTACCTACTGTCGTCACCCTACTGATGAGATTTCTTTCAAACTTGTTCTGGACATTGACACTTGACATCAATCCCAAAAATATTGAACTCAAAAAAATGATATACTTGTTTGGATATGCTAAGTTTTTCTTTTGTTTGCTTTGTTTTTTCTTTATCATATCTCCTTGAGCAACTCGATGATGTCATCTTTGACTAGAGAAGTAATGACTAGGGGCACGATTTTTTCTTTGCTTTCTGTTTGCGGTTTAGTTCCAATAAGTTGATATATTCCTATAAGAGGGGTGTCCACTATAAGAGCCTCTATCTCATATTGGATGGCTATGTGTACCTCAACTCCTTTTATATAGATATGTCAATGACATTGGTTCTTCTCTTTGTTTGTTGAAGTAACCTCTTCATCTACAGTAAATACTGATACTCGTCCTGCTAAGTGAACGTATGGGTCACTGCGAGTATATCTAGCACACTTCTATCTCAGGTTACGAACACAAGGGTCGTTGTAGATAGAATGAATACTGAATACTTAGCATAAGAGGGATCTCACATGTGTTTGGTGTGTCTATCATGCAAGCATTGAATTTAGGTCATCCTAGCATTTATGCTCTGATGCTTATGTTAACTTGCTACTTTAAAAAGGATAAATGTTCCGGTCCTTCTGGCTTCTTGTGCCTCGAATGCTTACATTTAATCCTAACAAACCAATAACATATGTTATATTCATATTTCCATGATTGCAATGTCAGTGGGAATTGTATAATATACTAGCTTTATTTTATATCCAGTGATGATAAATTGTCGAGGCTTGGTAACTAGACCTAGGGTTGCATTTAACATAGTCTTTCATTACATACTTCATTCGCATAACTGTACAATTCGATGGTCATTCTGTTCATACTCCACATGCATCAGATTCCTCCATGGCTGCACAAGCGTTTGGTTCGTAGATTCATGCTCCTCAATGGAATACCTATGATTGTAAAGCAAAAACACATAATACTACATGAGATGTCAGTTCATACATATGCATTCTATCTAAGTACAACATACATCTCATGTACATCAAAGTAAAACAAAATAAATAATGACATGTACACAAGAATACTCAGCTCAAAATATTATATATATATATATATATATATATATATATATATATATATATATATATATATATATATATATATATATATCAAAGAATGGGTCAGTACAAAAATGGGTGCTACTTGAGCGCAATCGATCAAAAATGATACATGTGGTGCTGGCACACCAATCAATACATAGCTAGGAATCAAAATAAAAAATTAGGCACAAAACATCTAACTTTGTCCCGAACCCTCACCTCTAGGAGGAGTAGGGATAGCAGGTGGTGGAGGTGGTGGTGGCATATCTGGCCTGACAGGAGGTCGTGTGCCCCTAGACTCTCACGTGTATTGAGAGAAGCTCTGAACCTGAAATATCTCATCCGGTATCGTGCTAGTATATGTAGCATAATAATAGGCCACCCTAGTTGACTGAAAGCGAATCTCATCTTGTGCTAGCTCCAACCTTCGCTTTGCAGTCTCCGTGCGCTCCCTTTGTCGATCTGTCTCCCATTGTCTCTCCACCAGCTACACATCATGGACTGCCACTGCAATCTGCAACTCTCTCAATTTTTGGGAGGCCACATGATTTTTCTCTCGGTACCATTGTAGAGCCTCCTGCACCCCACCGACTAGCTGATCTGGCATATCCTCATCTAGCATCTCTGGTGCCTACTGCTATGGAGGTGCCTGCGGCTGTGGTGGCACCTACTGCTATGGAGGTGCCTGCGGCTATGATGGAACCTACTGTTGTGGAGCCTCCTGCTGAGGGGCCTGCTCCTCTATCCTCTACCTCCTTCACTGACTGTGTCCTGCCCCACTACCCGCAGCACTTGGGTCTGATCCCATCTGATGTGGGGGAATAGGCATCTGCTGTACCCGGTGCTATACCTGTGGCAAAATCTATGGCTGACCTGGTGGCTATGGCTGTGCCTGCTGCTGCTAGGGTACCTATCTCTATACCTGCCCTACCATCCCTAGTGGATCTATGAAGCGTGGGAATGGATGGTTGATCAAAAATGCCTGATATGTAGGCATCATTCCTGCATCTACTACCTCTGGCAGGTAGTCCCACTAAACTATAGCTAAACTGCAGATATCTATCATGGATCACCTTGGATCCATCTGTGGTGGCCATCCTCTCTCAACGTCCTTCTACATCCTGGCATGGGCATAGTACTCATGAGAAATGTCCTGTGGATGGCCATATTGCCGCCATACTTATGAAATAGCAAATCTCTCTATAACTGATGTCGTCCTACCCGCTAGAGGTCAAGAACTAAACATCCATGGCAGCTCTCTAGGGGCATCATCCTAGTCCTTTGTCTCTCTCATGGGTCACCATACAATAGACACCAGGTCATCAAGATGCATTCGCTAGTGCTCAGTCTTACCCAGTGGGCCTGGGTAATATGCCCTCGATATCTGCATATGTAGGGCTCCATGGGCTCTCTAGCATCTTCAAATATCATCCTGCATACAGGGAGATGCTTCCAGGCCCAGATCTGTAACATATATACTCCCATTGCCATGGTCTTCTTCTCATGGAAGACGACCTCATGCATCTCATGGAAAAGGTGGGCCAACATGCATTGATCCCACTAGAAGATCTCTAGTGCCTCTAGCATCCTATGAAGCATGGTACCCCATCCACACTCCAACCCATGCTGTCCTCTGTCAGGATATAAGAACGAACTTAGAAATATACCCAGCATGGATGCCAACCTTTCTCTGGGTCTATAGGTATGCATCAACTCATCCAGCTAATGGCCCTACCTCTCGGTAACTCTTTCCTGAATACAACAGATAATGCCTCTGTCCCTGCTCAGGGCACTGTATCATAGATGACCCAGGCACTGTAAAATGGAATCCTCAGAATCCTCCAGATGTCCTTCAGAGTGATGGTCATCTCGCCCATCGGTAAGTGGAAGGTGTTCATCTCCGAGTGGAAATGTTCTACCAAAGCTGTGAGTAAGCCATGATTCACCATCACGGCTGGAATTCGGCATAGAGAGGATAAACCCAATCGGGGCAATGTTTGCCTGATTTGCATCATAAAGACTCCGCAATAGCTCCCCATATGGTGGGAAGTGTGATCTGAATGAAACATCTCCAAAGACCTCCTACACACACAAACAACAAACAACAAATGAAACGATTAGTATCAAGTAGAAACAATGCACCAAAACTAATTAAAATGCAATTTTGGATTGTGAAAATCAAAATTTTAAGCATAACTATCACGGGATTTTGCGCAAAATTTGTGAAATCTCACGTGAAATCAATCTTTCTTCATGTGAAGATTCTCGTATTTGCACTAAAAAAGATCTACTCACGCAAAAAAATAACTGATCATGCGAAAAAAGAAATGTCCACACGAGAAAAGACATTCTCGTGCGAGACACGAATCGCCTTGCACGAAGAAACTCGATCTTTGCGCGAAACCTAATTCATTTTGTGTGAAGATCCTTACGCCGCATGCGAAGAAACAACATACCTTGTTTCTTTACATGAAGAAAGAAGATCTTTGCACAAGAAGAGATTGGCCTCGCGCAAAAATTGAATTAAACAATCCTAAAACATGCTAAAACATGCAATAAATGACCTTGAAATGCATGAAAACAAAAGTACGAAGATGAGAAATTGATGACTCACCAGTGGTCCATAGTCTGCTCGCCGACTATGTCATCTGGAGCGTTCAAAATGATGATATCTCACGTTCACTGCCATGTCTCTATTAGAGCTCAAAATTACTACAAGACAAAAGCACAAATGAATTGAAAATGACCCTTTGAGCCCTTATATAGCTGTTGACCCAAATTTATCAAAGTGCTCGAATTTGCACGAAAATCACACCCCTAGCTAATTGGACCATTCTGGATCCATTTTTGGTATCAAATTCAAAATTTGACACACCTAAGAGCCTCCAAAAATGTGTTTTAAAATTTTAGGGACCGATGCGATTGAATGCTTGTGTAGCCCAAATCTTTCAGATACTTTGTGATTCTTGGAATCCCTTCATCTCTATATTCTCCATATTTTCAAAAAATTATTTTTGAAATAGTCAACCCAAGTCAACCATGGCTAAATCTGACCAACTTTTGGTCAAACTTGATCTTTGCAACTTTGCAATCATTTCAAATCAACCCCGAATCTTCTTTTGATCATTTTGATCTCTTCTATATTCTGTTGAATCTCAGATTTTTTTTCTATATCTCATGATATACTGCTTCAAATCATATTTCTGGTGTGTCATCTTTCGATTTCGCTCCCGAGGGGGTAGGATGATTAAACATCATTAAATACCTATTGCTTGGGGCATCTGGTTCCCATCTTATGTCCTTATCACTTGGGCATCTCATCACTCGATGCATCTTGCTACCTATCTTATCTTTTCATCAATTGATCAACCTTATAACAACTCTTCTCAGAGTTCGATGGACAGGTATTGGGACAATCTAAACCCCAACTCTTGAGGATAAAGCCTCATTCGGGAGATGATTCTATGACTCATGACTGGACCTTGTTATCTTTTTTTTTTTTCAATCTCAGGTATCTAGGTTTTCTATCTGGATCCTTGAAGGTTAAGCTCCATTCTAGAGATAGTCTTCTAAATGGTTTCAATCTTAGGTATCTATGTGTTCTATCTGGATCTTTGAAGGTTAAGCTCCATTTTGGAGATAGTCTTCTAAATGCTTTCAATCTTAGTTATCTAGGTGTTCTATTTGGATCCTTGAAGATTAAACTTCATTTTGGAGATAATCTTCTAAATGCTTATCAATTTTAGGTATCTAGACATTCTGTCTGGATCCTTAAAGATTACGCTTCGATCTAGAGGTAGTCTTTTAAATGCTATCGATCTTAGGTATCTAAGTGCTCTACTTGGATTCCTTGGGATTAGGCTCTATTCTAGAGATAGTCCTTAAAAGCTTATCAATTGGTCTCCGTGTAATCAACTTTGGAACTAATCTCATATTCGAGTCATGCTTTCTAATTATCTTTGAATTGAACGTGCTGCTCGCACATTCATTCAAAGAGGGGCAAAATGTAATACCCCAAAATTGGCTCATTGCCATGATACCAATCCTGGGCTATTTCTGATCAATCCTAAGTCCTATTCTAATTAGCAATTCTCATTCTGCTATTTGCTACTTGACTTAATTGTCAGATGGAAAAAATCTTAATTTACATTCATCATGCTTATTATTTAATTCCTATAGTATGTACTCATATTATTCGCATTAAACCTACTTGATTTAATTATAATTTAATTTAAAGTATTTATAATTTATTAAATTAAATTATTTCCTAAGGCTAATGTACTATGAAATTAAATTTATTTAATTTAATAAATATGTCTATCTTGATTAATTAAATGTAATTATTTAATTAAATAGAAAAGGTAATAATGAGAGCATATCTCATTTTATTAAATTAAATATCTCACGAAAATCTCTCTTCAGTTCAAAAAGGAAAATTTCCAGTTCACTATTGATCAAAAAGGAATTAAATCAATTAACTCCTTATTCTACTCAAATTAAATCAATTAACTCCTTATTGAATCAGTTAACTCCCTTTAATTTGGGAATCTTCCTTTATGACTGAACTTCACCTTTAATCCTAACCGTTGATTGAAATCGAGCTCAACCATTGATGGATTCTAGAAAAGTCTATTTAAGAGACCCTCATCTCTTCATTTTGAGGGAGGTTGAATGAGAATTTGCATCGAATTGCTGCTAGATTGTGCATTCATTTGAGCTCCCTACTTTCATATTCATTTTCTAGATTTTATATGCATACATTTAGTATAATTTCTTTTACATGTTCATAGATAAAACATGCATACTCAGGGTCTAGTTTCTTAACACCTCATATCTGAGGATATCTAACAAGCAATTC
The DNA here is from genome assembly GCA_028749045.1 of Cupressus sempervirens. Taxonomy (NCBI): domain Eukaryota; kingdom Viridiplantae; phylum Streptophyta; class Pinopsida; order Cupressales; family Cupressaceae; genus Cupressus; species Cupressus sempervirens. The sequence continues at coordinate 690,466,162 of CM053786.1, read as the reverse complement.
CCTTTAAATAGAAGGCAATAGGTCGCCTTGCCGGCTAATTTTTGGATGAACAATCCAATGTTCATTTTGGGATGAATTCACATACAAAGATTGTGTTGAAGTGTGTGTGTTAGCAGAGGCTACATATTCACGCATACATTTCTGGCACCCACCGTGGGGCTTAAAAATCAATTTTTCTGGCCTCTTTCTGTATTTTTTAAAACTTTTTTTTGTTCTCTATCCATACTGTTCCGTACAGATTCGAGAATCTTCGCACGAGACTGTTATTTTTGCTTGAGGATCTAGAATTTTCACCTGAAGATTCTTTCCGTATCATGCAAGAAAGTTCTTGGGCATGCGAAACTTCGTGCAGAACCTATTTCTTCGTACGAGTCGAATATAATTTTGTGTGAGTCATAAAACTTCTTCGCATGGACTTTCAAGAATTTCGTGCGAGACTTTGCTGACAGAGGCAATTTTTTGCATTGATTTTTGTGTTTTTTGGTTTTTCTGCTAACTGCTCACAGTTTCTTATTTTTTTGTGTTTTCTGATTTTTTGGAACAACATAACAATAGTTTGCAGGACAATTGGAAAAGCATGATAAAGTTGCTAAAAATAGGTAAAATTTACTAAGTGCGTTGAGAGGATTACCAGGTAACCTTCCTCAGCTAATAACATTTCATTTGGATCTAAAAAAAACATCTCTCATGTCGAGCTTGTGTGTGTTTCCTTCCATGTTTTCATTTTACAGCACATACATAATTTGATACTAGGGTGTGATCTCTGTTAGTATTCATTTAGTAGGCTTAGGTACTACTGATAGATTTAGATAGCTATTTTGGGTTATTGGACTCGCTAATCCACTGGCCCCTCATTTCTGCCCCATGGTTGCAAGATCAACACCACATCAAAGGGGAGGGGTGTATAGGAAAGAAGCGTTAAATGCTCCACTAGGCAACCCTTCTGTGCTTTCTAGAACTCTCTAGTTTTTGAGTTGTGGACTCGTATTGGCTTGTGTGAGGGGTTAAATGTTCCACATCTTTGGACTCACCTCGCATTAGTTAAAGTGTTAAGTGTAACACCTTGTGCTTTTTGATTGCTTTTGGATAGATGTGCTTTTGGGAATCAACATTTGTACACACATAGTAATTAAGCCCCCATGAACACTATTCGTAGATCTTGAGGGAGTGGGTTCCTAGTGAAACTCCTCTCTAAGATGGATTCCTTGTAGGTGGGGAGGATACTTTGAGCATCTCGCAGATAGATGAATCTTCAACTTGTTGATTAAGGCATCCTTTCTTCGGAGAGGTTGATAGATCACTGGGAGTTGATATCATAGATTTTTAAGAGATACTCTTAGTTTAGCATGTCAGATTAATCTGTCTACTTTGATTGGGCTAAAAGTGAAAAGGTTTCAAAACATTGAATCTGGAATCTAAGTCCCCTTATGGTACACTGTTGTGAGTTGGTCATCTTTAGAGAGGGTTAACTGTAGCAGAAAATCCCTCTACAGGGAAAATTGTGTTGATGAAACCTTGAGCGGTAATAGCCATTTTTGATGTGGTAGTGATAACCGCTATATAAATGTCCTTGTGGAAGAAATCTCCATGAGTGTGGTTCATTGTGGGTTGTCAGATCTCCCCAGCAACTCTTGAAGATTAAGTTCTTGGACTATGTCAAAACCTCAGTGTGCCAGGATTGGAGATCACCCCTGTGAGTCATAAAAGTTGCAGAGTCAAACCATTACTAAAAGCCTTAGAGAGGCCAACTTTTATTTTCTAGGGATGTATGCGTGATTGCAAAACCTTTTGAAAACATACACAAATAGCTCTGCTAGGGATTAGCACAAACTAAGTCACTTGATTGTTGATGCACAAGGTTGCTTTTTCCCTTGCTCATTGTTTTTAGACATGCTTGAAATCACTTGCTTGCTGTTCTACGTGCCTATTTATCTACCTGGTTACTGAAATGATAATTTTTTTTGTCAAAATCAGTTGTTGTTGTAAAACTAGTCTGCCTTCTGACGCGAAATCATTTTCTTCTCATGCAAAATTAAATTGCTGTTATGAGTCTTCATGCGGATGTGAACTTCTTCACGTGAAATTAAACAATTGTCACTAACCTTCATGCGAGACAGAAACTTCTTCGCGCGGCTTGTAAAACTTCTTCGCGTGACTCGTAAAGGTTTTTCACGTGAGACTTTGTATCAACAATACCAATTTGGGTCTGTTTTAGCTATCTATGGCGTACACACTGTCCTTTTTTGCATTCATTTATTGCTCTCTATTTGCAAAAAGTCCTGAAACAATGACACTTCGCTTAGCTGAAGACTTGTGTCTTATGCCTTGACTAGTCTCGTCTCCTAAGTAATTTTTTTTTGGTCTTTGTCTTAATGCTTGTCATACTTTGTGTCACAGTGGTCATAATCTCTGGCTATTCTAGCCTTTAAATCAAACCATTTGTGGCTTAGTGAACAACATTCTTCCTATTATCTTGTCCTTTTTGAGACTCAATCTTAGGGTAGTCCTTGTCCAGGTTCTAGCTTCTTGTCCTTGTCTATGACTATCACAACCAGAAGAAGCAACGTGTTTTATCCCGATAATCTTAAATGTAATCGTGCTAAGGGTTTTAACTGTGGAAAAGGCAGCTTACCTTTTTCTATGCAATCTATTTCCAATTTGGCTAGTGAGGCATCTTCACGATCTTCCTCACCTACCAGGTCATCTCGAGTTCAACAAACATTTTCCAATTTGCAACAAATTATGAGATATAGTATCAGAAACATCCTTTATCTTTACTATATCTATGTTTGCATCTATCATATGTTGTGAACTGACACTTGACATCTATATATTAGGTATACTTTGTTCTATTTTCTACTTAACTTCAGCTATTGCCTGTGTATCTACATTCTTCTCAGTGCCTTCCACATGTGCATCTTTTTTAGTGTCAACTTTAGCAACCTTAGTTACTTTTTTCTCACCTCTCTCTTCACCAACCTCAAAAGCTACCAATTCAATTGCCTTAGGTGTTGTTACTTCATATATTACTTTCCATATCTGGGTGGATTTCTAAACATCATCAATGTCATTTCAATAAATACTGAATACCTTGTATTTAGGAGAAAATCTCCTTGTATACTTCTTCATTTCCTTTTTCATTGTAGAACTTTAGCATCACACTTACTAGTGTAGTCTCTTTGATTTATCTTTTTGTATTAAGACTAAACTACTATTTTTTCCTAACTCTGTCATATAGACTCTTGGTATAGAGTTGGCATGCTCAATTGGAGTCTTCTTGAATGTTTTCATCATGACATATATTGACTCTTCCACTTGGTTCATCTCAATCTTTCCAAGTTTGTTAAACTCAGCATGTGTGAATCTAGAGAAGTTAGCATTACTCTTTATATTCTCACACAACTTATCCAAATCGAAAGAAGGATTGTGACTTACCACTTTGAATTGGCTATTACCACTAGATTATGTCCTCTCCTCACCTAATTTGGCTAGAGAAATGTATTTTCTCCTTTGTCTCTTCTTAGACCCATCTTCTTGTGTAGTTATCTCAATTCTCTTTCCTTTTGGCTTTTCCACTTCTTGAACCTTCTTAGTAGTAGCTCTTGTGCTAGCCCTAGTAGTTGGAACTACAATTTTAGGTTGTATAGTTTTTACAACCTTCATGGGTTTTCTAACTACTGGAGCTTTAGCTTTTCTCTTCTTATTCTCTTTGGCTACAGGTGCCTCATTGCCTTCTTCTCCCTTGAGACCTTCTAAATTTTTTCCTTCCTCTCCACCTCGGTCTTCTCTTTGACTTTGAGTCATAGCTAGTGGTGCTTGGGTTGGTACATCTTCACCTTCTTCATCATCATCATCTTCATTTTCATCTTCTTCTGCCGCTTCACCAAATTTTTCTTTGAGCTTCTTAACAAATTTGTTCTTCTTCCTTATTATAGAGGTTCTTTGCAAGTCCATAGTTATCTTTGACTTGGCTACATCGTTACCAAAGGATGTAGCCTTCTTATTTACTTCTTCTTCCAGGAAAGTAGTAATTATTGCAAATGCCTCATCCACATTTATCCCATAACCTATAGGCTTTAACCATCTCACCCTTAGTGTAGCCTAAATATATGTGAAGTCAGTATCAACTAGAAAGCAAACATCATTGAAATTCTTCTCAACTGGTGACATTGGTAGCCTCATTCTTTTTTTCATTGACCTCTTAAAGTCTTAAAAGTAACTGGTCATTATAGACTCAAAATTTTCTCCAAGTTGCCCAATGTATTCACCTTATTGGGTGAAAGCACAAACCTGTGTCACCCTTTTGTAAAGGAAAAGACTATCAAAATTATAACTGTTCACTTTCAATGACATAAAATTGGTATTATTATTTTGAATTTGAAAATGAAGTAAACTAATGAAATGTGTAGAAATGGATGAAGTTTAGGATTATAATTTTTAATAATTATTTTGAATAAGAATTGATATTTTTTAAAAATTTTTATAGAAAATTTTTAACTACTACAAAATGCTAAAATTGGGGGTCTAGTTCCCACCACAAAACTAGAGGAAAATAATTTTATTTCCTTTTCATCTCAACTATGTTATAGATAACATATATAGCTAGAAAAATCAAAAATAAAAATCAGCTTTAGACCTATATTTTCTCTTTTACAATTATTCAAATTTCAACTCACTTGAAATCAATAGTTTTAATCTTCCACCACATTTTTCAAAACAAATCTATTTTATCCAAAAGAGAAGTTATACATTCTAGAAGAGGACTCTCTCCTCTAGAACATGATATAGTTTTTAGATTTTTTTGATATAATTTAATAATTTCTTTCTTTCTCAAAACTGACACCTTTTCAAGTGTTAAAATACACGCTTGTATAATTTTTTAATTACAATATGATATATCTAATTAAAACACTATAAACTCTATATGAGAATATTCTTGACTCTAAGCTCTATAAAATGGTGTTTATATGTTATTAAAAAATATCGTAAAAAATAGTAAGAGTTATTGAAACACCACTTTTCTAAAAAATTTTATTTCTTTAGTAATTGGATACAAACTAGTATAAAACATGCAACTAGAAAAGTGTGAGACCATATATAACTTAGCTAGAATAAATTTATCTAAATCACATGTTTTACCAAAATTAATTTTTACATAGAAATACTCAAATTTAGTAATTCTGATAAGTCAACCTGAAAGGTGACACAACTTTGTACTTTTACCCTAATGCACTGCAATAGATCTATTTGTCTTCCATGCAACTTTACCAAAAGAAGGAAATGCTTTCTACATAGAAAAGTAAACAAATGAGTATTGAACCAAACTTGCACTATGCACTCTTGGTTTTCCTTATTGCTTCCAAGTTTTCTAATAACTATTGTAACTATAACTCGACAAGGTCATAAGAATGATCCTTATTGACTATTTTGTAGCCTATGTAAAAAATAATACAAGGTACACTATTTAGTTTTTTGTATTGAAAGAATTTATGTGCAATTATCCTTACTACAAAAGAAATTATGGGATTTGTGATGGTGTCAATTGTCATTCCTCTCTTGTTCTAGACTGCCCTTCTTTTTTTCTCAATAACCTCTTTTGCATCACTTCTCATGGTCTTAGGTCCGTCTAGGTTTGGATGCCTTATTACCATCTACACAATCCTCTTGGTAATCTTGATAGATCCATCCTCTAACCACATATAGTTGTAATGAGTCCTGCTTAAAAATAATCTTTATCCACTCTATCTTGAAAACATTGGGGAAATCTAGGGCATGAGTTAACCCTTTTCTTTCTATAATCTTATATTCCTCCTTAAATATTTTATTTTCATATAATTTTCCACATAGACCTCTAATCTCTATGTCACCGATGCTACACACCTTACATGTGTAAACACATATTACATCTTGAATCATTAAAACTTGTGGTGGTATCATTAATAGTGCACCAGATGGGTCTTTCTTGTATACAATGTCAGGAATTTCTCTAAAGTTTAGTTATTTGATCTCATTACTGATTAATTGAACATTTAAAAATTCCTTTACCTATTTAACCTTAGTAGCAGAAGAATTAGATGTCATATCAATTACCTAGGGTTTACAAAAGTTTAAACAACATAGCTCAACACACAATAAATACCTTCACAAATTTGTTGAATGGTGTTAGATAGTGGTTGAATCTAGTATGCAAATTCTTGGAATGGTCTCTTCAATTTGAATTAAGTTCTCTATGCTCTCTCCAAATTGGAATGATGTCAAATGAATAAAAAATTGACCACATAGCCCTTAAACTTTGTAATTAATGCTCAATGCTTACACAATTGTAAGCTCAACAATAATAGAAATTCCAACTCACTGGGAAACCACTATGAGGTCGACCAACACTATTACCTATAATAGCTTGACATCAACTAGATTTCACTTGGTAGCTTAAGTGAAACTTTTCATGCTTAGTAGCAACATGAAAACTGAAAAAACTTAAAGATTTCTTCCATATTCTAAACAACACTTTGCATTTTTCTCCATGCATATATAATCTTTTCAAAACTAAATAATTAGAACTAATGTATGGTATATCATTTAAATATCAGTCCCACTCATACCTCTTAATTTCTTAATTAGGGATGGTGTGATCACCTGACCCATTGGGTGAAGTGATCCCATCTGAACTTGATGTATTGCAATCTTCATTCTTCTTCCATGTTTTGTTCATGTGCACTCTGACTTCCTCAAAATTTGCCTTACCTTTGCCTTTTTTGAACTCAATGCTTGGTGTCTTTGACTTTGTTGGACAATGTCTACTTATGTGACCAATCTTTAAGAAACTAAAACATGTAGTCTAACTTAACCATCTACTATAATCACTTCTGAAATGTGTTCTTATGCAATTGTTAGGAACATGTCCCTACTCATGACAACAGTAAAAACTATATCAAGTATTGTAATCCTATTTATAAGAGTTTCCATTGTTCTTTACCTTTGTCTTCTTGTTTGATGACCAATTGGGTTTAGATCTACACTCATATGCTTTATGTCCGTACTTCTAATAGTTATAGTAGTATCCTTCAAATCTTTGTGTACTCATGGTCTTGGTTTTGCATTCATGTGACTAATGTTCTTGCTTTTTGCACTTGTGGTAGTGACTAATGAACTTCTTCTTAGGATTCTAATTTTTAGTCTTGCTTATGCAAATATTAGCAATATGTCCTAATTTTGAGCAATTATGGCAAGTAGGTTTGGAGTTTGTACCTTAGTTGCTCCTTTGTTCACCACTTTTGGATGATTCTCCTTCTTTAGTATTGGTGTAACCCAATCTAGTAGTATCACTATTGGATCTATGAGATCTCATTAATTTTTCAAAATACTTGATGGCTTCACTAGGTCTATTGAAACTTTCAGCAAATTATTTTTCTCTTTTTAGATCATTTCTCAATTTTTCATTCTACAATTTTAGTGTTGTGATCTAATTGTCTTTTTCATTTAATTCATGATTGGAAACCATCATTTGATTCAATGTTTCCAGTTGCATGCGATCAATCCTATTCACCTCTGATGTCTTCTTTTCTAGTCTATTGGTCAATATCCTTTTGTCATCTTCAATCTTGACATTTTCCTCTTCATCTTTCTTTTTATGCTTGATCACCTCACATAGCAATATTTATTGGACTTCTTGTTCTATCTTTAGATTCCTGACCTTTTTAGTTAGGGATCCATTCTTTTTCGTCAGATCTACAATTGTTGCATTAAATTCACTTGTGCTTCCATCTACAAATAATTCAATATTGTCAATCTCTTAGTATTGTGCATCATTATCTTCAATAGATATCTCTTTCCTTCTCTTCAATGGTAAATTCAAATCATCTCTTGCTTCATTCAACTGTAGTAGGTCAAGCTATATTTCAATCTTCTAGTTCTCAATAGTCTTTCCCAACTTGTAGATTTCCATTTTCAAGATCATTCCTCAAACCTACAGAGCTTTCCTTTCCTTTCCTTTCAGTAAACTCTAAGAGGGGGTGCAGGGGGGGGGGGGGGGGGGAGGGGGTTTGAATTAGTACTTCAAAACTTCAACCATAAAATCATTCACCATACATCCATATCACAATTTGCATGTAAACTAAAATTGCTAGCTAAACATATTCATCCATAGCTTGAAAGAATAAAGTGTATCCAATGAAGGTTACAATGTTTGATCATGAGACATGATCTACCCCATGAAAGGTCTACCCTATTAAAGGATTACAGGATTGTTAGATCTTACCTTGTTAAAGGATTTCAACACCATATTAGAAGTGTGACTAGTTAAAGGACTTCAACTTACAATGAAGTAAGCACCCTACTAAAGGATTTACAATAGCTTGTTAAGACTACATTGTTAAGAGATTTAACTGATTCACCTATTAGAATGTTTCAGCAATGACCCTATGGTTAGAACTCTGCTAATAGATAATAGATCACCACTTTTATGATGTGTACTTGAACCTCATTGATTAGATGTATCACTTCTATCCTCTAACTCATTTCTTCTATTCTTCTCTAACTAATTCTACAACATATCTCTCATTCACAACTCCTTAGCCACCATGAATGCTCTATTTGCATATGTAAAACTTCTCTCTTCACTCCTAAATTCTTTCAAATTTTAGTTTTTTTCCTCCTTAAGGAGACCTTGGTGACTTAGGCTTAGCTATGAATAAATGATTGTAATTCATCCATCTAGTCTCTCAATTCATCCCTTTAACTGATGGGTTTTATGTATTACATAGGGATTCATAATTAAGACTCATTCTTATCATCTAGGATCATGAAAAAATTCTTAAGTCAGCTCCAAAATGGTTTACATAGTAGTTTGTACCATTACAAACAACTATGTCAAAATTTTTTTACTCGGCATATGAAGTATTTAATGCTTGGCATCAACTACAACTTCAATGTTGTTACTCAACACATACTAACTGCTCAACACTTGAGTGACTTAGTACTAATTATTTACTTAGCACTTACTGAGTAACTTACACAACATGCACTATCTAACATGTTATGCTCATAATGCATTCACTTTTTTAACATGAACTAAGTTCTAACTTGTAAATGCCTTAAGTGTATAGACACTCATATGTGAAGACCAATCTGAGATTAACATTTGTACTTTTCTTGATTTGTACTCTTTTTAGGCTATAGACAAGAATACTAACGACTTCTCTACAATATTTATTTGATACACTCTTCTCCATCATTAATGTCTTGCATCGTCCATTATTTATCTGTTCCTTCTTTCAACTATTCCTCTATCATTGTAGAATGTATTCAACTCATTGGAAATGAATTTACCACCTCTATTGGATCTCAAGCACTTTAGACTCTTCCCTATTTTATTTTCAACTCTGGCTAAATAGCACTTGAAGAACTAAAAAATATCACATTTAGCTTTAAGAAACATCATGGTCATCATCCTAGAGTTATCATCAACAAACAGAATGAAGTACTTATGTCCATATTAACTTTGAACATAAATGGGTCCACATAGGTCAGTATGAACCAATTCCAAAATATCATTATAAGTATATGTTTTTCACTTAAGACTTGGTCATTTTTCTGAGTTGACATTGTTTACACATAGCATTGTTAGGCTTCTTTAGTTTAGGTAACCCTCTTTCTTTCTCTTTTTTACTTATATCTGCCAAATTATCAAAATTTACATAAGCTCTTGTGCCATAACCAAACATCTTCTTGTTGTGCAAACAAACATGTCTCATTTAATAAATCTTGATAGAACAAGTTACCTTTTTTTTGTTCACCACTTCTAACTAGCTTACCATCAACATCATGTATCTTGGCCTTCCTAATGTGAAATTCAACACTATAACCTGATTTGTTCAGCTGTAAAATACTCAACAAATTATAGTTAAGTCCTTCAACCCAACAAACATTGTCACATTTTATCTTGTTAGTTAGTTGAATAGTCCCTTTACCTTTTACAACATATGGAATATCATTACCAAATTTTACACATCCACTTTTATATAGACCAATGTCCTAAAAAATTTCTTTATCACCAGTCATATGATTTGAACATCCACTGTCAATTATCCAACTATCACTTTTGTTTACATATCAAATCGATGTAATTTTATCATCTTCATTAGGGTCTTATTTCATAGCAACATAGACTACTTCATCATCATTTCTTTTAGGTTCATTATTAGTTTCTTTAGCAATATAATAAGATTTTTTACCTTTTTCATCCTTTCTTCTCTTCAAGTCTTGATCATCTCTTATTCCTGTGTACTTTCTTTAGTTCCTTTCATCCTTATCCTCTCTATCAAGACACCTAGCAGAAATATGACCTACTTTGTTGCATGAAAAATAGATAATAGATAGTTTACCTTTGTATTTACCTTTTCCTCTTCCAAATCATTTTTCAATAAGGGCTTCAAGTTCATTAATCTCATCACCAGAACTATCACTATCACTCTTCACATGTTTTCCTTTCTTTTTACTAATGACCAATTGTGACATAAAGGAAGATTAAATAGTGACATGTGCGTAGTTATCAAAGTTAGACATTTCAAAAGAAGTAAGTCTACCAAATACACCTTCCAAGGTCAAAGTGTTACCTGCTATACATCTTAGTTCTTGGATTGTAGAGACTCTAATGGCATAAATCTGGAGTAGAGTCCTAAATACTTTTCTTATCACAATTTCATCTTTGATTTCTCCATTTGCACCACGAATAGCATTAACGACTTCTTTAACTCTTGTGTAGTATTGAACTATATTCTCAGCTTCCATCATTCTTATGTCATCAAATTTACCTCTTAGGCTTTGTGATTTGGCTCTCAAGACAGTGTCATCACCTCCATATATTGTCTTCAATTTTTCCCATATTTTATTTTCACTGTCATAGTATTTTAGGTCATCAATCAGGGCATAAATTAGGGTTGAGGCAATCTCCAACATTTCTTGGTTGTGTTCTTATTTCTTATTTAGTTGATCTAGTGTCAGAGGAGGAGTGGTCACCTTCACATGCTCATTGTCCATGAAGTTGGTAGTAGCATCACTGATACTGGATATGTGCAACCTCATCAAGGTTTTCCATGTAGGAAAGTTTTCCTTGTTCAACTTGGGTACATCTCTCTTGTGAGTCATGATCTTTAGCTTGATGTACCTTCAAAATTCTCTCTATAAGCACTGATCTCTAATACCAATTGTTAGAAATGTTTAGAATAACTAAGAGGGGAAACGAGGGGTGAATGAGTTACTCAAGGTCCTTAATTACAATTTGAATGATTAAACAATAAAACTCTTATTGTTCTACTTATCTTGTTGTTATTTGGTCTCTACTATAAACAAAATTTACTATTCTAAATATAACATGCTTTAGTGAATATAAAATGTATAGCATCTAAAGCATTCAACACCGCTTTGACACTAGGATTTTTATGTGGATAGAAAAAACCACCAGCAATATGTCTCATCAATAGATTTGACATCAACAAAAAAACAAGAAAATGACCAAATCAAGCACTCCACATACAAGACAATGTAAATAGATTTGACATCAATGACCGAATCAAGTACTCCACATACAAACATCATAATTGTGTATCTTTTCTTGAACTTGATTCATTGACACACATAGTCATACTCCCTTATATAGGGATGTACTTTAAAACATTTACATGAACTACATTAATATCAATTACAAGTGTGTAGATGAACCATGATATTTTTGTAAAAATAGATACTCAAATACAAGGTTCTATAACCTTTGTTAGGATTTTAAAGGTCTTAATGAAATATTATTTTCAAGAATTTTTGTAACTAAACATTTCCAAAAATAAATTGTTATATTCTTTAACAAAAAAGGAACTAAATTATCTTCCATGAGAGCTAAATCATTGTATTGATGCCAATTTTGTGTTAACAAATCCTAATGAAAACTATCACAAAATTAATGCATTCAAACAAATCAAACCATTTTACAAACTCCTACAAACTATCAATTAACCAAAAAAAATTGTTTAAATAGGGAAACCAAATTTTTTTTGATCTTATTTCTTTTAGAAAAATGTTTTCTGAAACTAAATATCTTCTACATAAAACTAGTCACAAAAAACCTCATCTTAATAAGATGTTAATATATTTCAAAGCACTATTTGCCATTCCTAACAGATAGAACTAAGAAACTTTTTAATAAGGTTTCTAATAGATGAACCAAAACCAATATAAACTAAAGAAGACATTTAATGTTTCCACTATCTTCTTTCAAGAAATGAAATGCACAATTGTAGGACATTATCTAATCACATCTCCTTTCTCAAAAAAGATTTAGTAAATATAAAGGTTTTGGCAATACATACATGATATTTATCCATTCTTAAGACTATTGGGTACTTTACCTTCACCAAATACTACTTCTTAGAAACTTGCTTAGTTTGTTTACAAAAACCCTTCATGTCATTCAAATTTCTCGCATACAAAAAAAATGACCGATTATATTAACAAGTTGCGATGGCTGAAATAAGTTCACTATGATATCACCATAAAATTCAAGAAATTTAAATGCTTGTCAAAACATGATATTACCTTCACTATTCTCCATATAAATAGCATCATTTAAGTAGTATAATCTTACTTAACATTATAACCAAAACCCAAAACAAAACTGAAAGATTGAAGCCTCTCATAATCATTGTCAAGACCACCATGGTGGTAGCCTTAGGGCATAAAAGAAAAAATTAAAACCAATTCGATAATGTTCTATCTTGCTTTTTGATTTCAAAATTATGTTTCATAATCTTGGAGTTTGACCATAGAAACTTTCCAAGTAGTGTTCTCAAGACCACATCAAAACACTAATATGTGTGATTAAACCTTAATCCAGGTTACTCTTAACCAATGCTATTGATGTTAGAAATTTTTTAGTGCTCCCCTTGGGATTTGTGACAAGGGCTTAACCACCTCATGTGTACTATAAGTTGAGCAATTTTATCGGGCATTGATAGATTAGTCTTTTGGTGCAATAAGAATTCCACTCTAACAAGTTGTATCAGAGCTTGGTCATAGGTTCAAATCCTCAGACCCTCGGGTAACACTAGGGGGAGATTATTAGAAAACTTTCAACATTTCCCTCGAGATTCATGACATTAATGGATTAACTATCTCCCGTATACTATAATTTGAGTGGTTATATCGGGCATTGACAAATAAATCTTTTGGTGCAATGACAACCCCACTCTAACAATTAAATGCATTTATAACCACAAGAATCATAATGTCTCTTTGGGTTGTAATTGATGTTAAAGCTTGATATACATTTTTTGACTTGTCAAAATAAGATATTATTGCTACCTTTTCACTTTTTTTGTATTGAGGACAACATATGACCAACAAAACAATACTCCATGTTCTTTTGAATTGTATTTTTTTGAAAGTAGAGGCTTGTGGTAAAAATTTAAAATACAATGTTAGCATTTAATCAAGGTACCTATAACCTAATATAAAAAAATCAAGAGGAAAAAAATATCTTAGAGAATCAAAATAATTATAAAAGGGAAAGTGGGAAAAATCTATGTAGAGATAGTACTTTGTTGTAGGGAAGCATTCCCTCTCCTTTGTACAAAGCATAAAATGGTCTCTATATAAACAAAGAATAAAAGGTGAACTAGCCATGGAAAAGAGATATGAAATACTCAACCAACATTGAAAATCGTAAATAGGGGAAAAGAGATATGTAAGTTTTCTAACTTAGAAAATAAATGACCAAAGGAAATGAATCAGTTCTGTCTTAGGAGAGAGATTAGATACATTTTGTATTCTTGTAATCTATATGCTCTCATATTTTGTATAAGGGAAAGTTTTTGTAGATAACTTTTTTTATGAGTACATCACCATTTTTAACAATTCTACTAATCAATGTCCATACAAAAATATTAATAAGTAGCTACATCTCTCACTTGCATAAAGAGGAAGAAGCTAGTAATCACTAGCTATTTATTTTTTTGTCTTTTCATAGATATAGTATGCCCAAGACTTTGGTAATGTAATGCCCCGCCAAGGGATCCAAAGAAATTTTACTAAGTTTGCCAAACAATTTTTTTTTTAAGCATGAAAGATAAAACCATTCATAACATTTGCGGAAGCAATAGCAACAATTCAAATGAAAATAAACATAACATATATACATAACAGGCTACATTCTTTAGAGATCCCTTAACGTTGTATCACATCTAGATTAACTATTCATGTAACATCCCATATTTATGAAATAACAATGATACATCCAATGTACTTAAACAATATACAAGTGTCCTTTTGTAATTATATTTTAGTTTAGCTCAATCATCCACTGTACATATCACAGGGTATGAAAAGCTTAAAAGAATAAACATCCAAGTAAATAAAGTACATCATCATCATCAAATATTAATCCATGATGCAATAACTTAAATGAAACCACATATCATACATGATACATCATCACAAAAGATATAAACATCCATCACAAAAGATAACCATATATCACAAACATAAATAACTAAGTGCATGGTTCCTCCCAACCGTTAATAGCATCATTAGACCATCGTGGATCCTAGCCATCCCTCCGTGTGTAACATTCCAAAGCACCAAAGAGATCATCGGTATTAACATAGTAGGAATGTCACTCCTAAAACATCCTACTAACATGCAAAGTAAAGCATAATAAATCAATATAAGAAACATACCAGTAAATACATCCATCATAAGGTATATTATCTATCATAATGCTCCATGAACTTAATGAAGAATAAATACCAACTAAGGATACTCCAGCCACGGTGTTTCAGACGGATCTCAAATGATAAGAGTGAAATACACTACCACCCGACCGCATGGAACCTAAGTGGTCCACTCCCATCGTGCTGAGGAGATAATCTCAAGTCCCAAATAGGATATCAATTCACGAAGCACAAATCTCTATAAGTCCAAGAATCCTAAAAGTATACTAACTCAAAGGTTCCATCACACAAAACTGACATCTAATTCTCAGAGGCACACAAAGACATGTAGGAAACCTACTCTGCAAGCGAGAAAGTGTCATCGCATTTATCATGTACAAGTTACCTTGGCAGTTAGCTAAACTTCACGGGTCCATACTGATCTCATGCGACCACTAGTATCCTCTCATACTAACAAGGCATACTACAGAATGCACGGTCACAACCATGCGTTCTCACTACTCCCATCCTAGCCTGTACAAGCACTCAAGGCATGGGCGAGAATATCAAAACAATTATCTTTTTAAGTTCATTTAATCCCCATTTAGTGTGTAAATGTTATCACTTATTAACCAAACTTACAATGAGTTACCCTAGCAGCCACTTAGGGCTCTGGCCCCCATTGCAAGCCACTTCCCGACACTACAAGTAGATTACCTACCCTAAGCTCATGGAATCATAAATCTCAAAATCATAAAAAATAATCCATAATAAAATCATCAAATATGCATAAAAGCATCAAATATCCATAATAAGAATCATCAAATCACCAAGATAAGAATCATCAAATCTCCACGAGCATCTGGAAAAGCATCCATAGAAAATCATGACCACAACAGTTCTCTATTGGCAACTGAAGGCATCACTGATAATCATAATAATCATTGGTTCTCAATAACCAAAATATATCTCAAAATAAATCACTGTATCCATTGGTTCTCAACAAGCAACCAAGAATATCAAAATCATACTGATCGAAGACTCCAAAATGGTTGAGTCAAACATGTCACAACATGACATCATCAAGAAATAAATCCACATTTCAGTCCCATCATGGCGACTAGAAAGTAATCCAAGGATAACTAATCGATGACTCAAAAATGATTAGCTTAAGCATCTCAGATATATATACATCTTTGCTTCACACATGAAGGCTGAAGAACAAATACAAACATTTCATAGAGCATACGATCACATAACCATGGTTGGGCTTATAAAGATCAAGACCAAATAAGATCAACATGCCATCACATCTCATAACCCCCGAGCCTCTGGTAATAACCTAGGACTGGTCAACACTAGTCAACCCAAAACCCAAAACAAGAAGCATATAGAATACACGATGCAAACACATGTTTTGGTTTACTAAATTCACATAGTTGAATAATGTGTAGGGGTTTCCAGTTTTCTGTTTGCAAGTATACTTTCAAGTGTTTTAAGTTTCATCATTTGACCTACAAGTCAACCCAATTGTTCCTCGATAGCATTACCCTTCCATTATTAAAAATTACATTCTAAGAATAACTTAAGGATAAATATTCACTAAACTGATCATCATTGACATTAATTAAATTGTCCTTTATATTTAACCATGATCCATATTCTAATTGATTAACCTTTCAACTTTTTTTAGGATCATTATTCGTTATATAGAAGAGGACCAATTATAATTCTTCGAAAAGAGATTATAACTTTATTAAAATGATCAATTACATCAATCAATTAACATAGGTCCATATTCTAATAGTCCTCAATTAAATATTTCTAAGTCTCCACAATTAAATATCTAAAGTCATCATTCAAGTCATAAGAATAAGACCTATCAACTTGATATCAACATTTCTACAATCTTATTAAAAGAATTATATCAATTAAATCTTCATTACTTTACTTAATTGTTAATTAAATCTAATTAACTCTCATTAATTCAATTAATAATTACAAATTCAGTTGACTAATAACTAACAATAGTTTGTGCGTAAAAAGTCATCTATAATCCAAATATTCATATTGATAGTTCAATAACTTGTTAATAACAAGCTATGTTGAAAATCTTATTAATAAATCTATAATGACCACCTTAGCCATTCTATCAATGAAAACTAACTTTTCCTTGACAAACCCTTATTATTGATAATCATTCAGTTAAACCCCATTTGATTCAACTAATTATCAACCAACTATATTCCATTTCATTAACATTAGGATTAGTAATAGTTTAATAACTAATAACAAGTTAAAATAAATCTACGATAACAGATTCTTTATTATTTTTGCTAACAACAATGTCACTAGTAAATTAAATATAACTACATTAAGAATCGTTCCCCGGATAAAATTTACCAATAATCAATGGGTAATCATTTGTCCAAAATAATCTTTGATGATTTTAAGTATAATGATCACCAACTTCATTAATCACAATTTCATTCATGATAACATGAATTCATTTCCATTGTATTTTTCCTCCCTTAATTTGATCTCAACTAAATTCTTAATACTATACTTCAATTATTAACTAGTGTCAATTAGATTGAATTTAATTGAATCTATATATAAACTTATCTATACTATCTTTCATTAATAATTTATTAAACTTAACAATTATTAATAAATAATAACTCACTAATCATTTCAATATTCAATTATAATGATTGATATTCGAACCAATCAATGAATAACAACTAAATCATTAATATCTCTTTTCTTTTAATTTTTTCTAAGTTAAAAATCCATTTACTTAAATTGACTAATAATTAATTACACTTCTTCTACTATTAACTAATCTTAATTAAATTTGATTTAATTAGATTAGATAATAAACCATATAAAACTATATTAATAAGATTCTAATAAGGAAATATTACAATAATATCTTTAATTCATTCCATGCTTTGATATATATTATTTTTGTGAAGTTTAAGCATAAAGAACTCTTGGTTATGGGAAATAGAAAAATATTTGTCTTTGAATAAAACAGTCTCAGTACGACGGCCATATCTCCTTAATGAACCGTTGGATCGGCCTGAAATTAAAATATGTTGGAGAGGGCCAAGTTGTGCCCATTTTGACTGGAGCGATCAAATAAATTTGATTTCGATAAAAAGTTATGAATGACTGAGTTCGGGTCTATCCAAGGGGCAGCGACAGGACAATTTGTGACGAATTAAGAATTTCCTCTTAAAAGGTAATTGTTCTCTAAATTTATCCAATGATTTTACTAATGGATTTGGCCATAAATCTTGAAACCATTTTCAAATCTATTTCAATTTGATTCTAATTCGAACCCAAACCCATTTTCTCTTTTTTTTAAATCCATGCATATAAAATTCTCAAATAAATTTAATTGCCCAAATTGAAAATGCATACAATAAAAATATGAAATTCCTCAGAAGACATATGGAAGACACGAAGAAGACAGGAATGCATGATGCAGAAATAGCATAAGAAAAATCACAAGAATCTACTCAGATTCTAATGCTAATTCGCTCTTCCTCAGAAAACTCGTAGAGCAAGCTCCTTTCTTCAGAGTTCTTGAGTCCTCCAATGCTCCAATTGCTCTCCACCCCCTCTCTAAGCTTCTATGAATGCCTGAATATAAAGAGCTCTCAAGAAACTTTTGGATTGCTTCTTGAAACCGCTGAAAGGTGTCACCAACTAAGCATGGGTCTTTTCTAATTCTTTTTGATGAGTCATAGAATTGTAGACACCTTGTGCTTAATTGATGCACTAACCCCCGTGTTGTTGACATATGTTAATTCCCATGCAAGCTTATAACTCCAATTTACTTTTTAAATAATCTCTATTTAAATTTTATAACTTTTATTATTATTATTTTATTTATTACTTTATTATTATTTTATGATTATTATTAATTTTAATTTCTAGTTTTCTTTTATTTAATTTCTTTTTTCCAATAATTCACATTTAATTAATTACAATCAAAATATCAAAGATCATGATATTTTATTAATTTTCTCAAATAAATAATTTATTAATTAAATCTATTTATTAAGACTTAATTAATGGAAAATTCACCATAGACCTCTAAGATAAAATATGAAAACTCATCATAGAACAAATCATACAAAATAAATCTAAAGGGTTAAAAATCACGAAATGTGTCATCCAACACATTCAGTGGGTATTAAACTCAGATACTTGTCCTAATTTCCAATTAGGACAAATGGCTCAAAGGGTTGAGATTTGGACTTGAAAATTTATCTCCCCTCTCTTATCATTGAGATAATATGATAGGGTACGCTCATCCTGGCAATTCAGGGAAGTCGATACCCGGTACCTGCAACCTGCATAAAAATCATGCATGTACAAACACAATATTTACTAAACTAAACAGACAATGGTAGGAAGTGGTGCATCGTGTAGATTCCGACTAGCAGGTGACTATGACTCCCTTCCTTAACCATATCAGACACGCCATACAAAAGCAAACTCGCAAGGCAAACATGCACACAATACACATGCAAGTATGGGATAAGTATCCATAAGAAAGCACATATGATAATAAATCATCATTAATAATTGAAAGCAATGTAATAATCATCATCAATAATTGTGAACACTAAAAATAATCATCATACATACATGAAATGTAGAGTCTAAGTAATCTCATCACATAATAAACTGAATCCATAGCACAATATCTGATAATCTCAAAAGAATGCTGCTAACCAACAACATAAAACTAGTTCTAAAAGAGTTTAGCAGCGATAACAAAATGTGAACCAGGGGCAGGCATTACAGGTAGTCATGCCAAAAACATTATCTATGAAGAAGGAAATTTATAAGAATGCTAACCGAAAGAGCTTTACATTGAGTTTTGCCTCTTCTCTGTTGTTGAATTCCATGAAAGCATAGTTCTACACAGTATCTTGCTAACAATCGATCATCTTAATTATTTTTTTTAAAGAAAAGATATTAAAAGTAGGCATTAATGAAAGGAAATGAAAAATTCTAATTGACTGTAGAGGAAAATGTTAATCAATGGTTAAGTTGAAGCCCTAGGAAGTATCTCTCTACTATAGAATGAACTAAAAAATTTAATTAAAATAGTGATTCGAAATAATTTTGAGTACACATTTAGTGAAAGAACAAAGTTGGATGCATTTAAAATAAAATAAAAATTGAAATATTTTTGGATGCATGATGTCACTCTTATGTCAATTTACACATTGGACCACACAATATTAATATGATATAATAAGAGGGGGTTGAACCCACAATAGCAGGTTAAACTTTTTTGGAGGAAGAAATTCCTCCAAAAAAGTGCAAGACAAATTTTTGGCCCCAAAACTTTTGATAGAAAGTACTCACATAGTTTCAATATAAACTATAAAAGTTCCATTTAAAACTACTTTTGAAGGTAGTTTCGATCTAAACAAAACATGGAAAATAGTTTCAATCGAAACTAAACATGACAAGTAGTTTTGATAGAAACTACCTTAAAAGTTTTGATTGAAACTTTTAAGGTAGTTTCTATCAAAACTACAATGAGGCAAGTGGGGTTTAAAAACCCCACCTGTGGCCCCACAAGTTATTTTCATAGTTTGAGCCAAGAGTTTTGATCAAAACTAACTGTAAGAGGGGCATCTGACTCATACATACATACATACATACATACATACATACATATATATATATATGCATGCATATTGTGGATATACACGCTCTCTAATTTTTAATGTTTATGTGTTTATTTTTATGTATGGACATGTGTTACATGTATATTTATTTTTAATGTATGCATGTGTTTGTAATATATATATATATATATATATATATATATATATATATATATTTCAATATATATATATATATATATATATATATATATATATATATATATATATATATATATATATATATATATATATGCATTAGTTTTTAATTTGTATATATACATATTTATATATTTACATAGATACATATGTATATTCATATATGTATGCATATAAATTATATATGTTTATGTGTTCATATATTTAAATATATATGTGCACATGTGCATGTGTATGTTGAACACACATTATATATGTACATGTTAATATTTTTTTTAATACTTGAGTTAAATTACACATTGGAAATTTTAAAATTGAACATTTTCATGCACTCAATTTTTTTTTAATACTTCACCTAAATTACTCTTGACTTAAACTAAAAACTTTGAATGAGAACACTAAATTAATAAAGTGAACACAAAATTCTAAACGTAGAAATATAAATAACTTACATGTAGCTTAAAATCCCTTACAAACATTGTATTCAATCATAATGAATACCATGAACCTAGGTCCCTAGGACCCCTTTAAATGTATGCATACATAAACTAGAGACCATGACATTTGTAGTTTAGAGATTCATGTAATGGATTGATGATAGATTTTGATATTCTTCCATTAAGCCATCATTTTAAGATCACTTTCTATGTTTTCATATAGAAATTTCAATGTTAGATTATACATTCTCCTCTCTAGGCTTTAAATGATCCTAAACTAGGACCCTTTGACATTTACATATATGAATTATCTACATGGCCTCTTTAAGTTTATAAAATTATGGTGGATTAAGGTTTGATTTTAGGTTATCCCATTTTAAGACATCTTATATTAGGACCCCTTAATTTATTATGATCTCTAGCTCGATACATGTTCAATTTTAGATTCTATCTTTTAAAGTCATTTTAAATGAAGATCCCTTCAAATATTTTATTATGACCCCTTCAAATATATCCTATTAGATTATGTATTTTTATGTCATCCTATTAAGATCTAGTTCCATATGACCTAGCTATGTGTCCTAGTCCACCCATGAGATCTACTAAACTTAATCAACAAGTATAAAGTTACTGTTCATGATATATAGACTTAAAATAATCCTCTTAAGATAGATCCTATATTCCATATGTTTGATTTTATGTTCTCCCCATGTAATTCATTATTTTATACTATCCTTGTAAGACATCCTATTAGCACCCCTTTATGTACACATGATATATTAACATGTTTAATTCATGTTTAGGACTTGAGAGTATTGCATACATTTTCATTTGATGTATGTATAATTTATGACTTATATGCATGTACATGTTCAAATATCTAGTTTAGGAAGTTTATGTGCATGTACCTATGCACATATGTATATGTTCATTTCATGTTTAGGACTTATACATGAATGCTCATTACATGTGTAAAAATAAATTTGATACATTTGTATGTTCATTTATGTTTTAGGACATATATATTTAAAAGTACATTTGATACAAGTGTACTTTCATTTCATGTTTATAATAAGTTTGACTTGTGTATATTATTATCTTTATCTTTTGTAGAAAATGTTATATTATACTTCATCTTCAAATTCCTTACTGCTGAACGATAATTTGCATCTGAAAGTGAAAGATTTCTTGAAAATTTATAGTTCAATGTCAATTTAGGCAAACAACTGTAACCCATTGTTGTGGGTCCACCTAAGTTTCAATTTTATATGCTGTAAAACTTATCCTAGATGAGAGATGGGGTGGAATTTGAATAGATACCTCAAGTTTACCAAAAAAAATCAATATATTATATAAATATATAGGTAGGTAGGTAGTGGCGTGAGGAATATGATTTGGTAATATCACAACTATGTGAGTCCAAATCATTTCCAAAAGTTATGAGAGATGTATTGAACTAATAACAAGCTTAAATGGCAATGCATTACTTCCAATAGCCACAAACACAAACATTCAGATGATGTTTCACTTTGAATTTTACTCTAAAACCTTACTTTAATATTAGTGATCAAATTTAGAGTTCAGGAAGTCATTGCCTTGGAAAAATTTGTTCAGACATTTCAACATTCTCCCAACTTTATTGGTTTCTTCATATCTAAAGAATGGGAACAATAATATCTCCACATCAAAAGGTAACATTTTAATATGCTTCTCTGAAATTGGGAAAACTTATCACATTATAACTTATTTACCATGGCCGAAAAGTTTTATTAGTCCATGACTTATCTATACGGTAGGGAACTAATATTTTAAATGGTGGTCTACAATTAATTTTATAACCAAAATTACCATAATATTAAAGTTCAAAAATGATTTATTTTTTCATTAATTTTCAAATGTAACAACTTTTATTTTTTGATTAAATAGTATCATTTTTGGGAGGAGTAAAATTGATTTTTTTGAAATAATTTTTTTAGGAAATAGACCTTTAGAATATTCTTCAATACGAAAAGAGTCTACTATAAGATTTGAAAATCCAATAATCTTTTACTATAGACAAGACACATGGATCGACAACATTGCCATCATAGATGGCATTCTCAACAACACTCTTCACACACTGTCAAAACAATCTATATAAGGATATAAAATCCCAAACCAAAAAAAAGCCTTCAAATTTTTTCTACAATTCTAAATGCAAAAGTCTATGCTAAACTCCTAATAATACCAAATCTAAAGGCGATTTTCTGCAATCCGTCTATTGCGCTTAAGAAATTCATAGTTCTTACAAAATATTTAGTATAATAAGAAGCATATACCATACCACTTCGGTGAGAAACATTTATGAGAATTTCCTTCCAAAACTACCTACAGGAAGATGAGAGTAGTCATCCCTATTTTCAAGGGTTCTACCACATAAATTTTTGCACAAAAACTGTTTGCTCACAAATTACATAGACAACGTCTAAATGGGAAGATCTAATATCAAGTAATTTATTGATGACAAATGGGTCCATGCTATAAAATATTTTATAGCATCGACCCCTTTGTGTTCTCTTCAATCTTTGCAAAGATAAGTGTTAGATAAAGCTAGAGCAACAAGCAAGGAAGGAAATAACACCCAAATTTACAACTCCATATAAGAAAAAGTTTCAAATATAATGGTCACAGGATTCTTCGAAAATTGCCACTTTCTTGTGCCTGATGTCGAAGAAATATTCATAAATAGCATTAGGAAATTACAAATATTTTATAGCATCGACCCAATTGTTGACACACAATTTTTAGAAGATACAGGCAACAAATTTTCCATCAACAGTATTTCCTTACTGCTATGGACGAATACTGCCTAGATATAGATTCTAACCACTGCAATAGAAGATTGTAATCTGAAATGTAGAATTGAATTTATAGCACAAAATCTCTGAGCTTTTCAAGAGCACTCAGATAAGTAAGAAAATTTTCTAATTTAAAGTTTTGTACTTTGCTAACAATAGATGGTTCCAAAAATTCCAGCGACAAATAAGGAGTCTCGCAAATCTTGAAGATAACTTTATTTAATGCTTTTCTATTCTCTTATATGTCTACCTTTATTATAATACAAATAGACAGGCAATACATGCACCGATATCTGGAACTTTCATATAGATATGTAGGTTTCTAGTACATATTTACCTGTGCCAGTGGTAGGAAGAGAAAATTATGCTGAAAAAACACCTCTGCCTCTACCTTTTCAACCCAGCCATTCAATGTTGACTGCGAATTTCAGAGAAGTTTAGGCCAAACCAACTCCACGCATTAAAGGGATTGGATGGAAACCAACTACACTCATTAAAGGGATTGGATGGATATTGTCTTTTTCAGGATACCAAAACAATTTTAGTATTCATACATTATTTGAGAACTGTATCAACCAAAATTCAGCACAATCTCAAATTCAACACAATCCCAAAGGAGGACTGTTCACTGTATGAACAAATCTGCAAAAAGGAGAGCCGCATTAAAATTAAATTTAACCAAACTTTAGCCAATCTTAACCAAGATCAATTAGAATTACAGAAATGGTTCTACAGTCGTAAATCATATGAAAAGGTAAGTCTCCCTAAACACGATCCTACTTAAAGTTTTCACTCTCGGCTAATACTTTAACCCCAGAAGCCAGAATACAAAGCCAAAAAGGAGTATTAGCCCAAGAAATCAAACTGGAAATAGCCCCCAGGCATAAATTTGATCTGATCCAAATCTGCCTAAGCTATTAGCCCATGAAATCAAACTGGAAATCACTTCCAGTTAAAGAAATCAAACTAGAAATCACTTCCAGTTTCAGACTATGAGACCGAGTTCAAGCAGAGATTCAATTTCGTATATAATTTTCAAAGATGCAGCTATTGGGCCAGCTCAAAATTCATCATAATCTGAGCTATTTGCCTACTATGAAACTCATGAAAGAAGAATTTTTGCATAAACCCACCTCAAGGCAGGATCTTAACCCATTGAGCGAGCCACCTACCAAAGATAACCTCCATCGCCGATACCCACAATGAGAAACTGTCAAGCACAAAGACAAGTTAAAGACAAAACATAACGGAAAACTTTACAGAATACCTTCCAGCAAAATCAAAGCACAATTTCAAGAAGCCTAAATTACTAATATAATGAAATATTTATACTCATAGAATATTATGAGCTCGATAGGTCTGTTAATGCAGAAAACACACAAGCTACGACAGAGAAAACATGTGGCTTTAGCTTTAATATCAGCACTCTTCTCCAAAACAATGTAGCTTAAAAATGAATAGACAACTATTTGATGAATACACAGAAGAAATCAAATCAATAAGTGACGAAACTAAGAACTTTTGAAACTAAATCCGGTTCCTTCAGTAAACCATAATAAAACATAACAATACAAAACAAAAATGCTTTCAATTTCATTAGAATACCTTCAAGAAAATCTCAGAAAACAAAGGACTCATCAAGCTCCTCACAGACTTCCACAACCTTGCAGAAAGCCCTCATTCAATATTTCTAACTCATCACACCGACAATTACAATGACGTGACATTTGCAGTTGAAATAAGCATTGTTTTAGGGATTGAAAAAACTACAAAAAGATTGAGAATTAATTATTGTTGATGTCTGTTTTATGACTCACCAAATAGTAGAACAAAATACCAAAATATCTTATCCTCTCTTGAATAAAGTCTTGTGTATGCTAAGATTGCTAGAAGATCATACAATGACTTCAAGGCTCTTTTAATGCCAGGTATTGACAGTGGATAAGATCAGTGGTTGATGTGATTTGCTGATGATCACAAGGGGCCTTACGTGTTTATTCATATTCATTTCAAGCCATACTGGATGTGGGAGCTATCTTAAGGTTTTGCAATGAAGCATTTTTAATTTTTTTTTTGAATTTTTCACAGACTATGCAAAAATTAAATAGGATGGGGTTCAGGAATTCTATTCTAATCCTAAGGGTAGTGATAACAAAAAATAGTATTCTAGTGGACAAATTCCTCAATTTACTGAATTCAACTTCACCAAGTTATACTACAACTAAGCATGAACCAGTGCAATCTTTAAGGGTTATGGAAAAGATTTTCATATCACCGCATACACCATCATAAAGAACAATGTATACAAATGATAGAAGTTGAGTGTATGCATGAAAGAGGTTTATACTACCTTTACACAACGAATTAGAATCACTAAAATGTCAAAAGTATGAACCAAAGGAATTCATCAATACACCATCATATTCTCCATTGTAATCACCACACATTGACTATGCTAAACTTAATCTACTTGAAGAGATTTTAGGAGAACAAGCAAGCACTAAGACACGTCAAGTATTCACCAAACTCCAATGAAAACTTTATTATCTCAGTAACTCATAGCAACAATCTCATAAAAATCTCCTCTTTTACAAATGAGAAATGAGGCCTTTATATAGGTCCTCGATTACAACGGGTGGCCCGGATGATCACAATAACCGATGGCCAAGATCTTGCCACATCAACCCTAATTAGGGTTAGGGCAATGGAAAAGAATCTACATTAATGCCATAAGGAATCCACTACTATAGTTGGTAATAAATGCCCATCATGCATGCTAATTTAAGAAAGAGTGGGGTGTAATAAATGATCCCTATGCACACCCACTCTGCATTTAATGCATCTATCCTTGATTTCTTTGCCTGAAAGATCAAAATCGATCTAATACTATTTCCAACTCCTCTATACTGATGCTTGGGGAAGATTCTTGCTTGAATTCTAGAACTGCAATTACTCTTTCTGCTTTTCTCAAGCTTTCATCCCAATCTGGTAGTAAGTCCTTAGTAGTGTGCATTGTATTTGAGAAGATGGAGAAGTTCTCAAAATCATCTCTTCCATATACGTTTAGCTGAAAGAATTCCTCTAACTTGACTTTCAGATTATCAGTTGTCATTTCCTCTTCCCTTAATCTTTGTGATAACAAGAATGCAACTACATTTGATATTCCTTGCTTGATGTTATCAACAATCTTTTTCCATCGACTGGATTCCCTGGTAAAGCTTTCAAACATTTCCTTAGCCATGTTCTTGAATTTTTGGATTTGAACTTTGATCTTTGAACCTTGAATGTTTGGGACCAGATCACTTAGTACTTTGATCTTGGTACTAGAATTTTGGATTTGAGCGTCTTTCTTGAATTTCTAGAACTAGAGCTTTCTCCTCCTTTTTCTTCAAATGCTTTCAATTCACTATTATGCCTTTTCTTACATTTTGAAGAATTCCCCCTCTTTTTTTTTTTATCATCATCAATCATTTTTCTAGTCTTGGGTACACACTTGAAGAGGGTGAAATTCAAGATCTAGAGGAGAAATTCCTAGCACTTAATCCCTTTTCATTTTTCCATGAAGGAGAAAGTTTCCAACACTTAGCCATTTATTCTTCCATGAAGGAGAAATCTCCAACACTTAGCCATTTTTTCTTCCATAAAGCCATTTATTCTTCCATGAAGGAGAAATCTCCAACACTTAGCCATTTTTTCTTCCATAAAGGAGAAAGTTTCCAACACTTAGCCAATTTTTCTTCCATGAAGGAGAAACTTCCAACACTAGCATTTTTTCTTCCGTCAAGGAGGAATTGCCAACACTTAGCCAATTTTTCTTCCATGAAGGAGAAAGTTTCCAACACTTAGCCACTTTTTCTTCCATGAAGGAGAAACTTCCAACACTAGCATTTTTTCTTCCATCAAGGAGGAATTGCCAACACTTAGCCAGTTTTTCTTCCATGAAGGAGAAAGTTTCCAACACTTAGCCATATTTGCTTCCATGATTTCTAATTCTCTTGCTCGTGGAAATTTTGAGTGGTCATAGATTTTGTCCATGATGGAAGAATTCCGCAACAACCATTTTTCTCCAAGGCTAGAAATTTTGAGTGATCGGGGATTTTGTCCATGATGGAAGAATTCCACAACAACCATTTTTCTCCAAGGCTGGATTTTTTGAGAGATCATGGATTTTTTCCATCATGGAAGAATTCCGCAACAACCATTTTTCTCCAAGGTGAGACTTTTTGAGTGATCATGGATTTTGTCTATGATGGAAGAATTCCGCAATAACCATTTTTCTCCAAGGCTAAATT
Organism: Cupressus sempervirens; assembly: GCA_028749045.1. NCBI lineage: Eukaryota > Viridiplantae > Streptophyta > Pinopsida > Cupressales > Cupressaceae > Cupressus > Cupressus sempervirens. Next base: position 690,438,042 of record CM053786.1, on the reverse strand, counting down.
TTTTGAGAGATCGTGGATTTTGTCCATGATGGAAGAATTCCACGACAACCATTTTTTCTATTATCTTCATGCCTTTCTACTTTTGGATATTTCATGGGTGATTCTAGACTTGAGCATTTTTTTTTCTTGATTGACTATCATGCTTGCTCATTCTTTTGGATATAGACACATGTACCCTTTTGGCTCTTTATCAACCATAGTTCACTTGTTACAGAAATAGACCTGCCATAAATAGACATTCTAAAAATAGTAAGTTGTCCCAAAGTCAAAATAAGGCCAATCTAAGAGGTAGTGAAATTTACTAGAAATAGACTCACTAAAAATAGACTTTCTAAAAATAGTAAGTTGTCCCAAAGTCAAAATAAGACCAATCTGAAAGGCAACGAAATTTACGAAAAAAAGACTTACTAAGAATAGACTTTCTAAAAATAGTAAGTTGTCCCAAAGTCAAAATAAGGCCAATCTGAGAGGCAATGAAATTTACTAAAAATAGACTTACTAATAATAGAATTTCTAAAAATAGTAAGTCAAGACATTCAATTCTAAAACAAGAAAATAATTTCCATTCTCAGAGCCACATGGACAACACTTTTCACATCTTGCCAATTTTACCAATTCTCATTTGAAAGAGCGAACTTTAGAAGATTTAGCCCAATACTACCAAGAACTAAAGCCAAAAGGACAAGACCAAGAGACAAAAGGGGGCCCCAGGCTTGGGCGATGATGTGACAATTGGTCACAACATCTGGTGACTTCATGGGTGAAATGTTACAAAAATTTCAAGGATAAAACTTAATCTGAACTCAAAATCTCTAGTTTCTCAATCTTACGTTACCAATAAGAGAGAAAACAAGCTCAAAAAGGGAGAATAATCATATATTGGATCAAAACACATTTACTCCATGACAACCTAAGTGTGTGCAAATGTATTAATTCTAGCTCGAAAAGACCATTTAGAAATTCTAGGATTAATCATGACAAGTTATTGATTCCTCTTGACTTCAAAAGCATCCTGGACATTGCCCCGCTGCCAGTCAGGTGTCCATAGCCCCGACGGAGTTGTCGCTGTAAAACCAATGGAGATTGCTCCACTTTCAAAAAATTATTCTTTAGAACACCTATGTAGATTTCCGCGTACCCCCAAAGCCAATCTTATTATTTCATCATTTTCTTTTTTTATTCCTTTTGAATTGGTATTTCATTTCTTTCTTTGCTCTTGGCTTGTAAGCAATGAAGCTTACCATGGGTTTAGGATTTACAGTGGCGCTGAAGCAAGATTTTAAAATTTTCACAAGTCATGACCTTTCCCAAAGATACATAAATGGACTTAGAGCAATAGTTAAGAGTGTGAAATATGTGGCAACCTCAGAGTTCATGTGTCAAGACACAATGCATGATTAACCTTCCAAGTCAAGTATGTTTTCTAACCCACTGAAAATATATGAAGGATAGCCATGATTCTAATGTTCTTCATAACAATTATCCAAGAAATGAAATAAACAAACTTAGTGAAATCTTTAGATGAAGTAACCAAATCATCACATAACTCCACTTGCAAAAAAATAACAATTCTCGCAACTATGAGCCACCTAGCAAAAGCCAGAACCGAAGCCAAAACAAAAGAAGAGAAAAAACCGAACCACCCAAGGAAGACAACCTAAGGAAAAATAAAACAAAACAAATAAGGGAAAGAAACCTAAACTACACAAAGCCAAAACTCCTAACCAGGAGAGGGAAGACAAACCAAAACCCCACCTAACTAAAAAAAAAAAAACAAAAACAAAAACACGCCACAAAGAAAAACCTAAACTAACTATGTACATGTTAGGTTTCTCAAAGAAAACCTAAGGGCATAAATAATGCTTAAGGAATTGCCCATTGATAGGCAACTGAACTTCCTTTCCTGTTAGAGTCTTAAGATTGAATGCATTATCTCCCAAAATTTCAGAAATCTGATAAGGACCTTTCCACAGATTATCAAACTTGTCATGTTCACCTTTCTTTTCATGTGCCTTATCCCAGCGAAGTACCAGATCTGAAATTCAAAATTCTTTAACCTTTGCCATTTTTTCAAACCATCTCTTAACAACTCCTTGATGTTTAGCAAACTTTTCCAATGCTTCTTCCCTCTTCTCTTCCAAGTGCAATAATTGGGTCAAACGTGTCTGCACTCTATCTTCTCCTTCCATAAAATCTTGCATGAATCGTAGTGTTGGAATTCTTAATTGGATAGGAAATATTGGATCTTGTCCGTAGACCAAATGATATGGAGATGTCCCCAAAGAACTCTTTATTCTGATCCTATCCACCCAAAGTGCGAATCTTAGCTGTGTATGCCAATCTCTAGGGTTATTGTCTAATAACTTCTTCATTGCACTCAATAGATTTTTGTTTGTTGATTCTGCCAATCCATTCCCTTGCAGATAGCGGTTTGATGAAAAGTTTAGTGTGATCCCATAGTCAAAAGCCTAGTTTGAGAACTTCAACGATCTAAATGCTGGCGCATGGGGACATCCAAACCTGGCAATGATATTTTCTTCAAGAAATTTGATAACAACCTCTGTTGTACAATTTTTTAGTGATTGAGCCTCGGTCCATTTGGTGCAATAGTCTGTAGCAGTCAGGATATACTGGTGGCATCCTGATGATGGTGGATTGATGGGACCGATGAAATCTAAACCCCATTTTGCAAACGGTTTTACTTCAATAATAGGTTGTAATGGCATAGCAGGATTTCTTTCACATGTCACAGCTATCTGACATGTGTGACAAGTCTTCACGTGTTCATAAGTGTCTTTAAACAAGGTTGGCCAATAATACCCTACTCTTGATATTTGATGAGCCATAGCCAAACCACTTCCATGACTGGTTCCATATTTACTATGAAAATGCTCAATGATGTGTCTAGCCTCTTCCTTTCCAACACATCTTAAATAAACCCCATCATGATTCTTCCTATATAGCACAGATCCTTGAAGCATAAAATTTTGACTCTTCATTCTCAATGAACGCTTTTGAACAGAGTTCAAGTGTGATGGAGACTTATGGTTTAGCAAATAATGAACAATATCATGATACCATTCATCTGGGGATACTTCTTCTAACACATATACTTGTTGTACTAATCCTGGACCAGTTGTAGAAAAGGTTTGAGCTAGAGCTTGTCCTCGTACCAACTTCATTGGTTGTATCTCCATGTCATATTCTTGAATAATTGCCATCCACTTTCCTCTTCTTTCTCCCAATTCATTTTGCATCAGCAAAGTCTTTACTGTTGCATCAGGAACTATTGCATAAACCTTGTTTCTTAGGATGTAATGTCGGAATTTCTTTATGGCTTTCACCAAAGCATAAGCTTGTTTTTCAACATTCGGATATCTCAATTCTGCATCTTTCATGGGTGAACTCATGAATGCAATAGGATGTTCATCTTGATCATCTGCCTTTTGGGTGAGGATAGCTGCACAAGTATGTTTCGAGGCAAAAGAATATATATAAAAAGGGTTGGTATAGTCAGGACTCAACAAAACAGGAGCATCCACAATTGCTTTCTTGATTTCTTCAAATGCCTTTTTTGCTATAGGGGTCCAATCTATCCTTGCTCCTTTCTTTAGCATGTCATTTAATGGCCTTACTATTTCTGCAAATCCAGTTATGAACTTCCTTACAAAGTTAATTTTTCCAAAGAATGACTTTAATTCTTTCTGAGTAGTTGGCAATCCTATCTTTGATATTGCCTCAATGCGCTCAAGATCAATTGAGATTCCTCATTCTGATATTACATGTCCTAACAATTTCCCTTCAGTGACAGCAAACATGCATTTCTTTGGATTCAAGGAAATCCCATATCTTCTACATCTTTGGAAGATTCTCCTCAAATCATTGATGTGATCTTCCCTATGTTGAGAGAAAACTATGAGATCATCCATGTATATGACGATGCACTTCTTTACCAAGTCCCTGAAAGCATAATCCATGGCCCTTTGAAAAGTAGCTCCTGCATTGATCAAACCGAAAGGCATTCTTCTATAAGAAAATGTACCCCATTTAGTTTTGAATGCCGTCTTTAGTCTATCTTCTTCTTCTACCATCACTTGGTTATATCCAAAATAACCATCTAAAAATGACATCATTTGAGAACCGTTAACAACTTGTATCACTTCATCTAATGACGGCACTGGATAATTATCCTTCTTTGAAGCTTTATTGAGATTTCTAAAATCCACACACAACCTTATCTCTCCATTCTTCTTTCTAACAGGTACAAGGTTGGCAACCCACGTTGAGTGTCGAACTGGGAATATAATCCTTGTTGACAATAACTTCTTCACTTCTTGATGCATTAGTGGTTCTAACAATGGATTCATTGGTCTCTGTCTTTGTCTAAATGGTTTACTATTTGGCTTTAACGGAATAGTATGTGTAATGAGAGACGTATCATATGTCTTCAAATCTTCATATCCCCAAGCAATGACATCAGGGAACTCCTTCATAAGCTTCAATATTTCCTCCTTTTCTATGGGGGTACAAACTTTCTCGATAAATACATTCTTGACATTTTCTCTCGTTCCCAAGTTCACCTTTTCACATTACCCTCCTTCAGTACTTTGGTACTTGAGGGAACTTAGTGTGTCGGCATAAAAAAATCTTTCTAGTTCAATCATTCCTTTTGGAATGGTATTTTTCCTTAAATTCATAATCTCATCGATTTCAAATTGAGCTTGTTGTTGTTCTCCTTCATCTATGACTTGTGCTTCAAATACCCTCGAGCTTGTCAAAAAATCAAGAATATGCTTGTCATCTTCAAACACTTGAAAATTTGTAATGTTGTCAGGGACTGATGGTACTGAAGTTAGCTCAACTATAAATTTCTTCACACAATCCATGGCTAATGGTTCTAATGAACTTTCAAATTGAGCCAAAGAGTTTGCTATTGGATTGCTTGTTCGACTTATCCTTTTAATATTGAAAGCATTAAAGCTTTCGATTAGGTCCCAAACTCTATTGTGATACCGACCCAATCTTTTATCATGGCATGTATATTTCTTGCATACCTGCCCAATGACTATGTCTAAATCTCCACGTACATGTAGGATTTTGGCACCTTTTTGATAGCAAAGAGCAATCCAATGACCAGTGATTCATACTCAGCCACATTATTAGTACAAGGGAATTGCAACCTATGTGCTGCCAAATATGTTTCTCCAGTTGGGCTGATGAGTTCAACACCAGCTCCACTGCCTTTCTTTGATTTGGATCCATCAAAGGATAGAGTCCATACTTGATCATTTTCATATTCCATGGGTGATCTTACCTTTGAATCCTTGGATTCTTTTTGATGTTCTTCTTGTCCTATTTTACCTTCTCAAATTCTTTCTTGCCGTGGGTCTAAAATTTTCATACAGGATGAGTTCATTCTGACCACATTTTCTGCTATCCATGCTTGTGGAACCATTTTAGAAACTTGTGCAATTGCTTCTTTGCACATGGTGCATGATATCTCAGAATGAAAAGCATCATGTATTCTACACCAGTTGGGTAACAACAGATTTTGAATGGATGCATCTTTTCCTAGTTTAACTTCCCACTTAATGCTTTTTAGGAAAAAATTCCTAAAATTCTCAAACATTCCTTCATTCAGTGATGGCTCTAAATTATCCATAACTAGTACCTTAGTGAAAATTGGAGTCACATCAGGACATCCCCCTTGATTGTAACCTTGCAACATTAAAACCTCTCCAGTTTTGGGAATATATGATCCCAAAGTGGTTTCCATAAACAAGGTCTCATTGTGTTCACCATACTCAGTGATCAACAACTGGAGCCTTGGAGTGCTCTCTATCCTTATCTGATTGGGAATTCCCTTCCATGGGAGCCACATGTGTGAAAAGTGCATTGCAATATAACCATTCAATTTCCTTGCCCAATCTCTACTAAGAAGCATGCCATACCCTTCAGGAATATCCACAACAGATATGTCAATACAACTTTGAACACGTGGATCAGAGGCCAATTGCATGTGAATATTATTCAACTCTCCCATGACCGGGACTTCAGTTTTATCCAATTGTGTGACTTTCTTATCAGTCTGAAGTGGAATCAATCCCAACTTTCTACATATGTCCAATGGCATTACATTAATTGATGCATCAGAGTCAACTAAACAATTATGTAACATTTTTCCAAAAATTCTAACGAATACTAGGAAAGGTGCAGGTTCCTCCTTCCCTTGATAAAAAACCACTGGCTTCTGCCCTTTTGAATCAAATGTCTCATTATTATGTATAGAATTTCTCCCATTTTGAGTTGTCATGGAACTTTCCACTATAGGAGAATTATCTTTGATCATTTCTAGTGATGGATTCTTTGAAGATACTTGTCCATTTGATGTAACCTTTTGATCATCCTATGAGTTTTGCACCATTCCAATGAAACTTGAAGGATTTTGAGCAAGCTTAGATGCATATGGTGATACATCATCTGCAACATTTGTGTTTTGCGCAAAATTGTATTGTTGGACATTGGATACCCCTCTTGGAGGATGTGATACATTTTGAGAAACAATCTTTGTGGGGGCGTTATTGAAGCTTTCCAATAATGTATCTCTAATTTCTAAAATCTTCGTCAATTCATATAGTGGAAGACTTACTTTAATTTTCTTGAATTCCTCTAGTACATAAGAACTCAACCTTTTCAATTCCTCTCTAGAAGGACTTCCTTTCTGTGTTTGTCCTGGATTTTCACATTTCCTTTGTTCTCCTTGTTGAGTAGAGGATTGAAGATTATTCTTTCCTTTATCATTTTGTGAAGAATTTGTCATGGGAGATTGGCCTCTATCTCCTTGAGAGCCTGTGAGTTGTCGATATTCAGGGGAGTCTCTGAGAGGCTTAGGATTATTGTTCGCATTTGGATGCGGGGGAGTTGAAAAGTTATTTGGAGGAACTAATGATGTTAATGGCTCATGGTTCCTATAATTCCTCTGATATGTCTTTATTGGAGTATTACCAGATGTTTGTTGATAAGCTTGCACTTCACTTGTCCCTTCCACCAAGACACTATTATATAGAGGAGGGAATAAAAAGCCATCCTTATGTAGTGATTCATTCGGGGATACTGGTGGAGGTTGATTATCTGGTGGGACTTGATAACGCGACATCTCTATAGGAGCATTTGCTGAAGCTGGTGGGAATTTTTGATTAGCTTGTATTGGCATGTAATCTTGAGAATCAAGAGGATGAAACTTAAAATCATCAAAAACCAATGCTTGGTCATATCTTGGTGAGGGTACTATCTCATATCCCATAGGAGGAGGATTCTCAGATGTGGTAGTGTTCCTCACTTCTCCCTTGGAAATATCCGCTACTCTTTGAAATTTGTGACACTGTAATTCAGAATGTTGACTAGTCTCATGTAATCTACACCATCCAGAAAGTGCAGCTTCTGCTAAGAAAACTTTATCAGCTAGGTGATTCTCAGATGGAGGATTATCCAATGGTGATGGTACGCCTCCATTATTTGGATTAGTGTTCCATGATCTTCTTTGATGACCTTTTTTATTATTATGATATCCTTGATTTCCTTCATTGAATCCTTGGTTGTGTCCTTGATTACTATCATGATGTGGAGGGGTATTCCCTTGATAACCTCGGTTGCTACCTTGATATGACTGATAATTTCTTTGTGCATTTTGCAACTGATTATTTTGATTTCTAAGGTAAGTGACCTCAGTGGAAAATTTTTTCACTTGTTCAATCAGATCTCTCATCTCATCTTTTTCCTCTTGGGTCCTTGTAGAATTTGTCGTGTTCTGAAGATAAATTGGTTGTGTGGGCATTGCCTGCGACATAGGTGCTCTAGGGTGCAACACCAACTGGCTCGGAGGGGCAAGAACTGGATTGATAGTCGGAGCATAATTCAAAACTCCTTGATTCAATGCATTTGCATTTCCAAAATAGCAAGGTGCTCCATTCGTAGTTGCTGGTGATTGTAAACTAACTTTCTCTGCTTTAGCATATGCTTGGATCAAGCTTGCAGGAGCCGGATGAGTTTTTTGAACAAACATAGATGTGAAACAGTCTAGGGCTGCATAGTAGATAGGTCGTGCTGCATCATCTCCTATGCGATATGGATCACGCAATCTTGAATAAGCCCTTTGAAATCGGTTATTGAAAGCACCAATTGATTCACGTTCTTGTCTCCTTATCTCGATAAATTGTCTATACAATTCTGCAGGGGTGATAGGCAATCTAAACTTCCCGAGGAATGCATCCTAAAATTGTTGCCAAGTCTGTATTGAATTTGAAGGTAGGTTGATATACCAGTAAAATGCTTCCTCACCCAATGAATAAGGGAATAGTCTACATGCAACATCCACATCTTGCATGTTTCTATTCTGAAGGACATCCTCAAAAATTTTAATGTGTTCATCAGCAGTGCGATTCACATCATTCACAAAGAATTTAGAACAAAAGTGTTTAGGATTCTTTGGCATATTATTGTATGCAGCAAATGTTGCAAGGGGTGATGCATTCTATGGACGCCATTGCTAGAACTTGTTGTTGGACAGTTGCAGGTGAAACAGGTATTTGCACAAATAACTATTGAATTTGTGTAGCTCTTGGTGGAACTCCTCCTTGGATTGATCCTTGTGCTTGATGTTGAGGTGGTGGAGTTTGGAATATCCTTGTGAGATCAGCTACACTTGGTGAATTTTGACTCGTAGATGCTTCTTTATTTTCTCACCTAGGCTTTGGATCAAAACTAAACTCTTGTAATTCGTGCGCTTTCGGGGTGAATCTCAAGGATCTTCGATGTACCTTGGGTGAGGATGAATTAATGTTCTCCAGTATGTGAAACTGCTACGAAATCTTTTAGTTAAGGCCCTCCTTCTAGCACCAGTTTCTGTTGATGTGTGTTTTATGACTCACCAAACAGTAGAACAAAATACCAAAATATCTTATCCTCTCTTGAATAAAGTCTTGTGTATGCTAAGATTACTAGAAGATCATACAATAACTTCAAGGTTCTTTTAATGCCAGGTCTTGACTGTGGATAAGATCAGTGGTTGATGTGATTTTCTGATGATCACAAGGGGCCTTACATGTTTATTCATATTCATTTCAAGCCATACTGGATGTGGGAGCTATCTTAAGGTTTTGCAATGAAGTAATTTTTTTTTTTTTTGGATTTTTCATAGAATATGCAGAAATTAAATAGGATGGGGTTCAGGAATTCTATTTTAATCCTAAGGGTAGTGATAACAACAAATAGTATTCTAGTGGACAAATTCCTCAATTTACTGAATTCAGCTTCGCCAAGTTATACTACAACTAAGCATGAACCAGTGCAATCTTCAAGGGTTATGGCAAAGATTTTCATATCACCGCATACACCATCATAAAGAACAATGTATACAAATGATAGAAGTTGAGCGTATGCATGAAAGAGGTTCAGGCTACCTTTACACAATGAATTAGAATCACTAAAATGTCAAAAGTATGAACCAAAGGAATTCATCAATACACCATCATATTCTCCATTGTAATCACCACACATTGACTATGCTAAACTTAATCTACTTGAAGAAATTTTAGGAGAACAAGCAAGCACTAAGACACATCAAGTATTCACCAAACTCCAATGAAAACTTTATTATCTCAGTAACTCATAGCAACAATCTCATAAAAATCTCCTCTTTTACAAATGAGAAATGAGGCCTTTATATAGGTCCTCGATTACAACGGGTGGCCCGGATGATCACAATAACCGATGGCCAAGATCTTGCCACATCAACCCTAATTAGGGTTAGGGAAATGGAAAAGAATCTAAATTAATGCCATAAGGAATCCACTACTGTAGTGGGTAATAAATGCCCATCATGCATGCTAATTTAAGAAAGAGTGGGGTGTAATAAATGATCCCTATGCACACCCACTCTGCATTTAATGCATCTATCCTTGATTTCTTTGCCTGAAAGATCAAAATCGATCTAATACTATTTCCAACTTCTCTATACTGATGCTTGGTGCAGATTCTTGCTTGAATTCTAGAACTGCAATTGCTCTTTCTACTTTTCCCAAGCTTTCATAAATTACTAATAAACAAATTAATGATTATAAATATAAATATAAATAGTACATTTTTATGTTTATATGTTGATAATATAAATAAAAATATAAGGCAAAGACCTTGAACTAATTTTAAACTTCATTTCAAAATATAATTTTATTGTAAATTGTAAATAAAAAATTATGAAAATATTGTTTCTCTAATTTAATTATGCATATTATTTTAACATATCTAATTATTTTTGAAATAAAAGATCAAAAATTAAATTATTATATAAAATTTAAATTAAAAAAATTCAAATCATACATAAAAATTTAATTAGAAAAACTTACAATTCACCTATATTTTTGAATTCTTTTAATACTCTAGCAGCTCCATGAGAAACTGCAATTCTGTATCAGAAAGGAATCATATATGATTTCCATAATTTTGGTCAGTTAAATTTTTAGTTGGAAGAAATCACTGCAAGTGAGTTGTTCCAAATTGGAACTGTTTAGTGGAGCTTAAGTATCATAAGATTGCATTTTATATTTAAAGAATTCTGACATTTATTCATTATTCTATTTAATGTTTCACTAATAAGATAGATATGCCTTGGTCCTTGATGACATCTGTCCTATCTCTTTATTTGTTATTTTGTATATAAATGTATTTTACTCATTGCCTTTTTCCTAATGGACTAATAAGATTTGAAGAAAATTGCATTTTAAATTTAAAAAAAACATTCAATTTAATAAACCATATATAAACATAGGTAAATCTTAAAATAGTTTAAATTTAAATCATTGACCAAAATAATGTTCCATCTCTTAGGACACAAAGTCTCTAGTTCTTGCCCATACTGATACTACATCTTAGTTATAGTCAAACTATTAAAAATGTATGCAATCTACCTATATAGAATGTTCAATCATGTATGTTTTGTAAATTTAAAATCTATGATTCATGAGAAAATTGATTTTCTCTAATAAAATTAAAAAAAGATTTAAAGTTATAATCAATTATAATATATGAACAATCCAAATAAAATGAGCATTGTACTTTCAATTCAATTCTTGAATTAGCCAAAATGTTAAAATACAAATATACTTTGAATAAAATGACGTTAACAATATGTCAATGGAATAATTACAACTCAAAAGACAAGCGTCTAGTTCCTGCCATAGTGTATTTTGAATTGAAGGTTGTAGTGTTAAGATAAAGTTACTTGTAGTGTTAAGATAAAATTACTTGTTATAGCTAGTTATTTGTCTAGAAGGATTCCTTTTCGACCATTGAAATTTCAATTTAAGTGTAAGTATTAGTGTCGTAGACTAAGTTTGCAAGAATTGACATTAGGAATTACTTATAACCCTTATAAGCAACATAAGCAACATAGATAAATTATTAAAAATGACATCCATACACATTTTATTGGATTAAATGCATGGTTACAAAGAATAAAATAGGTATCAACATATATTGTGTTTAACTACATAAATTACGACACTGCTACGAATTTAGTAGAGAAATCAAACAGATGCCACCGTGCATATATTTGAAAAAATATTTTATTATAAATGCTACAAATTGTTTAAAAAAAACTAATCTGTATGTATGTAAGCATAATACTTTAGGTCAAATTTGAACGTATACCTTCCAAAAGACATTAGTTGAGAAATCAAATGGGTATCATTAGATCAATGAATTTTATAAATACACTGCAAATTTGGTGGTGTCAATTGGCATTTCATTAGATAACATATATTTTGCAACATTGAAAAGTGTATGACTATTAATTGCATTATATTACAAATATAATAATGATAAATACCATTAAATAACTCAGCACAAAAAAGGGTGTGAGTGTATATTGTATTATATTACAAGGATAAATGCCACAAATTCAGATGACAGAGAAAATGTATATTAACATACAATCTAAAGAGACGGTTTGAAAAGATTGTCCAAATACATAAAACCCATGAGGTGGTACTAGAGGAAGAAACAATCCACATTGGTGGTGGGCTTGATATTCACAACTATATCTAGAATGAAATTTAAAAAAATTAGAAAATCATTTATGCTTGTCTAGTTTTTCTCAATGACCCAATAACAAGCTTATAGAATATAATATGACAATTATTTTTGGTAATTATTACTCCTTTTGATGCAAATACTACTTACTATTATTCAATTTAATTGTCAATTGATTGTATTAAATTCATTAAATGAGATTCATGCTGTGTACAATACAATAATCCAAATTATGTGTAAAGTAAAAATGGTTCTTAAGGACCCTTGGATAAACAGCCAAATAAATGCACTTGATTTGATAGTTTATATAATTAATTAATTAATTTTAAAGTCAAAGATCAGTGGTTTTGTGGTTTTAAAATTAATTAATAAATTACACAAACTGTAAATATCAAATTAGGTGCCCTCCACAAGACGTTGCGACAACCAAAATTAGATGCACAAATGGAATAATAAATCAGATAGTGATTGATTGCCCTCCACAAGTTAGAAATGCCAAATTTGGATTAATGAAATGTTCATTGATGTAAAAAGGGTACAATTTTCAGCAATATACCAATGTAAATGTTGATTAAAATAAATATTTGTTTAGTCATAAGGAACGTGATTGAATTTGAAATTTAAGGTAAATAGCATTTCTAACAAATTCATTTTTTAATGAAAATCAAAATTACGTATGTTTTTAAAGAAGTCATTTTATTTATTTATAAATCTACCGTTACATACTATAGAAAAGTGAGGTTGAGGAAATGATAGTACCAAGATTCTAAGCACCTAAAACCTGCTGATTTTGGTTGGCTTCTGCTTGGAGTGAACGTCACCTCCATCAGCCATTAACCTCTTCAGAGTGGGCTTTAATAGTCTTCTAGCGGCTCGTCAATGATAAAGATAAGTTGCCCATCACTTCCTCTTCATCTAGTCAAGCTAACCTCTCTGTAGCATAAATCCCACAAGCCCCATGTTAGAGCAGGTTTACCAATGACTAAAATCGTCTTGTAAAATAGATTATGAGAAATGAGAAGCTAAAAATGCTAGATTCATAAGAAACTTCAGTTGCATAAAAAACTGAGGCCAAGGAAGAAATTAGGTTGACAGAGTAATCCCATAGGTTTACTCCAAATCACTATAATTAAATTTAATTCTGTAAGTGAAAGATTTCAGAGCAAGTAAAAGATTTCAAAATGGTATTTTCTGAGCAAGCGTAAACAAATGTCACTGCTGTCAAACTTAACTTTGAAGGCATGAAGACTATTACTGTACTTACCCAATGATGCAGCTAGTACAGACCAAAGTTTGTTAGAGTGCCACAAAATCTTGTGCATCGTAACTGGGAGCTTACAACTGCGTAAATGTAATGAAACCAATATTGCTTAAAAAGGTGAAAATCCTTCAAAAGTTTATTATCACTGCACTAATATAGATGAGGAATTGAAATTCTATACAATAAAGATTCCACTGCATTCAAAAACACCCAATTCGGAAACATCAATTTGTACTATTGATACCCCATTTGGGGGTGAACAGCTAATCCAATATAGAAGGAAGAGTACCAAAGGCCAGTTTTTGTAAAAGGAAAAGCCATTCATACAGACTAGCACAATAATACTCCATACCTTGTCTCTGCCATCATTGAAGTTGCTTCTAGTAACAACCTAGATTGATGGTCTGTGTTATATGCTCTGGCATAGGCAACATTCTCCAGCACATCTGCTCCATTGAGCACAAAGAAAAGTGTACAAGTGAAACCAAAAGATATTCAACCCTTCCACTATTTGTAGAAGCCTCTATGGTCTAAAGGTTCCTTCAGCATCAATATAAAGTGCCTTCTCCACCTCCTTGATCTAAAGGAAACTATACAAAGACCACCCTTAGTGTTCAACTGAATCACTTTTAGAATGTGAAAGATTCAAAAAGTATTCCAAGTCATAATCCCTAACATTGAAACTTTAATCAAAAATCCTTCCATACACCACAGTTTGTAAGAAATCAAATGAGTTTGCATTTTAATGTCTTTCAAAGGTTCTAGACAAGTCCAATATCTAATCTCCTGTGCACACTCAATGCCGATAGAACACTGCATTAAATGTTAACAATAACCACTGCACAAAGTAGAAAATATCACCTATCAAGCTGGCACATCGACAGAAGAAATAAATATTCAATACAGATTTTTTTGACCCTTTAAAAGTACTTGTCCCCATAGTGCACTGTACTATACGTGGGCATGATAAAGTTCAAAATAAAAACTTCATTCTTTGACCAATCAAAAGTTTCGGGAAAAAAGTGAACAATGACTATTCACTTATAAATTTATATATTCACAAGGTTTAGATAAACAAACATTATATTTAAATAGGAACAGATAAAAATTCTGAAATATGATTGGCTATATAAAAGTTAACTAAAAGCATCTACTAGTATTCTGCCTATGGCATAAAAGTTAACTAATAAATATTGACCCCGAGGAGAAAATAATAATGAAATTGTTAGTTGTAGGAGATAAAATAATATTTTTGTTTCATATATGACCTTGAATGGATGGGATATTCCACATGGTTTCATTCATTTGGTCTTAAAATCATAAATTAATTTGGAATTTTGTCTCTATTATAGTTTACTACAGTTTTTGTTTCATAATTAGTTGCATATATAGTTGGTCTTTTTTAGTCCATTCCTTATCTATAAGGTAGGGAACTAATATTTTGTGTGGTGGTCCACAAATAATTTTTATAACCAAAGCCATTATAATGCTAATGTTAAAATTTTTTATATTTTTGAATTAATTTTCAATCAACAATTTCTATTTTTCATTGGCTAGTAGGATTTTTTCTAGGGGTCAAATCAATTTTTAGAGATAAAAAATTACAGAAATAAAAATCTAGAAAGTTCTTTAATCATTATCATTGCCCATGACCATCACCCTCCTCTATGCTTGCAAAAACTTAGCTAAACCATGGTAGGGGAGAGGACCCAACACCCTAACTTCGGAGAGTTCAAAATATATCGAAATGATAAAAAAAATGACTAATTTTTTTACATCACCTTCTTCAAGTAGTTAAGTGTTTAAAACTAAGGTTTTGAGTCACGACTATCAAAATTGATGTCCATTTAACTTGATATTGTATAAAGTGTTCAACTAGCCATTTTTTGGACCCCCTACTGTTCATAGTTAATTACCACCCCATATCTTTGATTATCGATGTCCCATAAGTTGAACATTCCAACATGTTAATTGACCATATATATGACCTTATATAAACATTCCGACTTTATTAGTTGCATAGTATAATATTTATAGATAAATGATTTTGATCTACATCTAATTATTATGTATCTAGCTAAAAAACAAATATGAGCATATAAAAGTTTATTTAAGAACTAATAATTATTATTAAGAAATGTATTATTAAAGCACTTATAACCTAACCCTAATTGTATTTTATAACATTTAACCTACACCTTTCTACATCTTTCTACATGTTTCTAACATTTAACGTAGATCTTTCTACATCTTTATCGGATGCAGTATCTTGTGAACGTGTCTATTTGAGGTGCATGCAGGTACTTCGGTGGACATGTTTCAAGCGATTTAATTGTTATGAAAAACCTTGTGTTTTCTTCTGTGCTTTGTTTCTTTGGTAAGAGGGTTTTTACAGTTTACTTGCATTTTGTTTTCGACTTTGTATAGATTGTCTGCTACCGCCAGTGTTGTTAACATCTCATGCCGTATGGCAAGGATTAACAAAGATGGACGTCAAGGGGACCAGACACAATATTCTCTCTGTAACTCCATGTGAAAAGACATGAAAATGTCTACAAATCCATTGTAGAAGACATGGAGGTGTTTATGGGTCTATATAGTAAATGCTTGATCCTTCAACAAATTCGGTATATTATTCATAAAATCTACTCCAACAAGGTTTGGCCCCTACTATGGCACATTAAGGGTAAGTGCATCAATGTACAGTGGCGATTCATTGTTATAACTTACTGCTTTCTACATATTTCCTATCTTTTTTCATGATTTTTGCCTTAATCTATATTTGGGCAGGGAAACTTCATAGTCAAATGCAAAACAAAGGAGACAGATGGAGATTTCTACAAATGTATCTATGGACACACAAAATTTTTATGGATTTGGCATATTTCGAGCAGGTAAGGTCTTTATCAAACCTTACTGGGCAAATGACCCAGTCGTTCATTTTTGCAATTATGGGTGGTCATAGATTTTTATTTTTGCATCATTTCATGGATTTGTTAGTTTAAATTTTGAGTTAAACCCTTGTCATAACCCTGAATTTTTATTCTCTGATTCTAGATCTAAAGGGGTTTTGTGTTTTTGTTAATCAAATTGCTATTCCATGCTTCGATGTGTGAGATTTGGTGTATTCCTGTGATTGTTTGGATCTGTGTGACCAAGAATCTTATTTCATGGTTGTCTCTACAATGTTTAAAAGCTTCTATTTAGGCATTGAAAGGGAATGGCTCGGACAGGTTGTAAATTTTGTAAATAATCTTTTCTCATGCATTTTTGGAATTTTATAAACCCTTGCCCCCAATTTATTCTGTGATTATGTTTAGATAATCACACTTCATGAGTACATCTCCTTCAAGAATCGTTATCCTCTCTCTAATGGAGGAATCATTATCTTGAAGATAGTCATTGGCTATCACCCTTCCTTACTTCCAACACAATGTTTACTTTTGGCTTTTTAAAGCAATAGGTTCCTCAAACAATCCACAACCACCACTCATGTTGGGGAACATTACAAAGTAGCATATAATTGTAGAAATCTCTATTATCATGTTGCATTTTTTTCTCAAATAGGAATAGGATCCCATTCTACAAAATTTAGTTAACTAATTGATGATTGGTATTCCAGGTGGATTATTGAAAATGAGAAAAAAAGCTGTTGGGTATTGTATTCACTAACCTCTTTTTTTGATTGAATAAAAGACCAATCAAAACTTATACTACATCCATTGGTTCTTTCCACCATTGTATTGTGTATGTTACCTTTAGATTCTTAATAATCTGGCATATATAGTTTGGTTGGGAGAATTTCATTTAAACTGATTGTTTGCAATTTACAACCGGCTCCCCTTGCCCCTATTTTTATTGAAAGTTTGATCCCCATTGTCAAATGTCCCTTCATACTTTGATTACAGTTTCATGATATCAGATTAGAGGAAAACCACATTTTTTCATTGATAAAGGAAATTAAATAGTGCAACATTCTAACATCACAACCAACACTAAGTAAAAATATAAATTAGGTTGCCACAGTAATTTTAGAGGGCTTCATTCCCAACTATCAATGTCTAGCACTCACTCATATTTTCTATTGTAGTCCTTGATTAATTTCCAAGGGAACATTACATATTTTATCAGTTTTGCATTACCCTTTGATTAATTGCCTTGGCCCCAGTGAAGCTGACCCAACATACAATAGTTACGTGTATGAACTCATAAATGATTCAGTTGAGGATCTTATTAGCCACAATTCAACCATGCATATCCCAATACAATCAATGGGTTAAATTTTGGGTGCTTTTTCTTGAAATCTTCATTTTCCTATGTAGCATATTTGATAACAGAATTATTTCACTTGATCAAATACTCTTAGTGAATGTTTGAAGGATTCCCTTAAGTTCCAAAATATTTCCATTGTTGTCAGCAAGTTTATTATAGGGGGGTCATCAAATGGCGACTTTGATTTGTAATGTCCCCAGCTAGGACTTTACTTGATTTACCCAAAAATGTCCAAATGGGTGGCAATTTAATTAGACTATATAATAATCCTTACTAGAAAGCTACCAATTCCCAATATGTAACTTCCATCATTATGTGTTTAGAACTTTAAATCAAGTTCAATTAAGAAACATCAGATGATTTATAATACATTAAACATATAACATAGTATCATTAGGTAGGGATAGAATATTGCATATCATGCATCTGATTAGAATCTGGAAATCAAATATGGCTCCTTCTTTATCACTATAGCTCAAACAACATGTATTTTTTGATTAAGTTGTGTAAGTTGTAACACATTTTTGTTGTTGTGTTGTAGTACAACATTTTTCAGCTTCTAGTAGTTGGAACATAAGCATGACAAAAGAAATTACATAGTTGGAAATAGTAGAGGAGGTAGGAGATAAGGACTAGTCAATAGAACATTACAAAATGCCAAAATTGTCACTAGAAAATAAGATTGGACTGCTATTGTAAAAGAGGACGAGTCTATAGTATATAAAAAAATGACTAGCTTATGAAAATAGAAGTTCTTTTGCTATAACAAAATGACTAGCTTGTGAATATAGAGGCACTCCATATGAAAATTTCTATAGGATCATTAGTTCACCATAAAGCTAGGGAAGGGTTCAGGTTCACCCTCAGTACAATCTATTGTAGGATTTTCTAGACTAGTTGTATCAACTTGTGGGGTGATGGGAGTCATATGCTCAAACATATTTTCATCTAACAATTTACCAATTGGGAATTGCTTGATTGGAGAATGAGGGGGGCTTTGGCTAACAACAGATTGGATATTATGGAGGGAAGCATAGGTAGGGGATAGAATGTTGTACATGTCCCTCAAAATTTGATGATGCTTAGGTAAGGGGGTTTTTGGAGTACTATTGGTGCTTGCTCTGTTTGCATTTGGTTTTGAAATACTGATGTTATAATCAAGTTGCATAGGGGATATATTTTCAATTCCTCTATTGTCTTTCTCTTTTGCTGGCCTACCTTACCTTTTCTTTCTTCTTCAACTCCCTCTCCTTTTGTTGCTGCAACTTTTCCTCTTTCTTCTATTGCTTTATTGTTTGTCTTTCAAGTTTCTGATCATCTTTCCTTTTTCTCAGCTTAGTTTGTAGTATTTTCTTTTCCTCCAACTGTTGTTACTTCCTTTCTTTCAACTCTTGAAGTTCAACTTTCCTTGTTTCTTGTTGCTCCTACAACATTATGTACTCATTAGATGTAAGCATTTGAGTTTTTCTTCCCAATCTAAGAGTAACATTATTAGATGGCATAGATCTCTTTCTGACCCTTTCAATTGGTAGCTTCAAAAAACTTCTTAATGACCCCTGATTGCATAACATTTGTTCATCTTCTGTCTCCAAAGCTCGAGATCCATTAAATGCATCTAGAGTATGTTTAGCTAGTCCACCTTCATCTTCACTGCATCCAACTTCATTCTCATTATGATCTGTAGTTTCCCAAATTTTTGCTTCAGCATAGTAATGAACCACCTCTTCTCTTGGTATTGAAGGTGGAGAAGGAACAGATAATGAAATGTCTTTATTTTGAAAGTCAATCTGCACTCCCAATTCTTTTGCTCCTTCTTTAACCTAATCGGGTAAATCAAATTGGGTTGGCAAACTCATATCATCATGCATGCCAATTTCAAATTGAGTTGAGGGTACAACATCTACTGGTGAATTTTGGCTTTCAAATGAAGCATGTTCTTGCATTTTTTCCATCTATGCCACACAATCTTCAATGGGTACAACATCTATTGGTGGATATTGGCTTTCAAATGAAGCATCTTGTTGCTGTTTTGCCATTTGTGCCACACAATCTTCAATGACAACATCATCATCATAACCAGCTAGCCTTAAAATACTTGCAATTCCTTCAGCAATACTTTCATCTTCCACATTGAATGCATCACTTGGCTTCATGTCATTACAAAGAGCATCACTATTCAATGGCCAAATTCCAGTCCTTTGAAAGTCAGCTATAATATTATCAAGTACAAGGGAAAGTTTGAAAGCTTTGCTTGCTAGTTCTGCTAATTCGATTCTCTTTATTTCAATGTGTGGATGTTTGGACATCCATTTTGACCTCTCACATTTTAAATTATATGACTTGAATGGAGAAAATACACTTACATCCAAAGGTTGTAGTCGATGACTAGTGTGAGCAGGCAATGTAAGAAGATCTATGCCTAATGATTTTGCCTCTTGGATTGTAGCAAAGGCAACATGGCTTCTATGTCCATCAAAAATAAGGAGATGCCTATTCTTGGGTGAAGCACCACCTGGAAAAGATCTAGCAAAATGATGAAGCTAATTTAAGAATAATTCTTTTGTCATCCAAGCATGTTCTTGTGCTGCCATACAAGCTCCAGCTTCACAATTAGCAATGTAATTCTTAAGTCTTCTTTTTGCTTTGAAAAGATAAAATCCTGGTATGCTATTACCTACAACATAGATACAACATAGTACTATAATCCATTCTCTACTTTTAGATAAGATTTGAGGCACACTTCGACTTCCCAACTTTGCAATCACTTTCATCCCACAGTTTCTACCTACTTGCACTCCTGTTTCATCACAGTTCCAAATGTGTGTTGGTTCATAATGGTTAGTATCATACAATGGTTACAAATTATTATAAAAATCTGTGACAATACTTGGTCATAGCATCACTACTCTATCCCTATCTAGACCCTTTGTAGTCTTTATAGTCAAATTTGGATGGCGTTTGCAAAATCCAACCCACCAGGATCTACTAGGTAATCCATTTTTGAATGGATTTGGCCTTGTTTGGAAAATGTGAGCCACATGTGACTTCAGATGAATCACCTCCAATCCACGACCAAGTTAAGCTAAATCCTTACACCACTCAACAACTTCTAGCTCTTCTTCCAAGGAGAGAATCGTCGGGGGTCCCTTGATTTTTGTTGTTGTGAGTCCTGCTAACCAATAAGATAAGCTACTAACAAGGATTCCCCACTTCTTAGCTTCTCCTCTTATTGAAAAATAATTATCTTTGACATCTTCAATTGCATGTTCCATATCCTCTTCTGTCCATTGCTTTCCTTGCAACCTTTTCTTATTCTTTTGGCTTTCAGAGTTAAGAATTGTGTTATTAGGAGTTGGCTTGGCTGAACTATCTCCATCATCAGACTCAATAACATGTAATTTAACACCTTGTGGATAACGAGTTCTAACTTTTCTAGTAGTTCTTTTGCTTCTTCTCTTCCATGCTGCCATAATGCCTAAATAGAACAATATACATTAGAATAGTACTATGACAGATTATGCTCAGCTACTACAACATTTGAAAAGAATAACAACATAATTAAAAATGACTTTGATATTTTTTTTATAGAACTTTCATTGTTATTTTTACATTTGAACTTACTACAACATTTGAAAAGAATAAAAAAATATTATGATGCAAACATTTTATGATGGATTGTACAGATTTCTATAGTATGATGTTATAATACTATGATGCAAACATCTTATGATGGACTGTACAGATTTGTATAGTATGCTATTATAATAATATGATGCAAACATCTTATGATGGACTATACAGATTTCTATAGTGTTCTGTTATTTTTTCAAATGTTTTATGTACTTTTTTTATAGAATCAAATCTATAAATAACAACATACTATTAAATAGTAGAACTATAACAAAAATAGTGAAGTATGTTGTTATTTTTTTCAAATGTTGTAAGCTATTATCTAATAGTTGACTATAATAGCATACACTATATGAAAAGAAGAACACCATACACTATATGAAAAGAAGATCAGAATAGACTATATGATGGATTGTAACATCATACCTTAAAATAATAACAAATTTTGATTGTAAAAGCATACACTATATGAGAAGAAGAACATCATACACTTTATGAAAAGAAGATCAGCATAGACTATATGATGGATTATAACAGCATACCTTAAAATAATAGAAAATTTAAAATACCTTGATGGTTGGATGCTATTGGGCCCTTTGATAGTGAGAAACTGATGCTACTGGGCCCTCTGATATTGTGAGAAACTGATGCTATTGGGCCCTCTAATATCCTAAGAAACTAAGTTCAATGCAGTCATAGACAATGCAAACACATTTGTAAAAGAACTATTTCACCACATGTCATATTAATACCTAGAATTTTTTCCCTCCTAGTAATTAGAATTTGAAATTTGAAAATGGTTGATCGTGGCTTACAAACTCTGGCCTTTTTTCTAAGACTTTTGGAAATGGTTGATCTATGGCTTTCAAACTCTGTAATTTGATTGGCTTACATTTAACTTTGTGCTTTTCAAGAATAGATTTTAAATTATGTTGCATTATTTATTTGGTTTGAATGGATTGGATTTTGAATTATGTTGCATTAATTGTTTGATTTGAATGTATTGGGGAGCTCAAACAAATCCACCATTATGGTTGCAGGCACTCGAAGTTATTGCATTCACTCCAGCTTTTCTTGTAAAATACTCTAGCTTTGCTTGCAAACTTCTCTAGCTTTGTTGATTGAAGACTTCAATTCCAACATGATGGTTTTAGAATTTGTCAGAGATGGGATGAGATATCGTTAGAGATGGGATGAACTATTAAAGAAAGTTGATTTATGTACATTTGTATATGTGTTGGTAGTTGAAAAACAATAGTCTAGTCATCAATTAGACATCAAGTAATGAGTTGACATCTTGTCCATGAGTTTGGACAGCTATTTTGTAGATTTTGTGTCATTTTAAATATAACATTTATTGCATGTATCTTGATATTGTGTACACAGTAGTTTGACTTATGCAAATAACTTTTAAATGGGTTTTATATAAAACATGGAATGAATGCTTTTGTCCAAAAGTGGTATTAGATATAGTAAATCAATGATCTAGCCATGGACATTCTGAAGTTATTTAGTTTGAAGTAAACATTGGTAAATTTCAAACAGCAAAATTAGTGTCTTATTGTACAATTAATGGGCTATATTGATATAGTAGTTGGCCTAGATTATCTTAATGGGATTCACAACTATTGATACTTGTTCAAGTACCGGTTCCTCTCCCCTAGATGTGATAATATACATATTTCTTTAGATCATACTCTACTAGCGAAAAAATAAGAACTAGTAATAGCATCAATTTTTGATCAATATTGTACTTAAAGAAGGAATAAAGTAGACACTACAACCACACTAGTAAACTAGTTTCATGCAAGAAACAAAGCCTTAAACCCTCTTAGTCATACCACACAAAGGAATATCCATGTACGCACATATCATGCCATAGTTTGAGCTATATAAGATTAGGTATGACAATTAGTGTTCTTTTTAACTTATAAATGAATTGGACTATTAAATTCATTTTTGATAAAGATGTGTGGATTTAATTGAATAGCATGTATTCTAATTGTAGGAGAAATAATTTAAGCATGCGTAAGTAGAATAATATAAAAATATTTCAAATAAGAAGTTTTTAATATTTATTTATTTATTTAGAATTATTTATCCAATATTCTATTATTATTCTTTAGAATAACTGAGAGGGGGTGGGGGGTGAATCAGTTATTTAAGGTCCAATGCCACTTTTTCTCTCAATCCTCAATAACACATAACTGAAATTATCATGCATGTAATTTGAACATTTAAACAACTATGAAAAGTAGACATGCATCACACCATAACATTGAGAATTTTATAACCCAAAAACCCTCCAAGAATAATAAAGTAAAATTGGGGTGGGGATGATACCCACAAAATAACTGCGTAATTGATTTCAACCACTTCTGATGGTCTGCCCTGTTAAAGACCTGCCTTGTTAAAGGCTACAACACATTGTTAAATGTGACCTTGTTAGAAAATTTCACCATACTGTTAGGAATGGGCCTAGTTAAAGGACTTTGGAACATTCACTTGGAATGTCACCCTGTTAAAGAATTTACAACATGGCTATTAAAGCAACCTAAGTTCATAGGATTTATCTTAACTATTACAATTGCTAGAGAGTAACAAAAATAACTTTTGATCTGTTACAACTTACAACATATATTGTAGATTACAGATCACAATTCAATTCAATCCTTTGCTTGGCTTTAATTACTTCAGATCTGTTAGCTTGTTATCTCAAGCTTTGTCACCTTGAGTCTTCTTACTCATCATACCAATGCAATCAATATCTGTTGTCACCTATTCAAATAGAGTATCTGTGCTCTCTTTCTCCTTAGCACCTTCTTCAACACTTCATTCTTTCATGCCTGATGACCTCTCCTACCTTGCTTTGTGACCTTATGACTCCTTAAATAGAAATCTAGAGTCTCTTTTCAGCTTGATTCTCCCTCTCCAATTTTAGGGTTTCAATAGATTAGGTAAGATACAATGTATCTATCCAATATTTTACTCTTATCTAGAAACTTCATCTAGAATCTAATTTTTTTTTGTTAGAAACAGTTTACATAGTGTTCTATGCCACTAGCTCATCATTCTTATCTTCTAACTGGTTCATAGAATTCTAGATAACTCCCATGTTGGCTAAGATCTGGCAAATCTTCAATTTTCAAAATAATGCAGCAACTCAACATTATTGATTTAATGATGCTTGGCACCCTTTGTATTACTCGGCTCTTGTAATCTACTCAATATCTGTTGGTTTACTGATGCTCAACATCCTCTGTATTACTCAGCACTTGTATCTTGCTCGACACTTGTATCTTTTCTGCTACTCGGCACCTCACCTTCACTTGGCACCTGAAGACCACTCAACACACTCTAAAGGTGAACTTGCTCGGCTTCAACTAAGAATCTGTTCAACACTAACTAGCTTGCTCGACACTCTCTTATGAACTTAGTTAGGCTATACAAATGACTTAGCTAAAACCTTAAATATCTTTGATATGTATTGGTGTGTCTATCCTTTGTCTTAGAGTATGTCATTAATACACTATTTCATCAATGGCTTAGCTGATCGTTATACTTCATTACAACATCATAACTTCAACCTTTCCCTAGGTACTCTAGTTACATCTTATTGATTTCCACCTCCTTGTCAATCAACCATCTTGTAGTATTTGGATTACTAAAGCAATTGTCATTCCTGCAAATAGCAAGTTTGACATCAATGACAAAACAATGATTGAAAACATTCTTTACTAGTTCCATTACTCTTCATTGCATTTCAATCATTTCCAACAATCTCCCTCTTTGGCATTGATGGCAAACCAAACTGATCACTTGATCAACTTAGGTACCACCAAAATCATATTCGTTTCCTGCTACATTCTGCTTCCTTCTTCACTGCTGCATCCTTTACTACTGATCTCATATATCTCCATATCTTTACCTTTCATTTTCTTCATAAATCTCCCTCTTTCATATATATCTCCCTCATGAGTATCTCCTTACTTTGTATTGATTAGTTTTCTGCATATATCTCCCTCTTTGACATAAATTCCAAGGATGGAGCATCTTTAACATGCGAAATATAAGCTTTGCATCTCATGGTTTCTTCCTCTGTCACCATGCTTGTGACTAATTTGGAGTTTCTTGTTTTTGCTGTCATCCTCTACATATTCCTTTTGATATTTCAATGATTTTCTCCAATTGATGCAGGGTAGCTTCTTTTCTTTTAAACTGCTTGAGTTAGGGGTATTACCCCCATCTTGCCTCTAAGATATTCAAAAGAATCCTTGGGAAATGGTTTGGTGAAGATATCTACAGTTTGTTCCTTTGTGTGAATGTATTTCATCTTCACTTGTTTGTCTTCTACTAGTTCTTTGACATAATGATACTTGATTGCAATATGCTTGGTTTTTGCATGCATTATTGGATTATTGGATATGTTTATATCACTTGTATTATGACAATACAATATCAAAGGTTTGGATACTTCTTTTTTCATTCCTTTCAATAGATGTGTGAGCCACACAATGTTTGTGCAATTGACTGCTGCTGCCACATATTCTGATTCTTTAGTGGACTGAGATGTGCATGTTTGCTTCTTGCTAGTCCAAGTAACTAGTCTTTTACCTAAAAATAATGCTCTTCCACTTGTGCTTTTTCTATCATCAATGTTGCCTCTCCAATCTGCATCTGTGTATGCATTGAGCTCAAACTTTTCATTCTTTTTAGAATATAAGCCAAAATCATCAGTTCCTTTGAGATACCTCATTATTCTTTTTACTGCTATGAGACGATTCTCTTTAGGATTTGTAGAGAATCTAGCCACTATTCCAACTGCTAATAGTATGTTTGGTCTGCTGTGTACAATATATTGTGGTTTTTCAATCATGGATCTGTACATTTTTTTGATTAACTTCAGCTGATACATCATTTTTGGATAGCTTATGTCATGTTGCCATTGGTGTGCTAATTGGTTTGGAGTCTTCTAATCTAAACATTTTAATTATCTCTTTGATGTTCTTTGATTTTGTCATAAATATACCATGTTTTAGTTGATGTACTTGCAAACCAACAAAAAATTTGATTTCTCCAAACATAGACATCTCAAACTCATGTTTCATTTTGTGAGCAAAACTTTTGCAAAGAACTTCCTTTCCTCCAAACACTATGTCATCCACATAGATTTTAGATACAATAATATCCTTACCTTCTTCTGATTTGATGTACATGTTGTTGTTATCATCAGTTCTTTCAAATCTTATTTGCACTAAATACTTGTGAAGTCTCTCATACCATGCTCTAGGTGCTTGTTTCATACCATAGAGTGCTTTATGCAGTTTACACACCATATCCTTGTCGTTTTCATCAACAAATCCCTCTGGTTGTTCAATATAGACCTCCTCTTCCAATATAACATTCAGAAAAATAGACTTTACATCCATCTGATAGACTTTAAAACCTTTATATGCAGCATATGCAAGTAAAGTTCTTACTCCTTCCATTCTTGCAATAGGGGCAAATGTTTCCCCATAGTCTAATCCTTCTTCTTGAGCATAACCCTTACATACTAGTCTGGCTTTATTTCTAATAATCTCTCCATTCTCATCTAGCTTGTTTCTGAATACCCACTTGGTGCCAATCACATTCTTGTCAACTGGTCTGGGAACCAAACTCCAGGTTTTGTTCTTTATTTGGTCAATCTCTTCTTCCATAGCTTTATACCAGTCACCATCTTGTAATGCATCATACACTATCTTAGGTTCAAATTTTCTTAACAGACATGATTCATTTCTTAGTCTATTCCTTATCATTGGTCTTGCATCTTTGTCACCAATTATCTATTCAGCAGGGTGATGCCTCTTCACATATTTGGATAATCTTGGTTTTGTCCTTGTTTCCACGTTTGATCTTTTAGATTTAGGGTCACTATGCACTTCATTTTCAGGTAGCTCAACATCTTTGTCATGTGTACTAACTTCAGAGTTAGAATGAGCATTTTCTTCATTCTGCAACTTGGCTTCTGAATGCAGCTCAGCATTCACTGGTTGTGACTCGGCTGAGAGTGAAACTTGCTATTGAATTTTGGTTTGATTGTTAGTATCCTCATCAATAGGCATTCCTTCATAAGAATATACAAAGGTTCTGTATTCATCCATTCTCTTTGATTTTTCAACTTGGACATCTGCATGCTCATCAAAGTTTACTTTTTCACTTTTCACAATTTTGTTAGTGTTAGTATTTAAACACTTGTACACTTTACTTCTAGTGGAGTAACCAAGGAATATGCCTTCATCACTTTTTGCATCAAATTTTCCATTTCTAGCATCTTTAAGGATAAAGCATTTGCAACCAAATACTTTGAAATGCTTTACATTGGGTGAGTGACAATACCATAATTCAAAAGGTGTTGCACTTGTACCTTTCTTGACTTGTACTCAGTTTAGTGTATGAACGACCACAATTATAGCTTCTCTCCAATATTTTAGAGCAACAATCTTTTTGATCATTAATGTTTTGGCACAGTCAATCACAGATCTATTTCTTCTCTCAACAATTCTATTTTGTGGGGGAGTTCTAGGAGCTGATGTTTGTCTCTTGATTCCTTTGTCTTTGCAAAATATCTCAAATTCGTTTAATGTGAATTCACCACCTCTATTTGATCTCAGGCATTTCAAACTCATTCCTATTTCCTTTTCAACTCTAGCCACATACCACTTAAACATTTGAAAAGCATCAAATTTTTGTTTTAAGAACATAACAGTCATCATCCTGGAATAGTCATCAACAAACAACATTATATATTTATCTCCTTTGTAGCTTTTTACTTCTATTGGACCACATAAGTCAGTATGGACTAACTCAAGTACTTCTTTAGATGTATAGTTTTTACTTTTGAAACTTGGTTTGGTCATCTTTCCTAGCTGACATTGTTTGCACATGATATTGTTAGGCTTCTTCAGTTTAGGTAAACCTCTGACTTTCTTCATTTTGCTAATATTGACCAGATTATCAAAGTTGACATGACATAACCTTCTATGCCATAACCACACATCATCAAATTTTTCAACAAGACAAGAAGCATTTTCCATATCAAGATAAAATAGATTACTTCTTGTTTGATCTCCTTTTCCTATCAATTTTCCATCAGTACCATAGATTTTTGCAGTTTTGTTTCCAAATTCTACTTTGCACCCTACATTGCCTAACTGTGAGACACTTAGCAAATTGTAGTTTAGTCCTTCAACATAATATGCATTATCACATGAAATTTTCTCTGCAAGCTTAATGAAACCTTTTCCTTTGATTTGACATGGAGGATCATTACCAAATCTAACACTATTTCCATCATACTGAGTAAAGTTAACAAACTTACTTTTTTCTCCTGTCATGTGATGTGAGCATCCGCTATCTATGATCCATTTTTCATTCTTTTTCATACATGTTACCAGTGTTGTAGGCTCTTCTTCATCAGATTGGTCCTTCATTGCCACATAGATAATTTCATCATCATTATCATGAGAATCTTCTTCAACAATAAACCACTTCTTGCCTTTGTCTTTGTAATCTCTCTTATCATCTTTTTTTCTATTTTTTTACTTGTTACCTTCCTTGTATTCCTTTTTTTGTGTACACCTTGCAGCAATATGTCCTACTTCATTGCAATTGAAACAAATGATAGGCAGCTTACCTTTGAATTTTCCTTTTCCTTTGTGAAATCTTCTAGCTAGTAAGCTTACAATTGTTCCACATCTTCTTCATCAGTGCTACTGTCACTGGATACATATTTCATCTTTCTTCCCTTCTTTGATTTCACCTGATCAACATCTTTTAGTGATAGCTTGGCCTTGAAAGCAGATTCAACATTCTCAGGTCTATAGTTGTCAAAGTTAGATAACTCAAATGCAGTGAGTCTACCAAGTATACCTTGAAAACTTAGATTGTTTCCTGGCACACATCTTAGCTCTTATATAGCTAATACTCTAATAGCATAGATAGGGAGCAAGGTTCTTAGGAACTTACTATTAATAGTATCATCACCTAATTGACCACTCAAGCATCTTATTGCACTTACCACTTCTTTTATTCTAGTGTCATACTGAACAACATTCTCACCTTCTTCCATTTTCATATCATCGAACTTTCCTCTGAGGCTTTCTCTTTTTACTCTTTGGACATTCTGATCTCCTCCATAAATGTCTGATAGGACTTTCCACATCTTGAATGCACTGTCAAATCCTTTGATATCATCGAATTCAGCATAGTTGAGTGCAGAAGTAATTTCCAGCAATATCTGATTATGTTCCTATTTATTTGTCAAATCTTTTGCACTTAGAGTACCAGTTGGATGAACATGTTCAGTAATAATTGAATTTTGGGCATAATCTCCTATGGATCCAAGATGTAGCTTCATCAAGCTTTTCCATGCAACAAAGTTGTCTTTGTTGAGCTTGGAGACTTCTCTTTTAGGCATTTTGATCTTTTCTACTTCTAGTCCCTGTAAACTAAGTCAGCAATAGCACTTTGATACCAATTGTTATAATTCTTTACAATAACTGAGGTGGGCGGGGGGGGGGGGGTGAATTAGTTATTCAAGGTCCAATGCCACTTTTTCTCTCAATCCTCAATAGCACATAACTAAAACTATCATGCATGTAATTTGAACATTTAAACAACTATGAAAAGTAGACATGCATCACACCATAACACTAAGAATTTGATAACCCAGAAATCCTCCATGAATAAGAAGGTAAAATTGGGGTGGGGATGATACCCACAAAATAACTACGCAATTGATTTCAACCACTTCTGATGGTCTGCCCTGTTAAACACCTGCCCTATTAAAGGCTACAACACATTGTTAAATGTGACCTTATTAGACGATTTCACCATACTGTTAGGAATGGGCCTAATTAAAGGACTTTGGAACATTCACTTGGAATGTCACCCTATTAAAGGATTTAAAACATGGCTATTAAACCAACCTAAGTTCATAGGATTTATCTTAATTGTTACAATTGCTAGAGAGTAATAAAAATGACTTTTGATCTGATACAACTTACAACATATATTGTAGATTACAGATCACAATTCAATTCAATCCTTTTCTTGGCTTTAATCACTTCAGATCTGTCAACTTGTCATCTCAAGCTTCATCACCTTGAGTCTTCTTACTCATCATACCAATGCAATCATATCTGTGGTCACCTATTCAAACAGAGTATTTGTGCTCTCTTTCTCCTTAGCACCTTCTTCAGCACTTCATGCTTTCATGCCTGACCACCTCTCCTACTTTGCTTCATGAACTTATGACTCCTTAAATAGAAATCTGGAATCTCTTTTCAACTTGATTCTCCCTCTCTAATTTTAGGGTTTCAATAGATTAGATAAGATACAATGTATCTATCCCATATTTTACTCTTATCTAGAAACTTCATCTAGAATCCAATTTTTTTTGTTAGAAATGGTTTACATAGTGTTTTGTGCCACCAACTCATCATTCTTATCTTCTAACTGGTTCATAGAATTCTAGATAACTCCCATGTTGGCTCAAATCTAGCGAATCTTTGATTTTCAAAATAATACAACAACTTGGCATTATTGATTTATTGATGGTCGACACCCTCTGTATTACTCGAATCCTATATTTTTCTCGACATCTATTGGTTTACTGATGCTTGACACCCTTATGTATTACTCAACACTTGTATCTTGCTCGGCACTTGTATCTTTTCTGCTACTCGGCACCTGACCTTCACTCGGCACCTGAAGACCACTCGGCACACTCTAAAGGTGAACTTGCTCGATTTCAACTAAAAATCTGTTTGGCACTAACTAGCTTGCTTGACATTCTCTTATGAACTTAGTTAGTCTATACAAATGACTTAGCTAAAACCTTACATCTTTGATATTTCTTGGTGTGTCTATCCTTTGTGTCTTAGAGTATGTCATCAATACACTATTTCATCAATGGCTTAGCTGATCCTTATACTTCATTACAACATCATAACTTCAACCTTTCTCTAGGTACTCTAGTTACATCTTATTGATTGCCACCTCCTTGTCAATCAACCATCTTGTAGTATTTGGATTACTAAAGCAATTGTCATTCTTGCAAGTAGCAAGTTTGACATCAATGACAAAACAATGATTGAAAACATTCTTTACCAGTTCCATTACTCTTCATTACATTTGAATCATTTCCAACATATTCGATATATGTTTATTACTTAATTGATTTTTAGTTAGGGTTGTTGGTTTGGGTGAGTATAATAATGGTACTATTAAAGAAAAAATTTCATGTAACTTATGTTGATAAGTTTAGATGCAACATACAAAGAAAATGGTATTAAATCAAAATAGCAAGATAGAAATGCTAGAGATGAAGGAAAATGGCCTTGAAAAAAACTAAACACAAATACTACAAATGAACAAAAATGGTATTCATATCAAAACAACATACTAATTAGTATTGAAAAACTTCATTTTTCTACAAACACAAATCCATATTCTATTTCTCATAAAAGATTGGGGCTCTAGCTTGTCTAGATCTCTTATTCTTATTTGTTGGATTGAAATGACATTCTATGGATTGATCTCTTTTGATTAATGGTCACTTTTTATTAATTTAAAATATAATGTTAGATATTCACAAAAAGAGGGCTGATGGAAACATGATCACCGCATGAAAATCTTTTGGCACCAAGGATTTGGGGGTTGATCTTTCCCCCCCCCCTAAATCATTTAGATTTAAGTAGAATTGATGGGAGACTCATTTAAGTCTCAAACTATATGTTCAATGTCTGAGAATTAGTAAGGGAAGGAGAGAGATACCGAAATAAAGTAAACTAAGAGAAAATTATCAGAATAACTACAAACATTATATATAATATAAAATTATAGAAGAAAGAATATCTCTTGTAATTTCTTTTGAAATCATTAGAGAATCATCTCAAAAAATAGAAATGAAATTTAAAATAGAAAAAAAGAACTTGATAGAAGAAGGGCACATAAGGCCAAAGGAAGCCAATTTCAATGATTTTGTAGCCTGATAATCTTGAAATTTCAATATTTTTGAGGCAAAGCTGCAATAGATGAATTAGAACTAGTGGCAAGTGATAAATGAGGAAAATAAGCGACTAAAGAAGGGTGGGAAGAGAAAGAGGAACATGCAAACAAATAAAATAAAAAGAAGAATCTCTATGGAAAGAAAAGGAAAAGCCTATGGAGATTGGCTTTGATAGTATGGCAAGGAAAGAAAAAATAAAGGCACAAAAAATGAATAAGAAGCAAGGAAAAAAAGCAACAAAAGGAATAACATGTGACTTATTTGAAAGGGGACAGACATCATCAAAGAAGGCATATCTAAGCTAACAACTAGGTAGACAAAAAAGGAGTAGGAAAAAAACATGAAAATGATTAGATTATCACTAACCTAAGAAGTAGTTATTATATAGGATATACTATTTCTATGCAAGACAAAGCCAAAACAAGTGGGACGAAGAAAAATTTGATACCAATGCAAGGGTATATTGTTACGTTTGAGTCTTTAAATTATAAAAGTAAATATTATTAAAAATATAAATTTTTGGAATTTTAAATATATAGGTTAATCTATTTTAACTATATTACGTTAACAATCACTCTAGATTTATTTTCCTAAATTAAATAAAACTAAAAATTAAATATTTGATAAAATAATATAATACTAATTTTCATTAAATTGATGATTATTTTAAATTTAGTTATTAATGTATGATCTTAAATTGGATGAACTTCAATTTATGATCTTTTGGCTCCTCTTTAGTGTGGTTGCATTTCATGATTGCACTTTAAGCACACACTTTCCGTCTTTTCTCTTCTTTCTCCAAGGTGAAGTTTAGGTAGGACCTAATTATTCTTCCTTGATTTCCCATTCTCTCACACATTGGATGTTGTAGGATTTAATCTCTAAGATTCCTCTTCTTTCTTAGCCTCATATCTTGGATCTAGTATCAGATTATCAAACTTTGACATACAATGCATTGAAAACATTTGCAATCCCTAGAGATGGAAAACTGGGACCTATGAATCTGATCTCTTGGGGAACAAGTCAATCTCAACCACTTCCTAAACTTGGGCAACCTTAGGTCAACATATTCTAGAATAGGTTGACCTAGGTCAACATATTCTAGAATAGGTTGACCTAGGTCAACCTATTCTAGGAGGGTCATGTATTTTTGGGTCTGCTCCTATGTGACCCTCTTAGTAAAATCTCGCTCATTGTAGTCATCTCTTATAGGGTAATTTCTAAAATTCACTTTAAAAGGGCATCAAATCCTTCATTTGCAAGTGATGAAAGCAAGAAGAAATAATAAATGGATACCCAAACATGACATAGATCAATTGCAAGGTGAAAGAAATAGGTTGGTATCGTGTTCTTCAATGCAAAGTGATGTTATCATTCTATAGATCAAGCATCTAAAAAAAACATGTGATCATGGAGATACAAGGGGATTACAAATATAGAAACATTACTTATCCTTGGGATCACAACATACAACATATGAGGATCATAAAGATTGCCACGGAAGACTAAACAAACCATCCAACACCAACAACTGTCCAAACACCACTACTGACCAAAATGACTAATTGTGGAAGGATTCAAATGATTTTGAATCCAAAAACATATCAAATTCATAAAGAAATTCCAAGGTATTCAAGAACACCATAAAGGGTATCAAAAACACCTCCAAAAAACTTCTAGTTAAACTGAAAAGTTCCTGCTACCCACTTGAGTAGATTTTTCCAAAACCTAGGCAATACTTTAAATTAGCATAGTACGATACTTTCTAGTATCGTACGACATTTCTAATGAATGTGTGCGATAAAATTAGGGTTTGGATAACACTTTTCAAGAAGGTGTGTTATACTTTTCTAATATCGTATGATGTTTCTCAAAGAGGCATGTGATACAATAGATTGTTGCATGATAGAGTCTACATGGGTGTGTGATACTTTCCAGTATTACAGGATTCTTCTCCTTTGGGCATGTCACACTTTAAACTATCACCCAATGCTGATGAATGGTTTCCTAAAGAAAGCAATAATTAATCTAAGGACCAGAACAAGGGATAAAATAGGAAATCAAACCTCCACACTGGGGAGTATCGGATCCACAATCAAGGAAAATACAATCGAAACAATATTTACAAGATGAAAATTGCATCTAACCATCTAAAATAGCAATGAAGGGAAAGTACAAAAGGTAACATTACAGTGTACTAAAACAACATCACAATAAATTGAAACAACATCGCAATGAACATAATAACCAAACTAAGTATGCAGTTCCTCCTAACCGTAGTAGCATCATAAGACCATCGTGGGTCCTAGCTATTCGTCACGCATAACATCCCAAACTACTAACTAGATCATTAGTGCTATCTTATGAGGACATCACTACTAAAATGTACTATAATATAAGAATAAGGAAATCTAAAATGCTAGAAATTAAGCATAAGATAATCCTACAAATTAAACTCATCTTCTACCATATGCTAAATATCATAATACAAGAATGTGTCAATGAAATTAACATCATCTAACATGATAACCAAGGTTTCCAATGAAAGCATAAACATAGAGGAAGCATACTTTGAAACTTGAAGTACCAAGTGAAAACATCTAGCAATGGTCATATTGGTATAAAGAACCATCTCTGTACACCGGTCCCCAATAGTGGTGAAGGTAGCTATGCCTCCCAACCATGTGGAACTTGTAGGTACACTCCCACAATACTAATGGAGATAATGATCCAACCAAAAAAACACATAAAGAAGACATCCATGGCTAACACTCATGCTAGGTAGTATGATGACTAAAACCAAGAACATGGATAATGCAAAAGCTATAGGTCCTGATCAGACACTCAATGGGCTACTAAGTAGGGGGTGACATCATGGCGAGTCCCTTGGCATTGACAAGCCCAAGCTCTAATCATGTAGATTCAACTCCTCGATGGAAGGCTCTAAACTTAATTGGGTGCTCACACATTTTATTATCTTAGGTTTTATTACGACTAAACATTTTATTTAGTTATCAGTTAATTAAAGCTCCCTCTTCCAACCTATGGTGCTATGATTTCTAGGTTGCAAGATAGAATCCCCCTCCATATGCTACCCGACCCTAATCATGCTCATCCAATGATGAGTGCCCATAGGCATGCATATTCCCAACCCAACCCTAATGGTCATAGCTCTTGGGAGTACCATGGAAGATTGGGCTTAGCAAGGTACTTGACAAATGTATGTGCATGTAATCATGTGTGGCACACCATCATCATAAAGATCACAATACAAGGATTGGATGAGAACTCAACACAAAATATCACTCAACTAAAAACTATCTTGGGAGGACAAATGATGAAGTGCAACAAATGTTCAACTTACATGCAAATAGATGATCCAGGTCCACAAAAAAATTCATGCCAAGAAAACCCAAGAAAATAGGGTGACACACAAAATGAGGTAAAAACCCCCAAAATGAGAAAACTTTAAAATTAATACCCATTTGGTCTTTGGGCACAAAAACATCAAAAATCCAATAATAATTGGGTTCAAAAATTGTAAGGGAAAATTACCAACATAACGACATGAAACCCCAAACCCCCATCCAAAAAAAAAGGTAAAATGTTCATACTCTACCAATCGGGTAGAACTAGTAAATAGAAATAGAGGGGAACACTAGTTCTTAGCGTCCTAAAAAATTGCTACCAAAAATAGAGGTTGACATGAAGCAGAAACAAGAAAATGGGAAAGCCCTACTTGACAGCCAAAAGGGCTAAAATAGAAAACAACTAGGTAAAATAAATAACTCGAAGATACTATCAAAAATGACAACAAAGCAATGTCTCCCCAAACTAGATCCAATGAGTCTATCCTCACGAAGATCACACACCTGTAGGTCTCGCAATGAACAAAAGACCAATTCTTTAGAAAAGGATTTAAGAAAAAGTTCTCCAATTTCTAAATTTCTAAATTGAAAATTGAGGAGTTAATTTCCTCTTTCCATACTTATTCACTTTTTGAGTGAATAATCGATTAGGAAAAATAGCCACTTAAACTAGCTAAGCTTTGAATCCTCTCGAAAAAAAATAGGCTATTCCTAGAAATAAGAATTCATCTATGGAAAAGTTACCATAAATTAAATTCAACAAAAATTAAAGCCCGAAAATACAAAATCATAGAAATTAACTCAACAACTTTTGTAATAATCCAAACCTCTATATGAAAAGACACACTTGCTGGTCTAATCATCTAATGTAAATGAGTTTAGATTTAATAATAACCAAAAGGTTTAATTTAAACAATTACTTAAGGATGGGTCAACCATATAGGGATGACATTGGTAAAATATTAATAGTGTAACCACTAACTCCATGTGCCACTACTAGGGATATAACTGCTACACATTAAAACACATGGTCAAATGCATTTGTATATAGTATCATAGTTGAAGCAATAAATATATTAAATAACTTATTTAACCATTTATTCAATTATGCCTAAATAATCCGTTTACATCACTCACGTTTGCATAAAGCAAAAAGAGACAAGAATGAAGTAAATAACCATAGCATAAAATCCATCACATGATAGAATCAGAGATATGTCCAAATAATAGATAATCAAATATCATCATAGACCTATTGTCATCTCAAATTGGCATCAACATGCAAATATTCGATAAACTAAATAACATAGAAACAAAGCATCTATGGTACTAAAATCAAAGTTTAACATCCGACCCTTAGGTCATCACAAAGTACAAATAATAAGAGTATCAAGTATCTCTCAAATCAAAATAGACAAGACACAAACTACAAACAAGATATACACTACATCCTCCCCCACTAGGTCATCACTACATCCTCCCCCACTAGCATAGGGTTAATCTTGCAAGAAGACAAAAAGATAGGGGTACAATCCTCTCAAACATTTAGCATCTTCCCAAGTCATAGAGGTCTCATCGCTTGGGTCCCATTGGACCCTTACCTACTCGATATCCTAACCTCACAAGGTTAGCTTCCATTGCTATAAGATACAAATGGGCTCCAAAGTAAGTTTCCTATTCGCTACCTGGAAAGCATCCCAATTAAGAACATGGATTAGACTCAAAATATATTGCCTCAAAAAGAAACATGAAAGACATTGTAGATGCGTGATAAGATAGGTTGCAACACTAGTCGATAAGTAATAGGACCAATCCTCTTGAGGATATCAAATGGTTTGACAAAAAATAGTGCCCACTTAGAGCCTTTACATACCTGATGGGGCTCTTCCTTGTTTGCACTCTCAAAAACACCCATTACCAAAAAAAAATTGATGGTCCAACCTATGAGCATCTACATACTTATTTTTCCTATTATGAGTTTAACCAAATGCTCCCTAGTATAAACAACCTACTATTCCGTATCCTAAAACATCTCTAGACCCAAAAGAACTTAGTCCTCTAAATGATCCCAACTCAAAGGGGTATGACATAGTCTACCATTCTTGGCCTAAAAAGGTGATATGCCAAGAGAACTATGATACCCATTGTTGTATGCAAACTCAACAAGGTACACATAATCCTCCCACTTCACCTACCTATCCATCACATACATGTGAAGCATATCCTCGAAAACCTGATTTACCCTCTCAAACTAACCATCAATCTCTAGGTGATAAGCTGAACTAAAATTGAGTTGTGCACCCAAAGCATGTTGGAGAGACCTCCATAGTGCATAAGTAAACACTAGATCTCTATTTGAAGTAATTTGACAATGAATCCCATACAAATGAACAAAATCCTCTAGGAAAACCTGTGGTATAGAAGAATCTATGTAGGATGTTCTCATGGGTGAAAAATGTGCTACCTTGGACAACTTGTCCACTATCACCATGATACAAACATGTCTCTATGATGGCATAGAAAACCCTATGATAAAATCAATGTGT
The DNA here is from genome assembly GCA_028749045.1 of Cupressus sempervirens. NCBI lineage: Eukaryota > Viridiplantae > Streptophyta > Pinopsida > Cupressales > Cupressaceae > Cupressus > Cupressus sempervirens. The sequence continues at coordinate 690,399,828 of CM053786.1, read as the reverse complement.
ATCATATCCCATTTCTAATATGAAATAGTATGTGGCTACAAAAGACCATCTAGATGTTGATGCTCTACCTTCACTCTCTAGCACTCAAGGAATCTAGTAACAAAATCAGCAACATCATACCTCATCCCAACCCAAAAGTATAGTTGTTTAAGATCAACATGCATCTTCTTGACACTAGGATGTGTAGAATATGGTGCACAATGTGCTTCTAGTACTACCAAGGGATGGAGATCACTCAACATAGGTACATATATATGCCCCAAGTGTCACAATAGTCCATTAGACTGAAGCAAGTATCAAAAAAATCTCCCCTCAGGGGTACCTCTAGAGTTGATCTCTGCCCTCACCTCCTCATACCAAGTGTCACTAGGAAAAGCCTCCAAGATACGGCCTCACAAATGCACTCCCATTGACAACAATGATACCTCATGTTGCCTCCTACTCAAGGCATCTATGATGACATTCTCCTTTCCTTTAATGTAATGAACATCAAAGTCATACTCACACAAGAACTTCATCTAGCTACATTATTGTGCATTCAGGTTTGGTTGAGTAAAAGTGTACTGCAAGTTCCTATGATCACTATGCAACTCAAACCTATGTCCTAAAAGAAAATTCCTCCAATGAATTAGAGAACACACTATGGATGTAAGTTCTAAATAATGAGTGGAGTTATTAAGCTATTGGTCCTTGGGTTTTCTAGACTCATATGTAATCACTTGACTATCTTGCATCAACACCACACCCATGCCTTCCAAGGAAGCATATATAAAAACCATGAAATCACCTACGTGATTAGGCACTGCAAGGACTGGTGCACTAGTCAAATACTCCTTAAGAGCTTTAAATGTTGCCTCACACTACTCTAACCAAACATATTTCTTCCCTTTCTGCTAAAGAGAAGTGATGGATGAACTACTTGTGAGAAATCCTTCATGAAGTGATGGTAGTAACCCATGAATCCCATGAAACTATGAACCTCTAGGACATTAGTAGGTATCAGCCAATCCATGGTAGCATGTATTTTCTCTAGATCCACTACAATACCATCACTAATGATGATGAGTTCCAAATACTTCACCTTTGACTAGAAGAATCCACATTTACTCTAGTTTCTATACAACTGATGGTCTCTCAAGCACTATAATACTTGATAGAAATGGACTTCATGTTCCTCCATAGTTTTCAAATAGATCAATATGTCATCCAAGAACACAATGATAGGCTGATCATGATATGTGAGAAATACTCCATTTATTAAACTCATAAACACTAATGGCACATTGGTTAACCCAAAGAGTACAACCATGAACTCATAATGCCCATACGATGTATGAAAAGTTGTTTGATGAATGTTAGCCTCCTAGATGCAAAGGTAATGGTATCCTAACTTAAGATCAACCTTCAAGAACACTCATGCTCCCTTGATCTGATTCAACAAGTCATCTATCCTCAGAAAAGAATACCCATTCTTCATCATCACCTTATTCAGGTTTTGGTAGTCAATGCACAAATGCAAAGATCAATTCTTCTTCTTCATGAAGATTACTAGTATACCCCATGGGGATATACTAGGATGAATGTGGCCCTTGGCCAACAATTCCTCCAACTACAATTTGAGCTGACTCAACTCCTGAGTAGTCATGCAATAGGGAGCTCATGAAATTGGCTTTGCTCCTAGTACAAGATCAATTTAAAAATCAATGTCACAATGTGGTGGCATACTTATAATCTCATTAGGAAACACATCTACATACTCATGAAGAAGGGGGTGATCATCAAGTGTCACCATACAACTCTTGGTTTCCTAAAGATCACTGACGAAAACATGAAACAACTGACAATCCTTTTGCACACTCCACTTGAACTTATTAGGTAAAATCACCCAAAGTGATACTAATCTTGAAAATCCCAAAAGTTCCACTTGTCCACCTCTATCATCAACATATTGTACCAACTTACAGTGGTAATCTATATTCACATGATTTTTAGCTAACAAATATATGCCTAACACAATGTCATATGATCCTAGAGGTAGGATATGAAGATCCACTATGGTGGTGAAGGTTCCCAAATTCAAAATACAACCACTAATCAAGGAGTCTACAACCACTTTGGAACTTGTGGCTAACTCAACCTACTACCTATCAACCTGATGCACTACCACTAGCCCATATTGTTGAATAAGAGATGGTGAAATGAAAGAGCCTAAAGCACCATAATCAAAAAAAAATGAAGAAAAAATGATATGTAACATACCTATAGCCTCAACTACCATACCTTTATGCTTAGCTTGGAATTTTTCAACCACTGCAAAAAACTTATGATTCCTACTAGCATCTCCCACTATAGGCTTGGATCTAGCTACACTCTTACTAGATCTTGAAGATGGTTTGATAGAACACTCAAAATAATTATGTCTGGGCTGACCACAAGAAAAATAGTTTTCCCAAAGATGGAATTTGTTCCATAACCACCCTAAGTAGCACTAGGATAAGGTGCACTACCCTTGCTAGAATTGTATTGAACACTCTAAGGGGGGCAATCATGCTAATATTTCTATCCTTTTCTTTGGTTATCTCCTTTCTTCTTGGTGACACTAGAAGACTAGCTACCATTGCCCCAAAACCTCTCCTTATCCTTATGGTGATATACACCCTAAGAGGGTACTAACTGGGCTTGCTCCTTTCTTGAGGACTGAGAATACTATGCATCCTACCCCAAGTTCCATGTAGTTTGGTTCTGAGAGCCTACCTTACTATTGAACCCTCTAGTCACATTGATCTATATGATCCTTGCCTTCTCAATGATAGGTGCAAGTTGTCTTGGTTGATGGGCACAAACATCCCTAATGATAGAGTCCCTTAGGCCCCTAACATAATGCTGAGTGGTGAGTGCCTCATCACGCCTATAGTTTAAGTACTGTTCAACCCGAGGAACTTCTTCTCATACTAATCTACTATCATAAAGCCTTGCTTAAGCTCATGAAATTCATTAATATGAGCCTCATGGTAATGTGGAGATAGGAATTTCTCCCTGAAGCTCTCTTCAAAGATCTCCCAAGCGAGATCTGCCACATCGATATGAAGCCTATCACTCTTTGAATCCCACCAAATAGAACCATGTTTTCTTAGCTACATGATAGCACAATAAGCTTTTACATTGCTTCCATAAGGTAGTAAGGAGAAACAACACCCCATATCAAGTAACCAAATCTCAGCCTTGAGTCCTATCCCCTAGCCATCAAACTGTGGTGGTTTGGACCTCAAAAGTTCTTGCATCATTTCAATCTAAGTAAAATCATCATTGTCATTCTCAACATGAACGATCCATTAGTCTCTTCTACCACTACGTGGTGTTTGAGAATGTTCCCATTCACACTCCTCTCTATGCTCTGACTGATGGGAATCTCCATGATGAGATCCCTCTTCCTAATTATGTTCCTGTTGGTGCTCCTCTACATGAGGGCCCAACTGAGAAAGAATCTCCTATAGGAGTGGCATCAATTCCCTCATGCCATTCTAATTAATATTACCCTATTCTACGTCACCCTTCTATTATTCCTCTTCCTAGTGTTCTTCTTGAACAACTTGTTGACTACCACCTAGACTACCAGGTCTTCGCACAGGAGGCATCCCTATGGAACCAACAAGATAATATCAGAAACATCCATCACAAGCATAAGATACACAAACATGAACCAACAGGATATCACAATATCAATAATATAATAATAATACACAAAAAAAAAACACAACATAGTGGAAGCATAATGCAAAGATCCCAATGTTCCAACATGGGCTTTGATAGGAGGTGCAATGCCCTGTTCAGAGATCCTTGGAACAAGAATGAAATACAAGAGAATATAATTTTTTTGTAAATAAGTATAGATATACACAACATACAATATACGGGGATCTCAAAGATTGTAATAGAAGACTAAAAAAATCATCCAACATCGATGGATCTTGAAAACCCACTACTGACCAAAACGACTAACCACAGAAGGATGAAAATGATTTCGAATCCAAAAAGATAATGAATTCAAAAAGAAATTACAAGGCATTTGAGAACACTATAAAGGGTATCTAGAAAACCTCCAAAAAACTTCCAATCAAACCAAAAAGTGCCTACTGCCCACCCAAAAAGGTTTTTCCAAAACCTAGGTGATACTTTAAATCAGCATAGTACAATAATTTCTAGTATTGTATGACCTTTCGAATGAAGGTGTGTGATACAATAAGGGTTTGGGTGACTCTTCTCAAGAAGGCATGCAATACTTTACTAGTATTGTATGACCTTTCTCCAAGAGGCATGTGATATAATAGAGTGTCACATGATAGAGTCTACATGGTGTGTGATACTTTCTAGTATTGCATGATTCTTCTCCTTTGGGCATGTGATACTTTGAACTATCACCCAATGTTGATGCATGGATGCCTAGAGAAAGAAAGAATTAATATAAGGACCAAAATAAGGGATAAAATAGGAAATCAAACCTCTACACTGGGAAGTACTAGATCCATAATCAAGGGAAAGACACTTGAAACAGTAGCTACAAGATAGAAACTGCATCTAACCATCTAACATAGCAGTGAAGGGAAAGTACAGAAGGTAGCATCGTGGTGTAGTAAAACAACATCAGAATAAATTGAAAAAATATTGCAATGAATAGAACAAACAAACTAAGTATGTGTTTCCTCCCAACCATAATAGCATCATAATAGCATTGTGGGTCCCAGCCATCCCTCGTGCCTAACATCGCAAATTATTGACTAGATTGCCAATGCTATCTTATGAGGATGTCACTACTAAAATGTGCTACACCATAAGAATAGGGAAATCTAACATGCTAAAAGTAAAGAATAAGATAATCATACAAATCAAACTCATCCTCTACCATATGCTAAATATCATAATACAGGAATGTGTCAATGAAAGCATAAATCATAAGGAAGCATACTCTGAAACCCAAATTACCAAGTGTAAATATCTAGCAATGGTCATACTAGAATAAAGAACCATCTTTGTACACTAGTCCTAACTAGTGGTGAAGGTAGCTATGCCTCCCAACCACATGCTACCCATAGGTCCACTCTTGTCATGCTGATGGAGATAATGATCTAACCAAAAACACACATAAAGCAAACACCCATGGCTAACACTCATGCTTGATAGTATGATCACTAAAACAAAGAACATAAACAATGCATAAACCACAAGTCCTTGTCAGACACTCAATGGGCTACTAAGTAGGGGCTGACATCATGGAGAGTTGCTTGGCACCAACAATCCCAAGCTTGGATCATGCAAATATAACTCCTCGACAGAAGGCTCTAGCACTGTGTCCTTAAACTTAATTGTGTGCTCACACATTTTATTATCTCAAGTTTTATTACCACCTAAAATTTATTTAGTTATCACTTAATTAAAACTCCCTCTACTAACCTATGGTGCCATGATCACTAGGTTGTGTGATAGAAGCATCCTCCATATGCTACCCTACCCTACCCATGCTCGTCCAATGATGAGTGCCTAAAGGCATGCATATTCCCAACCCAACCCCAATGATTGTAACTCCAAGAAGTACCATGGAAGATCAAGCTTTGCAAGTTACCCGAAAAATGTATGCACACCTACTTGTGTGTGGCGCACCACTATCATTAAGATCATAACACAAGGATTGGATGGGAACACAACACATAACATCACTCAACTGAAAATATTCTTAGGAGGATGGATGTGACATGCATCCCAAAGAAATATAAAAGTGTAACAAAGGTCTAACTAACATCCAAACAAATGATCCAGGTCCACGACCAAATTCATGCCAAGAAAACATGAAAAAATAGGGCAAGATGCAACATTGAGGTAAAAACCTAAAATACTATAAAACTTTGAAATTAAAACCAATTTGATCTTTGGGCATAAAAATGTGAAAAATCCAATAAAATTTGGGTTCAAACACCATATGCAAAAATGGTCAGGATAATGGTGTGAATCCCTAAACCCACATCCTAATAACAGGAAAAATGTTCATACCCAATCAATCAGGTAGAACCAACAAATAGAAATCAAGCAGAACACTAGTTCTCATCCTCCTAACAAATTGCTACCAGAAATAGAAGCTAAAATGAAGCTAAAACAAGAAAATGGGAAAGATCCACCTAACAACTGAAAAGGATAAAATGAAAAACAACCAGGTAAAATAAATAACCTACAGATACTGTAAAAAATGATGACATAGCAAGGTGTCCCCAAACCAGATCCAACAAGTCTATCCTTGTGAAGATCTCATTGGCATAGCTCTCACAATGAACATAAGACCAATCCTTCAAAAAAGGTTCTCCAATTTCTATATTGCTAATTTGAAAAGTGAGGAATTAAATAACTCTTTCCATATTGTTTTTTTTTTTTTTTTTTTTTTTGTGTGTGAATAATTGATTAGGGGAAATAGCTAGTTAAACTAGCTAAGCTTTGAATCCACCCAAAAAAAAAATAGGCTATTCCTATAAATAAGAATTCATCTAAGGAAAAGACGCCAAAAATTAAAGTCAACAAAAATTAAAGCCCAACAATCCTAAATTGTTGATTTTAACTTAACAAATTTCATGACAATGTGAACCGCTAAATGCATAGACACATTTATTGGTCTAATCACCTAATGCAAATGAGTTCGGATTTAATAATCATCAAAAGGTTTAATTTAAAAAAATAATTAAGGATATGTCGATCATACAGGGATGACATTGGTAAAATATGAATAGCTAAATCACTAACTCCATGTGCCACTGCTCGGGATATAACTCCTACACACTAAAACATATGATTAGGTAAAATTCCATATAATATCATAGCCAAAGCAATAAATGCATGAAATAGCTTATTTAACCATTTATTCAGTTATACCTAAATAATCCATTTACATCACTCATGTTTGCATAAAGAATAATGAGACAAGAATGAAGTAAATAACCATAGCATAAAATCCATCACATGACAAAATCAGAGATATCTCCAAATACTATATAATTGGATATCATCACAGACCTATTGTCATCTCAAAATGGCATCAAAATGCAAATATGATAAACTGAACAACATAGTAGTAAAGCATATATGGTACTAAAATCGTAGTATAACATTTAACCCTTAGGTCATCACAAAGTACAAATAATAAGAGTATCAAGCATCTCTCAAAATCTAAATAGACAAGCTAGAGACTACAAACACGAGAGACACTATATTCAGATCATTGTTTTGGTATGGATATTTAAAAACCACTTTTTAAAAATACCTCTTTTAGGACCATACCACACTTATTTAGGGACACCATAATTTGACACAACTTAATTAATTTTTGTGAATCCTTGTAAAAGCAGTTACCTAACACACCAAAGAATGATGAGAATAATTCTCTTTACTTATTTAATAAATATTTTTTTAAAATTAATTTTTAAATGAGGACTAAGCTAATTTATAAAACCTCTTGTATATATAAACCATAATTTAATCAAAATTTAACATTTTCAATTTATTTTTAACTACAAAAGAGTTGTGTGAAAATTGATGACATGAAAATTAATTGAAGAAATATGAAAAATTAATGAAGTTATTAAATTTGTAGTGAATCTTACTATTTTATGTTTAAGAGACACTTTTGATTAATAAATAATGAAGAAACAGAAAATGAACTCATAACACTATAAAATTTATATGTTTGAAATTAGAACAATAAGGCCTATAATCAATTTTTATTTTGTCAAAAAATTCAATGGGGAAGATTGTATAAAAAATATAACAATCCCTTAAATTCTTAAATAATTTCCTTAGTCAAAATTTGATACATAAAGGAACATGCTTGGTCACACCAAGCCTGCACCATGTCTTTCCCCAAGGTAAAACTAGATTCCAAAGGAAAATTCCCACCCATGGCATTAGAATCAGGCATCCAATTCTAATTGAGCCTTGCACAAATTAGGCACCTAATTTATAAATAATTAGGTACTTGATTATTTAAAAATTGGGTTCTCGATTGTTAAGTAGTGGTTGGCCCACAAAAGCATGACCCACAAAGGACTTATTAATCATTGGAATGATTGATTGATAGTTTCAAGCTGCAACAATGAATATATGTCATAATTATTTTGGTTTCTTGTCATATTGTACAATTTGCATGCTATTGATTTGAATTCAAAATTGGTGCAAACATGGGATCAAAAAAATGAAGAAAGAAGAAAATAAAATTTATGACAAATTAGGACATTGGAACAACCAAAGAGAAGGAAGCACATCGTCAATGAGAAAGAAGACAAAGAATTAGAGAGTTGAGAAATGTTGGATCTTCAATTTAAAATATTGCTTCAAAAGAGATAGACATTAAGGATACCACAGTGGATGAAGAGGATGAAGAAGAGAACCCTATACAAGGATATTTAGGTGCACATTCTAATCAAACATTCATTATATGTGTGTCTCCAAACTCGCAAGTTTCTTTCTCATGATGAAATTGGTGATTTTGTAGAAGTAGGTTAAAATTTAAATGGTTTAGGTTTTCTTCATGAGAATAGATTATCAAATGACCATACACAAAAAACTCTAATGGAAATGCAAGGCCCAAAAGAAATACGAAGAAAAAATGAAAATGAGATTCAAATTTCAAATAACATTTAAAATGAAATTCAAATTGAAAATAAAAATTATATGAATGTAGACAAGGAAAAACCAAGTATTGAACATACATGTTTGAAAGATATTGAAGTGTGTGAACATAATTTTTATTTTTCTAATAATGTGCTAGATAATCTTCATGGATTGGTTTCATGGAGACAGATTAGGACACATGCTAATAGATTATATAGACATTTTTTATAATAAAAAATTTGGATTTCAATGTCAATTAATGTTGCAACTAATTAAAATGTCTAAAATATGAAAAGTAATGAAAAGGTTAGGAATGTATGAAAAGCCCAAGAATAAAAATGAGTCTTTAAAAGAAGTTGTATCTATTGTTTCTAATGCCTTAAATGTTATAAAAAAGAAAATTCTCTCTAAAGATTAGAATGTAGCATGGTAAGCAATAACAATAGCTTTAGTTAGCAAATCAACTATTGACAAAATATTGATTAGTAACATAAGTGGATATCTTAATGTGAGTCATAAAACTTTAAAAAGAGCTATAAAGAGAAGGGTTAACTTTGAATGTGATCCAACAAATAGTTTGTGAACTTCTAGTGGTAGACTCCCAAGATTTGATATGAAATTTACTAGTGAAGTCAAAAGTTTGGTTGAATTTTTTTGGCATGATAATATAAGAGTATCACCTAATCCAAGAGATATTCTTAAATTGAAAGTTGTCTCAAAAATACGTCATCCACATCTGAAACACCCTTTGGACATGCCTCAAATTGAATTATTGAGAAATTTTTTTATGATAAGGTGTTTGTTATTACCATTAGTCAAAGATATTTTAAAAAGTGTAAAACATGGTATGTATGGATTAACAAGGAAGGAATCACTTATTGTTGTAAAAATCATTTTCAATTTTGTTACCATTATGATGTCTTTCAATCTATACATAGTATCATGCATATTAAATTAATATTGTAGGACCGTGGTATAAAAATACTACCTCAAACTATAAAGGATTTCATATCAGGTTTGTTTTGCAAGACACCTAATGACCAATATTTTCTTTTCAGTGCATGCCTTTTTGGTATATGTGATATGTGTAGCAATCTTTCTTTGTTAGATGAATTTTTTCATGAAAATTATTTAATACTTTTGGATAAAAATTAGTTGATGTAAAATGATTCAAAACTATTGAATATCCATTAAAGGATGGGAAGATTGGAAAAAACGTGTGATCTAGTTCTAGATAAAGTTAGTTGTAATGCCTTTATGGATGAGTTCAAGAGTGTGATCATACAAAAAAATTTTAAACACTCTCAATATGCTAGATGGCTTGATGGATACTCTCACATATATGTAAGAATACATTTCCAATTATTACTATACTTTTAGTTGTTGGCTTTGCTAAAAACTACACACTTTCACCTCAAGATGTGGTACAAGCACAATATTACAATTCAATGCAAGTATCCATTTTTGTTCATATAGTTTATAAGCATGTACTTGATAGTATAGAGGAGAATCAAACAAATTGAGAGGGTACCATTTCTATATGAGTGATAATAAACTTCATTCATCTAAGTTTGTCCAATATTGTTTCAAGGTCTTTTATGATAATTTAAGAGAGACAAATTCAAATGAGACAACATTGGATATGGTTAGATAATTGTATAGGACAATTCAATAATGATTATAATGTTCTAGTGGATGATTAAGACACACAGAAAAACTAATATCCAACATATGTGGAGTTTTTTTGAGGTTGGACATGGTAAAGGGTAACATGATGGTACTAGTGCATGTGTAAAGAGAGCCCTTTGTAGAGAGAACTTAAAATTTAAGGAAAAAGCCAAATTAAAAAATGCATATGAGATTGTGGGATGGTGTAACAAATATTTAAAGATAGGATTAAGTTAGAACTCTACAATTAGATGTTTCTTCTACCTAGTTCAAGAGTAGAATATCCTTTCAAGATATAACAGTGAGACAATTAGTGGGTCAGCTAAATAAAATTCATTTAGGAGTTTATATTCTCACATTTGGAATATATGGACTAGGGAGCTTGATTTATTTTCTTAGTTTTTTCTTGTAGGTTAACTGGAAGAATGCAAGAATATATAATGTGCTGAATATTGACAACACAAAGCATTACCACCTGCTAACACACATTTTCAAGATTATATAGTAAATGAAGGCCCAAATGTTACATTTGCATCAGAAGACTATGGTCATATTTCATACCTCATACAATTGGTATGGACAATTTAATTAAATTTTTTTATGATCATGATTTAATTTATATTATTTATTTATGTACACATGTGATTAAATTATTTATGTACTTTATCTTAACTTGTAGGACATGCTTATGTTGTTATTGCACCTAATGATAACGATGAACATACTAAGTATTGGCTAGCTAGATGTGTGGAACCTAAGAAAAAATTGATATGTCATCGAGTATATGATGATGTTTTTGACTATCCAATTGGGTCTGTCGATGTACCTGGCACATGGCTACGTGCATACCTAACAAGAAGAAATAGTTTACCAACATTTGAAGACTACCAATTAGAAAAGAATATTTTACAATGTTCTCATTTGGTTGTTGCAATGAATATCAAATTAGAAAGATACAAAGGGAGACTTTCCAATAAGCTACTATGTACAATTTTAATGGATGACCAGAAGACAATCATAGATGCATTGCAAAAGAAAGAGGATGTAGATGGTATAGTCGGATGACTAAAAAATACACATATGTAAGTTTTTTCTTTATTGTGCTCTGTTTATATATGTACTTATATAATTTAAATTTATGTACATGTGTTTTTGATAGAAAATTAGAGAACTTAAATATATACATCTTATTCAGGTCTCAAGTACAACTTATGCAAATTTAAATGTTTAAGGTGGATCCAACATCAACATCTTGTGCAATTACACATAGTGAGTACATACATTACACATATAAACATAATATAGATAGGTCTTATTAATTTGTGCTTTTATTAACATTTAAAATTCTATTTAAAAAAAGTAAAAAATTTTGTAGGACCTCATTTGAGGAAATGTGTTCAACCATTTTATTTTTGATATCGAAACATGTTATAAACATTTAAAAACATGAGTTCGCTTCTATTTACGTCCTTCACATTGTGTTACATATATAAGACTTCACTTATTTTAAATATACGAATTCACATTTTTTAATAATATATGAGATTAGTTGTGTAAAATATAGCAGTTCACTTCTATTTGAAAGTTAATGGTGTGCACTTATTATTTCATTCTTTGTCAATTCAAGTAATGACCTCCTATATTTTTCCATTACTTTTACATTAAAAAATGTTTAAATTAATGTTCCTATATTTAATTAAAAATATTAAAATTATTGTTCATGTACCATATACTAACAAAATGTGTTATAACATGAATAAAATATGTCACAAAAAACAAAATGGTTCATACTTACAAAATGATAACATAAAAATCTATACTAGATACACTAGCATGATAAGAAGTCATAAAAATATATAAGATGGTCTAACATGTGATGTTCATGATCTATTAAGTAAAAAATTATATATAATATAGATAATTGTCCTAATACAAAGTGTATCATAATAAATAATATATTTCATAAAAACAAAATCTAAAGGTTCCAAAAAACCTAATCTATCTGATCTGATGTCTTCTTTACTCCATGCAAAGAGTACTTAGATGGATCATCTTGTGTAACATAATGTATCTCATCCTATGTAACATGACATGTCTCATCATGTGGGATATCCTATGGGCCATTGTGTGTCACTTCCTGAGAAGACAATATGTACATGCTTGATTTAAATGTGTGTCAAAATCTAGCTTCCAAGTAAAATTTAATATTTAGTACTTATTTAAAATAATACTAGAGGAGATAGGTTTCTTATGTAATAGGAGGAGGTGCACTATCATAGCTACCAAATGTGGTAGTGGTAAGGTCCTATAATAAAATACATAAATTTTTAAAATTTGATAATGATCATAATTGAAATGTCCCTTTTCTGATTTTGTATGATATTTCCAACCTTTAATCAGATGTTTAAGATCAAACAACTAATATCACAAAGATCCTCCAAATTTCTCAAGAAACCCCAAATCGGGTATGCCAGAAATGGTGCCAAAAGCTTCACAGCTTCACCTATTATTAATAAATCTGAAAATGGCCATTTTTACATAAATTTCAGCAGCATAAAAGCCTAAAAAATGACATTTCCAGATCTATATAGCCTTTACACAACAGCTCACAAATGTGGGACAAAAACTATGCTCATCGAGCTCCCGAAATTAACACAAAAATGCCCGGAAACACCACAAAAACACTAATAAACTATCTCAGAATTTTAATCACACCCCAATACATATATTCAACTCTATTTTAACATCTTGAAGTCTGAAATACAGCAGAAACCCAAACTGATATGAAATACTCAACTGAAAACACCAAACTCATACAAAAAACACACCCGAAAACCCACAAATCTGCACTGTTCAGCACAAAGGCAAACTCTGTATGAGCATGCACATGGAATGGATTCAAAATCCCATCCTTAGCCTTCTTGGAAACCTACAAACTCCCATTCTTGGGTCTCCCTGGAAACCTGCAAACTCCCGTTCTTGGGTCTCCTTCTCCACAGGTTTGGCAGCCTTTGAAGAATAACAAAGAATGAGCAAAAATCAAGTTCTCCCCCCAGCCCAAAATGCCTCCAAACCCCTTAAAAGAGGGTATAACTGTAACTCACATCCAAGAGAGGTTAATGAAACATATTTTAATAATAATTTTCATTTATTAGTCCAACAGTTTCCAAAGATTAACCCCCTTTTTCCGAAACTTCACTTTCTTGGGCCTGCCTGCCTTAGCAAAGATTATTATTTTTTAATTATTTGAAAAGGGAACATGAAAAGTCCTCCCCTCCCAAAAATTGCTTGTCCTCAAGCAATCACTGAACAATAAACCAATCAATCCACCTGGATCCCAAATGTAGTCATGAACTATACTACTACCAATTAACACAGGCTCCTGCAATATCCTCTGCAATATGACCAAGAGGAATCCATAATGAAACTGACAACTATAGCTCAACCAAACTCCAAAATCACAACTTCCACAGTCAGAAACCCATGAGACACAAACTCTTAGAACATCAAAATCCAAGTAAAGTGGACTACCAACATAGTAAATACCATCAATGCATTCCACTGGCCTATACGGAATGTACAATCCAACTCTGCAACAATGGTGAATGCTCCCAAATGAAACTGTTCCAAGTATGGAGAATCCACACACTACACAACACCTACAGTCAACACAACTCTATAGATCACCAACCACTATCTCATAACCATAACTACCATGCACCCCTAATGGTGAAAAGCCATCACAAGATAAATAGCAAGAGTTGGAACCTAAAACAAATTTTCCTGCCAACAACTCCTCAACACAAGGATCAAATGCTAACTGATGTACATACCTTGCAATATAAAGTTGATAAAAAAAACTAACTTCAGTCAACAGCTCACTATGAACAAGTGATACAATCCACTGTGACTGATCACCAGCTAAGTCAAGAGATGTCATAGCCAAAGGAGTAGAATCAATAACAACACCTGCTGAACCATCACTCTGAAACTCCTGCTCTAAGTCATGTATTATCAAGCTGTCAACTGTAGAACCTATCACCATATCATGCCCATCACAACTCTCATCCTGAGACCTCAAACTATCCCATAACTGATGACAAGCACTAGGAACCAAAGTACATCTTTGTATCATCATCTCATCAACATGGTCATCAAAGGTAAATGGATGAGCGTACCTCATAGTGTAATGCCGATAGAATGTGCCAATCTCAATCAGTGGCTGAGACTGTAATCCAGATGAAACTAACTGCAATTGATCATTAACCATGTTGGAACTGACTACTACCTCCGAAGATATCACCAAGGGAGTAGTATTACTAGTAGGAACCATGCCAATTGCTAACTCACCAACATCACACATGATCTTTGATACATCTCTAGTCTTCGTGCCATTAGTACTAGAGGCCACCACCATGTCAGGCATACAACAATCTGCTACAACACCCAACTCAACTGAACCTGACTCTAGTGGGAATGAACCTGATATGCCAATGTTAGTATCAAAGATGTATGCATCCCCATCTCCATTGTCTCTGACAATCTCAGCCATGGACATCCTCGGATCACCAAACACCACAGCTTGTGACTGTATAGAATTAGGTAAAGACTGTAGTCACTCTAACTCCATGGTCACCTTAGCGAAATGAAACTGTGACTCCTTGAAAGCCAACTGTGTACTCTCAAGAATCTCAGAAGTGACCTCAAGCTGCTCAGTAAGCTCACTCACCTCATCTTCCTTGGCCAACAATGCATCATATGCTGTACTACCCCACTCCATAAGATAATCTCTGTCGGCTACCAACTGCATATAATTATGTCTCAAAATCCGAATAGCCTCCCATAAAGAGTGGAACTCTGTCAAGGAAAGATAACTGCCTCCCTGCTCATCACTAGTAGGAGAATACCATCCATAAACTGCTAACAACTGACGAGCAGCATCGAAATGCTGGAAAGTGATAGCAATGTCTCGATCACTAACTCTCAACTGATTAGACACATGATGGCACTGGCTTGACTGTCTCCTACAGACCTCCTCTGATGCACTATCTAAAGGAGTATCCTCAAAGTTACTAGTCTCTAGAGTATTACCATCCATATCCTATGAATCAAATCTAAAGCTCATATCAACGTACAGGTATCAAAAACATTAGCATTGATGTCCAAATCCTCTATACCCAAGGAAACTAAGTCTTCAAAATTGCCCACTGCATCCTCCTAGATGTCATCAATGCCAATATGATCCTGGGACTCATCTATACACCCTGCCAAATATGAAATATCATAAACACATTCTAGCAAGTATGGTCGACTGGATATATGAACAAAGCCCAACATTGGTGTATAAAAACTAAAACCAACATCAGACAAGATACTGGCACAAGAAAAGACAACACCATGTAATATGCTAATCAAATCCATGATAGCACCCAAACAAACACTGCTACCAAAAAGTGTTAAAGATCTCTAGTCAACTTTATCCCAAATGCCAATATAACAATCTCGAGTGGATATCCGTAAACTAGAATCAACTGGTAACTCAAGCAAACTCCTCACCTGAGTAATATGACCAATACCAACTAACTCGACATACCTGTCATGATGAGATAATGAAGTCACAATACTATCCTTGTTCACCTTCAGCTGGCTGGAAAAATCATGTGAAGTACTACTAGCCTCAACCTCATGTGATGAACCATCTAACTGTGCCTGGTATTCTTTCTTAGCAAAGTCATGACTGCTCAATGTCTGCTCATCTCTACCAGGTATCTCACCATCCTGCACAACAACATCCTCATAATCATCATCTGAACCCACTACACTGTAGTCACTGCCTGTTGTAACTATACCATCCTGAATACCTATGGCATCACCCTTTGACGACTTGTAAACAATTGTCTCAATTTGAGTATCAAGTTGACTGTTACTATCAATCTGTGTAATATCCTTTCCCACCACCTCCTGTGGCAGAGTAGAATCTGAGACCTCTACCTGGCTATCAGCTAGTTTCTCAAACTCCTCATGTAAGTTCTTGGGAATTGTGTCATCTGTCCTATGAGGAAATTTTCCAAATAGAAATCCAGTCAACTTATCCACCTTAGCTGGGTCAGACAACATGTCATTCATTATACGGTGGTGCTCAACCAACTGTTCAGACATGTCATGGCTTATTTTCATAAGTTTATCTCGAATTTCTAAATAACCATCCTTTCTACTGTTTTGACTCTAGATATCAATTGTCCAAGATCGTGTCCTCTGAGACTTTGTACTATACCTGTCCATTTTGGATAAAGTAGAGTGTAACCCCAATAGGATATAACTTCTTCAAACACCAAGAACTAACATGCAAATGATTAGAAGTAGCATGCAACCATAGATTTGGACATGCAACTGATTAGAAGCAACATGCAACCACCAAATTCACCAAGAACTAACATGCAAATGATTAGAAGTAGCATGCAACCATAAATTTTTCATGCAGCTGATTAGAAGCAACATGCAATTATCAATTATGACATGCAAGATCTGGGTAGTTGTCAAAACTAACATGCAAGATCTGGGTAGTTGTCAAAAATGACATGCAAACTTCTACAACCACCAAATTCACCAAGAACTAACATGAAAATGATTAAAAGTAGCATGCAACCATAAATTTTGACATGCAGCTGATTAGAAGCAACATGCAATCATAAATTATGAAATGCAAGATCTGGGTAGTTGTCAAAACTGACATGCAAACTTCTACAACCACCAAATTTACCAAGAACTAACATGAAAATGATTAGAAGTAGCATGCAAACATAAATTTTGACATGCAACTGATTAGAAGCAACATGCAACCATAAATTATGACATGCAAGATTTGGGTAGTTCTCAAAACTGAAATGCAAGATCTGGGTAGTTGTCAAAACTGACATGCAACTTCTACAAACCCTCAAGCTGGCAAGATCATGGCTCTGATACCACTAAAATGTCCCTTTTCTGATTTTTTATGATATTTCCAACCTTTAATCAGATCTTTAAGATCAAACAACTAATATCACAAAGATTCTCCAAATTTCTCAAGAAACCCCAAATCGGGTATGCTAGAAATGGTGCCAAAAGCTTCACAGCTTCACCTATTATTAATAAATCTGAAAATGGCCATTTTTACAAAAATTTCAGCAGCATAAAAGCCTACAAAATGATATATCTAGATCTATATAGCCTTTACACAACAGTTCACAAATGTAGGACAAAAACTATGCTTATCGAGCTCCCGAAATTAACACAAAAATGCTCGGAAACACCACAAAAACACTAATAAACTATCTCAGAAGTTTAATCACACCCCAATACATATATTCAACTCTATTTTAACATCTTAAAGTCTAAAATATATAAGCAACCCAAACTGATATGAAATACTCAACTAAAAACAACAAACTCATACAAAAAACACACCCGAAAACCCACAAATCTACACTGTTCAGCACAAAGGCAAACTCTGTATGAGCATGCACATGGAATGGCTTCAAACTCCCATCCTTAGCCTTCCTAGAAACCTGCAAACTCCCATTCTTGGGTCTCTCTGGAAACCTGCAAACTCCCATTCTTGGGTCTCCTTCTCCACAGGTTTGGCAGCCTCTGAAGAATAACAAAGAATGAGCAAAAATCAAGTTCTCCCCCCAGCCCAAAATGCCTCCAAACCCCTTAAAAGAGGGCATAACTGTAACTCATGTCCAAGAAAGGTTAATGAAACATATTTTAATAATAATTTTCATTTATTAGTCCAACAGTTTCCAAAGATTAACCCCCTTTTTTCGAAACTTCACTTTCTTGGGCCTGCCTGCCTTAGCAAAGATTATTATTTTTTAATTATTTGAAAAGGGGACATGACAATAATAAACTATGTATAAATAACAATACTGACCTAAAAGGATGATGTTTGTACCTCCATCTAGCTTAGTTCTATAGTCCCACCAACACTCATGGTGACATCATCCTAAAATCATGGATGCATAAACCTTGAGTCAAAATTATATATACAAGAATTACAAAGTATGTAAATTAAAAAGTACATAACTTACACTACATTTTTTTGAAATAAAATCACACACACACACACACACACACACAGATATATATATATATATGTATATATATGTATATATATGTATGTATATGTATGTATATGTATGTATATATATGTATATATATGTATGTATATATATGTATATATATGTATGTATATGTATGTATATATATGCATGTATATACATATGTATATATGTATATATATATATATATGTATATATATATATATATATGTATATACATATATACATATGTATATACATATATATACATACATATACATATATGTATATGTATGTATATATATGTATATACATATGTATATATGTATATATATATATATATATATATATATATACACATATATACATATGTATATACATGCATATATATATACATACATATACATACATATATATACATATATATACATATATATATATACATATATATATACATATATATACATATATATATACATAAATATATATATGTATATATATACATACATATATATGTATATATACATACATATGTATGTATATATATATATCATACTTAAGTACTAGCCAGTGTTATAGATGTGTCTAGATATATGCTACGATGATGATCATCGAAATGTTTGAAATGATCAAAAGATGAAAGAGTTAAAAATAGACTATATTGAGGCCTACATGGAAAAGTATGATCCATCTCATGTTCCTAAAACTAAGATACATTATTATACATGAATCAAAGTTGAAGATAAGTTAGTGGTGAATGGATCAAGACTTGTACAAGCATCTAACTATGTAACATATGACAATCCCTACAAAAATAGATAAATAGGATATATGATCACATGTTATTAAATTCACGTTCCAATACACATTATTTATAGTGTAATTTAAAGTACATACAGTATGAGGGATGTCAATGTCTAAAGGTCTGAAAAAAAAACTATACTATCTCCTAGGAGGAACAATTTATCATGCATCCTCTGTTTATTGAAAATCAAAATACATTAATATGGTTAGTAAAATTATGCATATATGTAGAAAGTAAATAATAATGTACTTTTTAAATTTTAATTAAAATTTTACCTACTACTCCTAAATACCTCCCTCCCCACAAAGAAGGTCAACAAATGATGACATATCAATATCATCACTACCACCACCATGAGTAGTATACACCTTGTAATCAAAATCAGCACCTTCAACATCATGGACATCATGTGATGCATTGACATCACTTTGGGGGCCTCTGCATATACTTGCACAATTGGTACAAACATGTTGAAGTGGATAAGTATATGTCACCTGCATGTAGTGGTCTACTAAATTTCCTGAAAGGCTACTCAATGAAGTAAGAGTCGATGATAGTTCTCGATGATGGAGAGGTGCTAGAACAACTAGTGCAGGAAGAAGAACAAGATGTTGAGGATGCTAGTGATTCCTCGTATTGTCACTAAGCCTTTCCCTAGGTCTATCTCGAGACATCCCTCCACCGACCCCCTAAAATGGTCTAATATCAAAATAATTGTGTTTCAAACCCAATTCAAAATCTTCCCATAATTTTGTAAGAAAATACATGGGTACCTCATGATTAGTGTATGGTGGATGATCAAATACCATCCACTACCACTCCCAAAAGAGCTATGATATATAGGGATGTGTGCACTGTCTAATAGATATATTAGGTTCTTCTCACTTATCTTATTACGTATCTTCAAGTTTACAAAATATATTTTAAAATGTCCTTTAGTTAATATCAATTGATGGACCTCTCTATAAGATAGGTCATAAAAATAGAAGGCACACATGTTTTTCCTCCATTCTCTAAAGTTATCTATGTCATTTTCTAATTGCTCAGTAGACTATACAATACTTTGCATGTTATCTGCAAGGTGAAGTAGGTGAGGGGGGTGATGGGTCATGTGCCTAATACTCTATATGTCTCGCACAAGGTTGTGAAGGTTGCACCTCATGCTGTCACATACATCCTATAAGATAGGTGGTCGTGGAGGTGGGGGTGGAGGTGGAGGTGGAGATAGAGGGGGCAAGGCTAGGGGCATGGGTGGAGGAGGAGGTGGTGGTGGGTTCATTAAATATAATATGCATATATGTACATACAACATAAAAATTCACAAAATTACTATTTGATTAAAATATCAATATAAATACATCTTTAAAATGATATATTTATACCTAATATATCTTTAACCACTTGACTATATAAAAAAGAGGAGGAGAGAATGCTTATGCTAATGATTTAACATATTAGGATTAAAGAAATATTGTCCATCATAAACATACATAACTTTAAAGAATGTTCTAACCCTCAACTTTGGTTAGTGTTTAATATGTACAAAAAAAATTAAATTACAATTACTATTTAACTATTAATATAAATACATCTTTAACTACTTGAATATATCAAAATGAGGAGGAGTGAGATTAAATTTACAGAATTATTATTAATAAGGTTAAGGTTAAGGTTAAGGTTAAGGTTAAGGTTAGAGGGGTAGGGTTATGGTTGAGTTTTAAGCAGTATAGTTAGTATTATATGATTATGCTTAGACTTTTGGTTCTAAACTGTTAGGATTTATATATTAAATTTTAATGTTTATGTGTTCATATACTTTGTGTACTTATATTTTGTTTATGATTTGAGTTAGCAGTATATTTACTATTATGATTGTGCTTAGACTTTAGGGTTCTAAATTGTTAACATTTACAAAATTATGTTTTACTAGATTGAGCATTAATATATGTTGGTTAAGATTTAGATTTAAAATTTCTTATTAGAATTTTCCCATGTAGAAATTAAGGTTACAATAAATAGCATTTAGGATAGGCTTAAATCTTCAATTTTTGCATTAATTTTAATTTTTTTAGGAATAAGGTTTGAAACTTAACTTATTATAGTTATGCACATAATGTTTAGGGTTAGTTTTGGGATTAGGTTAAGGGTTTAAGATTATGCATTTAAAGGGAAGACTTATATAGTTCAATGTTTTGACATTGAAGCATAATTTGTAGATATATAGATGAAGAAGTGAATTATAGTTATGTTTCAAGATTATGGTTATCTAGTATGGTTATCAAATTGGAAGGTTAATTTATACCTATGGTTTTCATTATAGATAAATTAAGGATTAAATTTATAGAATGGATTATTATTAAGGTTATGGCTTACATTAAATAAAGATTGTGCAATATAGTTAAAATTAATATTACACAAAGGACTAGGGTTATGGTATGGACTAGGATTCAAATGATATTTAGATTATGGTCAAGATTAGGCTAAGGATTAGAAGTGTTTTTAAAATAGGTTAGGGTTATGATTGTGTGTAGAATTAATATATGTTTGTTAAGATTTAGGATTTAACTTTTTTTATTAAAAATATTCCATTTAGAATTAAGGTTACAATTTAGCATTTAGGATATAAGGGTTAGGCATAAATCTTTAATTTTTACATTAATTACAATTTTGTTAGGAGGGTCAAAGCACAAACCTGTGTCACCCTTTTGTGAAGGAAAAGGCTAACAAAAGTACAATTGTTCACCTTCAATGATATAAAACTGGTATTATTATTTAGAATTTGAAAATGATGAAAACTAATGAAATGTGTAGAAAATAATGAATTTTAGGATTATAATTTTTCACAATTATTTGGATTAAGTATTGATATATTTTCATAATTTTTATAGATAATTTTTTAGTTGTTGAGAAATGATGAAAATTACGGATCTAGTTCCCACCACAAAACTATATGAAAATAAACTTATTTCCCTTTGATCTCAGAGTATGTTATAGATAGCATATATATTTAGAACATTCAAAAATAAAAATTGTCTTTAGACTTATATTTTCACTTTTATAATCATTCAAAGTTCAAGTCACTTGAAATCAATAGTTTTTATCTACCCACCACATTTTTCAAAACAAATCTATTGTAACCAAAATAAAAAGTATACATTCTAGAAGAGGACTCTCTCCTCTAGAACATCATATAAGTTTTAAATTTTTATGATACGATTTTCTATTTTTTTCTTTCTCAAAATTGACATCTTTTCGAGTGTTAAAATATATGCTTGTAGAATTTTTTAATTATAATATAGGATATCTAATTAAAACACTATAAACTTTATATAAGAATATTCTTGACTTTGGGATCTATAAAATGGTGTTCATTAGTTATTAGAAATATATCATAAAAATTTGTAAGAGTTATTGAAATGTCAATTTTTTGAAATAATTATATTTTTTTAGTAATTGGATACAAACTAGTATAAAACAATAATTTAATAGACATTTCCAATTGGAAAAGTGTGATACCATATATAACTTAGCTAGAATGAATTTATGTATAGCTCATATCTTTGAACAAAATTGATTTTTACATAGAAATACTCAAATTTAGTTGTTCTGATTAGTCAACCTGAAAGGTGACACAACTTTGTGCTTTTACCTAGGAATAAGTTTTGAAACAAGCTTATATTATCTAGTTATTCATATAACATTTATGGTGTATTTTGGGATTAGGTTAAGGGTTTGGGATAATGCATTAGTCAAGGTTTAGTTAGAGTTTACATATATTACAATTAGGCTTATTGCAGCTCTAGTTCTAGGATTGGATTATGGTTAGGGTTCAAATTAGGATAGACTTATATAGTTCAACATTCTTATGGTTGAAGCACAATTTGTGTTAGACCTATGGATGGAATAGGGCTATATAGAAGTAAAGAGAAATATTGTACTTAGAGTTAGGGTCAAGAAGTGAATTATAGTTTTGATTCAAGATTATGGTTATCTAGTTTGGTAATTAAATTGAAGGGTTAATTTATACCTATGATTTGCATTATATCTGAATTAAGGATAGAATATTCATGGTAAAATGATAAATAATATACATTAGGGTTAAAGAAACATTGAATCATAAACATGCACATAACTATAAAGTGTAGGTTTAAGTAAATTCTAACCCTTCACTTTGGTTAGTGTTTAATATGTACAACATAAAATCAATTTACAATTAGTATTTATTTAAACTTAATCTAAATAGATCAATATAACTAAATCTTTAAGGCTTACATTAATTTACAACTATGCAATATAGTTGAAATTATTGTTACACAAAAGGATTAGGGTTAGGGTATGGATTAAGATTCAAATTGTATTTAGATTAGGGTCAAGATTAGGCTATGGATTAGACGTGTTTATAAAAAAGGTTTTGAAATTTAATATATATTTGAATTATGATAAGAGTTAGGTAGTACAGGGTTAGGGTTTAATTTGAGGTATAAAAGAAGCATTTTAGGGGTTAAGGTTACATGGTTAGGTATACATGGTTAAGTTTTAGAAATAACATTTTAGGGTATGAACATAAAACTTGGTGAGGTTTTGTGTTAGGGTATGGATATGGGCTAACATCATGGTTTACTTTTACATTTAGAATTTAGTGTCCATATAGTAGGGTTAGGAATATAAAGTTTAAAACCTAACTTATTGTCTAGAGATAGGAATTTAAGTTTTAGAGTTTTTTTTAGGATTGAAGTAAGGGTTTTAGCTTATGCATCAGGTAGGGTTCAGTTAGGATGCACATATTAAGGTTAGTGTTACTATCACTCTAGTTAAGATTGGATTATGGTTAGCATTTAAATTAGGATAGAGTTATATATTTAAATTGCTCTTATGGTTGACACATCATTTAGACTTAAGGGTATAATAGGGTTATTGTTAAAGTAGAACACAATATGAACTAGCTACAGTTAAAGTCAAGAAGTGAATTATAGTTATGGTTCAAGATTATGGTTAGAGTTTTATTATTAGATTCAAGGTCTAATATATACCTAAGATTTGGATTGTAGTTGAATTAGGGATACAAATAGGGTAATAAGTTAATATATATTAGAGTGATAAAAATATTTCATAAACATGAGAAAAATATTAATCATTAGGCTAGGCATGTCATTAGAATGATGAAGGATTGGATTGGATCAAGAAGCCATTTCAAGTTGATCCAATACTTGGCACAGTGATCTTTCACGTACATGCCCATCCAAAAAGAGCTAGAGGGAAGAAAGTAACAATTCCAACCTTTGCGTCCTAGTCTCCTATCAGGCCAGAGATGGTATACTAGCTTGATCATCCAGTTGGATACTATCACCCTCCAAAAAGGAAGGGAAAGAAAAAAGGGAAGAAGACCTTCCCTCAAAGGATTCAAATAGAGCAAGTTGAAGAACATGAGCCTCACCAACAACAAGAAGAGAGTGCACAAGGGTCCAAAGATACTAGAGCTATGCAAGTTTAGGATGTCCCTCAATTGCCTCCAATTGTGCCCTGCCAATCAAAAGAGGGAGAGATTCCACAGGTTTCCATTCCTCCTTCGCAAGAAGAGCTAGCTTCTCCTTTTGCCTCCAAGAAACGAAAGAAGATTAAGATTTAGATGAAAAAGAGGCAAAGGATCAACAAAGGATTGGGTCCTTCCCCATCTATTCCCAAAACCATTCTGAAGGTAGATGAAGAAGAGGAGGAAGAAGAATAAAAAAAGGAAGAGGAACAAGTGCCCCTATAGGGAAGAACTCAGCTAGCTAGAGCTACTAAGCTACATAGGAGAAAGAGTGCCATGGGTACCTCGCCATCCACCAAAGCATAACCCTTAGAATTCTCTTCTTCAAAAGAAAAAGTAAAAAAATGGGTGGATGAGAAAAGTGAAGAGGGTGATGACATATTCACAATGTCATATTTTGATTTTATGCCTGTAGGAATAGAGTTAATTGGGGATAAGATCGGGGACACCCCTACAGGTGAACCTCAACAAGAAGACTAGACATAGATGTCGCCAAATGCAGAGGGTCCTCATCTTACTCCCTCGTCTCCATCACAAGTCACAGTGGTAGATAACAACTCGATTACTCCTTCACTACAAAGTTCAGAAGAAGAGCAGATTCAAAAGGAATCATCATAGGAGGAGGAAGTAGAACAAATGGTGATCGATGAAGTGTCAAAGGAGGGACAAGTGGTGGAATATTCTCTACCACCTTCCCAAGACACTGAGGTACAAGCTATAAGGTGCATTGAGATTAAGACTACAGAAGGAGAGTACTCACAATAGGAAACAACCTTGAGGAGGAGTGATAAGGGGAAGGAGGTAGTAGAACACACCCCTTCATCCTCAAGAGCTAGGTCTTTAGTTGAACACATCCTTAGATGGCTGTAGAAAGAAATAATGGAGAGTACCATGCCTTAGTTCCATGCTTTACAACAAGATATTTGTGATATTTCAGGGATTTTGAATAAACTTGAGTCCTCGTCATTTGAGGCAACACCATTGGCATTTGTCACAAGCACATAGAACTAGGAATTGTTTGCATAGTGATTGTCCCTCCTAAAGACATAGATATGGGAAGTCTTGGTCTCAAAGATTAAGAATTGAAAGAGGTTATGTTGGGAAAACCTACATGGGATACATCCCAATTATTGATGACCATGGGAGTCAAAGCTCGGTCCTCAAGAACATGGAACAAGATGAGCTTGAACTCCAAACACTTCAAAGGTAGGTCAAGATCCTAAAGGGATATTTAGCCGAAGTGGTTGGTCCTCTAGATTCCAAGTGCCCCAAGAAGAATTTGAATACTATACTCAGAGAAGGGAGAGGTGTACAACTAGAACCATTTTTGAAAGCCTATTAGCAATGGCAGGAAAATTTTGATGAGAAAGGTGTTTTGATTATCATGGGAAATTTGAAGTTGATGCATGCTACATAGGAGAACATAAATAAGATCGTAGTAATTTTGAAGTAGGACTTCAGTATTATGGAGCAAGTATGGGCCTAGAGTAGGGATTTATGAAATGTATAGGCTATAAAAGGGAAAAGGTATTAGGCTTTTATGGATGTATATATAGGAGGAGAGTTATATATGATTGATGAATGGATAGAGGAAATAGCAGATAGAAATAAAGTAATGGAAACATGAGATGAGGAGATTCATCAGCTCAAGGACCAAGCCCAAGAGAAAATTTTGGAAGCAAAGAAACATTATAATGATGCATGCTTGGATATTTTTGAAGATGAGGAATGAGAGAAATTTTTGCCTGTTGAGGTAGTAGTAAAGAATTTTAGGAAGATTTTTGTGGAAGTTTCTAATGATGAGGACATCTGACAAGCCTTTAGAATTGAAGAAGCATTGTTAGAATTAGATACCAAACTTGGGAATTTCGCTAACACTTGAATTGAGGTAGACAATTACACAAAAAAGGTAAAGGACAAATATGAGTCTTTGGATTTACCAAATGTAGCCAAAATTATTGAGATTATAGAGAAATTCAAGGGCAAACATCCAAACATAGCTTTGGGATGAAGAAGAACAAAACCCAGATGCTAGAATTTCAATTTTGACACTTAGTAAAATTTTGAGATTTTTGACCATTTTGAGGTGTGTAGGTCTGCAGGTCCATAGGTATGTAGGTACATAGGTCCATAGTTCTACAGGTGTGAATTTTCAAAAAGCTTTTATCAATAGTTAACTACCAGTTCAAAACATAGAGCTCTCCATGCATCAGAAATACATTTTGACAATAGTTTAACTCCTAAAAACATACTATAAAGGATTAGCTTCCAATTTTGGCACTTCCAATAACTTCCACTTCGGCTCAAAGATTTCTCATTCTTTATTTTCTCATAATTCTTTGTTTTTTAGCATGTAAAGGCTCATGCACCCATTTAATGGATAAAATATGGAGGGAGTTCTAGTTAGCACAATTTAGATTGTAATTTGTATATAATTAGTTTATTTTGTTAATTAAAAAAGCATTTTATTGCATGAAGATATCTCTCACTCTCAACACAAATTGAAAAGACAATTTCTTATAAATAACCTATTGTAATATGTAATTAGGGTTGCCGTTATGCAATAAAATTATGCTTTTGGTACTAGCATTTGGATGTAGTTATTTTTTCCTGAATGTGTCATTGTTTTGTGAATTTTGTTCATGAGATTGTGATTGAGCCAAAGGCTTATTACTTTTTTTCTAGTTATGCGATCTTTTAGTTCTGGTGTTTACTACAGTATTACAAATTTCGCTGATGTATCTAGCTTAAGAAGAAATCACCAAATTGTGCCTGCATAACTCTTTGTCTTGCATGAAAGAACTTTTTGTGGCCTTGCAATTTGATGAAGAGTGAAACATCAGTTATTGAAATTTTCCATCGATAGTTACATCAGTGGAATCTAGTAAGCATTGCTCCTATTTTCATTGGTTACCTATCGATCTCTTCAAAAGCTTAACTTGTAGACATGTTTTTTGTAGTTTATGTCCATTAGTATTTTAATTCCATGTTATTAGCTTTGAATTTCATGTTATTTAGTTTAGATTTCTTATTATTTTCTTTATTAACCCCCTTGTTAGAATAGGGTTTCATACTAGCTACAAAGTTAGATTGCATTCATAAAGAACATAAAATTACAAAAACATAGTTATTTTTTAGTGTTATTTTGGAAACAATGTGCAGATTCTTCATTTCATTCAAAATCAAAATGAACTAGAAAAGGCTTCCTCATGAACATTCACATTTATCTTTAACTGAGCGGATTCCAGTAGGTCACAAGATTACCTAGAACCTTTGAGTTGATTCACAAAATTAGCCTTTTTAGGAGAGAAGTTTGCAAGAATTCCTATTGTTTAGCATCATGTAAAACAATAGCTCAACAAAAGTGGTGCTAGAAGGAGGGCCACAACTTTCATTCTCAGAAAAGGGAGGAAAATATGCCAAAGTTTTGAAAGTCTACTCTTTTTGCAAAAAATTTGTGCTTCACACAAGTTCAATTTTTTAAAAAAAGTTTTTGAGAAATTGAGGTGCATAGGTGCACAACCTCGTAGGTCCATAGGTACATAAATCCATAGTTACATAGGTGTGTAGGTTCATAAAACTCTATGGTGTGCAAAATATAGTGAGGCAAGAAAGTGTACTTCTGTAGAGATGCGCATTTTCTAGAATTGATGCAAACTAGAGAGTTCTGATCTGGAATCCCCATTTCAGTGAACATTGAGGTCTACACCAAGTGCACTTGAGTTTCTTGAGCTTACCCACTTCCATAAACCACATAGTAAGGGAATACCCCCAATTCAACGACTTCCATTCAAACTTTCATCATCTTCTTCAACTCCACCTCCACTCCAACTCCCTAGTGGACCACCACGTATTCTAATAGGTACACCTCAACAACCACCTTTAGGTTCATGAAACCCTTTGATGGCCTTTTTCACAAATGTTGTAGACTCACCAATAAACTTGAGAGGTGCACTTCATGACCTCCCTAAGAATCCCAAGATATTTTTCCCAAGGTTCATCTATGGTGAGACATGAACTGCCAAAGATCATGTCAAGATATTTAAGGAAATTTACAATTGCAAGCAGATTGCTAATGAGGATGTGGTTCTTTGTTTATTTACCTACTCTTTGGGGGAAATTTTCTTCAATTGGTATGTTAATTTTCCACCTAGATGCATTTGAGATTGGGATACTTTCAAAAAATTATTCTTGAAACAATTCAAAACATTCATCAACCCAGCTGTGATACATCAACAATTCAAATCAATCAAAAGGGACTCAGTTGAGATAGCTTCTCACTTCAACCATCACTTTCATATGGCATATCCCAAGCTAGAGATACCATACACTATACAAGTTGAAGCTACTATTCAAATTTATTTGAATGCTATGGACCATCTTACTTCAATTTTTTTGAGAAGACTTCCTGCAACAAATATTGACACATCGGATAAAGTCTTCGCAAAGGGAATTACCTTCACTAAGAAAGCTAATCCTAATAGAGGAGGATTAATGCTTCTAGCTCTAGCTATCAAAAAGATGCCAACATACCCTGTTAGAGTACACACAACGCCTAGTAAATTCATACCTATGAACCCAGTTCCATTACAATAGGCACCTACTCCACAAAACCTCACTCTGACGTATCCAAGGTTTGAACCTTCGAAGGTTGCCTTCTTTGAGCAAAAGGAAGCAACACCCACTAAAGTAGACAATGGTTTTGTTTCCAAACTTGGTTAGATGAAAAAGACTATGTCCCAAATGAATAATGAACTGACTTGTCTAAGGTTATCACAAGGACAAAAAATAACTTTCTAAGGAACAATGATGGTCTTTACAATAACAATTATGGCTAGAATTATAACAGGAACTTCAGTGGAAAAAAAAACAATAATGAAAGAAAAAACAATGGGGGGAACAACTTCAACCCTCTAGATCATAATAATGGCTTCCAAAGACAGAACCGACAGTAGAACTCTTGGCCAAATAATGGAAGTATTCCTGCCAACAACAAAAATAACAATGTTCAGTATGTAGAAATAAATCAGTATGATGATAGTCAGAATACACCCAACAATGATGGTTCATATTACAATGGGAATCAAGAGATGGCTTAAAGTTCACAAGTGAATGATAATGCTCCTCCTATGTAGTTTAATGCCTTTTTACTAGAATCCTATGATTCTACATAGAATGTGTAGGTAGAACAACTAGCTAGTGAAGAGTTCTCTTTTCCATTCAGTCAAGAATCTGATCTTCAACATGATGAGATGTTTGCTTTTTGCAATGACAATCAAAATAAATATAATATGAGAAATAGAAAGTAACCTTTGATGGATGGAATTCCTCTAGCTTTACAACCAACTCCTCCCAATCTAAGAGTGAGTAGCAATTTGGCACCAGTTAGGCCACCATATGGAGGACAACAAAATTAGAACCAAGTGAATGTGCCAATGATATTGAAGAATCCTGCTTGATCTACTTTAAAGTATAACACCATCAAAGATTTGAAATGTACTAAAGAAAATATGTCCATGTTTGACATTGTGCAAAATTGTCCATAATAGTGAGAAGCACTCATGAAGACTTTGGATCATACAAAGGTACCCGATAACATGAGTACAGTCCCTCAAAAGATAATATCTCAACAAGTCAATACTATAGAAGTGATGCCTACTATGTTTAAAGACAAGGTTGAAGTACCCCCATTCCTACTTAGCATCTAGATATATGGAAAGAATCTCCAAAATTTCATTTAGTTATTGTTACCATGGAAAGGATTGAACAATCAAATCAGGATAGATGCAAAACCCAAGTTGAAAATGATGATTATAGACTACAATGCCCCAAACAAGATATCATTCTTACAATTGGATTTGGGTTCAGAAAAGGTGATGGCATTCAACACTGTTTCAATCAAAACATCGAGTGATCAGGATAAAGAATTCAAGATTTTGGTCCCAAAGGATGAGATCGTGACACAATTCATAGAAAACATGGGGACTAATTTTCAATGCTTGGGAGAAGAAGTAGGTCCTAGTATCTTACTCCTCCCAAGGCTTTTCTGATTACAAAAAGTTAGCCACTCTAAATTTGAATAC
The DNA here is from genome assembly GCA_028749045.1 of Cupressus sempervirens. Classification (NCBI taxonomy): domain Eukaryota; kingdom Viridiplantae; phylum Streptophyta; class Pinopsida; order Cupressales; family Cupressaceae; genus Cupressus; species Cupressus sempervirens. The sequence goes on along the minus strand of CM053786.1, from coordinate 690,369,021 downwards.
TCATCATGACAAGAAGTAGTCACAAAGGTGTTAACACACATGATGTAAGACAAGGATAACCAAACTCCAGAAGTGAGACTTGTTAGAGATCAAAGTCATATAAACTCAATTGAGTCAAAAAAGATCAAAGAGAAAATTGAAGATCTAAATTTATCATATAGTGATACCTCTTCAGATGGTGGAGGTTTATCTTCTCCTTTCCCGAGAATGATCAATATTCAAAGAAGAAGACAGTATGTGAAAGGCCAAGGGTGGACTTCAATCATCATTCATCCTGAACCCAAAATAGGTGAAATTAAAGAATTGATAGAGGATATTCAAGACAAATAAGAAAAACATACATTTCCTCTATCAACTTGTTACAATGGGGAATCATCAAGTCCACTGAGTGAGAAGCTGCAATGGGTTCCCAAGAAACAATCTTTTAAATCTTAGGTGAAAGAGAAGTTAAGAACAAACAAATAGAAGGTTAAAAGGCCCAAGGAAGATCCAATTTGGACACTATGCTTCGATGGCTCTAGATGCAAATTAGGGGCTAGAGTAGGTATAGAATTGGTTAATCCAAATGGTAAGTCATTTTATGCAAAATATTGCTTAAAGTTTAGATTTTCTAACAATGTTGTAGAATATGAAGCATTGATCCGAGGACTTCTCTTTGCACTCAAGAAGGGATTCACGACCCTCATAATCAAAAGAGATTCTTAGTTGGTTATTCGAAAAGTAAAATAATTATACTCTTGCAATGAAAAAAGGTTACTTTCTTATGGGAAGAGAGTATGGGATTTACTAGATGATTTCAAAGCTTTAAAAATAAGGTCCATTCCAAGGAAGAAAAGCATGGTGGCAGATGCTCTTGCTATTTCAGCAAGCGAATTACAACCAATCGAAAGAATGAAGTTGAAAATGTTTTCAGTAGAGTTGGTTGTTGCCCCATCTATTCCAAACAATATTGCAAACTTTCAAGTGTTTTAGGATGATCAACACACACTTGAATTTATCATGTGAAATGGTCACTTTAAAGGGCAAGAAATTGATGACAATCCAGATGACAAACCTGAGGATGATGAACTTGAAGATGAAAATGGGATTTTTAATTTGAAGACTAACACTATTCTAAAGGGGACAGTTGAGTTAGAACAAATTTTTTATTGTGATAAATCAACACTTAATAAAAGGATAATCCAAGAAAAGGGTACCAAGGAGTGTGATGAATACAACTTAGAAATTAAAGAAGATCCAAGGATGGTCTAAATAGGGAAAGCATGCAATGCAAAAGAAAGGGAAAAAATGGTCAACTTTCTTACCAAGTATAAAGATATCATTGCTTGGAGCTATGAAGAATTAAAGACATATGACCCTAAGACTATAACTCATGACATCCCATTGAAACTAGATGCCAAGCCTTTTCGACAAAGATAAAGGCATGTTAATCTCATCCTCAAGCCCCTGATAATGAAGGAAGTCAAGAAATTGTTGGATGCAAAGATCATATTTCCCATTCACCATTCTATATGGGTGGCTAATTTTGTTCCCATGCGGAAGAAGACTAGAGAGATTCATCTTTGTGTTGATTTTTGTAACTTGAACCTGGCATCTCAAAAGGAAAATTATCCTCTACCCTCACTTGATGAGGTTTTGCAAATTGTAAATGGTTCAAAAATGATGTCTCTCCTAGATAGATATTTAGGATATAATCAGGTGATGGTTGAAGAAGAAGATCAACTAAAGACATCTTTCACAACTAAATGAGGAACTTTTGCCTATAGGAGAATACCTTTCGAACTAATTCATGCAGGGGCCACATTTTAGCGAGCCATGCATGAAGCTTTTAAGGGATTGGTAAATAAGTGTATAGTCATCTACATGTATGATTTAAAGTTCTTTTCAAAATATCAAAGCACTCACATTGCTGATTTAAGGCAGGTATTCAATAGATGTCATAGGTACAACATATCCCTCAATCCCAAGAAATGTTCATTTGGGGTCACTAAAGTGAAGCTCCTGGGTCATATCATTTCAAAGGCTAGGATCTCCATTGATCTTGATAGAATCAAAGCTATTCTAAAGTTTTGACCTCCCCATAGTTGAATATAACTCAAGTCTTTCTCTAGGAAGATAAATTTTATGCGAAAATTCATAAGTAGATTTGGAAAAATCATTCATCCCTTTAATGATTTACTCAAGAAGGGGGCTAGGATAGAATGGGTTCTAGAGATTAAGAAATAATTCAAAGATATTAAAGTGGCCATTTCTATGGCTCCAGTCTTAGTAAGTCCAGATTATGAGTTACCTTTTAAGATATATTTCTTTGCTTTAGAACACTATTGTGCTAGAATCTTGACATAAAAGAAAGAAAAGGAAGATGAAAGACCAATCACATTTATGAGTTGCCATTTGAAGAATGCCGAGTTGAAGTACTCAAAATGTGATAAACAATCATTTTCATTAATGAAGGCTATGAAGAAGTTCCATCATTGCATACTAAGAAGTAAGGTATATGTAATTGTACCTGATCCAATAGTAAAGATGCTTTTGATGCAAAATGAACTTGGTAAAAGGAGAGGCAAATGGATGGCCATACTTCAAGAATTTGATTTGGAAATTCAACCTATGAGATTGGTTCAAGGTCAAGGGTTGTCAAGAATGATAGCTGATAACTAGGATGGGAATGAAAAGGAATTTAAGTTTGATGTTGAGCCAGATAAGGATCATTAGGATAAGAGGATTGTATCTCAAGTTGATATTGGTCAAGGAGTGGTGACAGACATTTGGTATCAAGACATTGTTTATTACCTACTACATAATCTATGCCCAAGTTGGATGAATAGCTCACAACAAAGAGGACTTAAAATGAAATTCGAGTCCTCTATGCTGCAAACCAAAAAATTATATAAAAGGAACTATGAAGGTATTTATTTGAAATGCTTAGGCTATGAGGAAGCAAAGCATGGCGTAGAACATTTTCATGACAAGTATGGTACAAGACATGGTTCATCAAAAGCAATGACTGAAATGATTCTAAGATCGGGTTATTTTTGGCCCTCTATATTCAAAGACACTTTCAAGCATGTATGCTCTTGCCATATCTATCAAACTAGTGCCAATAGAGAAAGGAATCTGGCAATGCCCACAACCTATCTACGGGATACACCCCTTTGCAAAGTGGGGGTTGGATTTCATTGGTCTAGTCAATCCACCATCATCAACTGGACACACCTTTATTCTCATAGCTACAAATTACTATACACAATCGATGGAAGCAGAGACATTTAGAAACTATACTACTAAGGTGGTAATAGACTTCTTGGAAGACACATTGTCACCAGATTTAAAATGTCATTTGAACTTATGTGTGACAATGGATCTACTTTCGCATTAGCATTCCTAACCCAATGGGCATTTGAAAATAAAGTCATTATCAAGTTCTCTTCAAATTATTACCTCTAAGGAAATGGGGTAGTAGAATCTACAAATAAAAGCTTGATCACAATAATAAGATGATTGTTGAAGGAGAACCGTAGGGATTGGCATACACAACTCAAATATGCCTTATGGACAGATTAAGTGAGAGTTAAAAATTCTCTGGGGACTTCTCTATATTTGCTTGTTTATGGACAAGAACCAGTGTTCCCACTTAACCTCAGGATTCCTTTTTTGAAATTCATGAGTGGGTATGTTGAAGATGTTGAGAAAGTACAAATCATATTGATGAATCTTTTAGAGATGGATAAAAAATGGATAGCTGCATTGGAGCACATGGCTAAACATCAAGCTATCGTGAAGAGATGGTTCAACAAGAGGGCCATGATAAAATCATTCAGGATTTCCAACCTTGTTGTATTGTAGGATAAGGCAAAAGAAAAGTCGGGTAGTCATACCAAGTTTCAACATTTGTGGACGGGCCCCTATTAGATTGCAAAAATTCTTGAAGAAAACACTTTTAGGCTCAATTCCTTATAGGGGGAATTTCTTCCCTTGCCCATAAATGGGCAGTTTCTAAAGCATTATTTTGAGGCCTAAAAGACAAAAAAAATAAAAAAATAGTTAAATTTTATTTCTGCATTTAGCTTAGATTTTTATTCCTACAAGTGTCTTTATTTTTTGCAAGTGTGTTTTTCTTTCATGTTGTGTGTTTACTTTCAGTCGTGTGTTAATTTTCAAAGTTGTGTCAATCTTTGGTGGTAAGGTGCACTTGAGATTTTCTCTCAAGATTTTACTAGCCATTATTTGGTTTCAATTTTAGGAAGAGGTATTTCTTTATCAAGACATTTGGATGATTGTGTGTCTTATACCAACCAAGCAACGAACATTCCTTGTGGAAATAGAGGAATTTCAATCTAGAAATCAAAAGACTAGACGGACAAATTCTCCCCACTTTTCAAATCTAAAAAGTTGATTCTTTAAAGTGTTGTCAAATTAAAGTCAAAGACGACAAGGGACAATTCAAATTTCAACTAGTTCAAAGAAGAGGGGTCTTCCCGAAAGTTGCTAAGATCATTGTTTGGTGTGAGAGTTTCTAAAAGTTCTAAAAGAGGAATGCAAGGGATGTTCACAAAAGATTGAATCCAAGAAATGGCATCGATGTCTTGACTACATAGTCTAAGAATAGTTAGGATATAGAAGAGAAAAAGGATAAAAGTACATGAAAGAAAAATATGGTGTTAAGATTGAAGGATTCTAAAGATATGAAATGGCAAAAAGATATGTTTTCAAAGCAAAGTATCTTGTATCCAAAACATTGCTTAATCAAAACTACATGGAGCGATAACAAGAAAAGTGGATATGACTTAGTGATATATGAAGGAGGATATTGATTATTTCATCATTCTTTTGAACAAAGTCATGGGTTTACTTGTGGCGAGTCACTTCAGTTGCTTCATGATTAACTTTATTGAGATAATCAGGGCAGCAAAGATACCATTGGACTGAGCCACCACACTAAGTGAAAACTTGTGTAAGCAATTAGGGGTAGCAAAAGATAAGAAGAAGTTCTATATAACTTTTTACATGGTATAGTTACTTGCAGCAAGAGTAGAAAACTACCCCAGTTTGTACAGGAAAGGCATTATGCATTATCCTAATGCATGACCTTACATTGTCTAGCCTTAAATAGTGAGGAAGAAGCTCTCAACATAGAGCAAGGAGTATAGAATCATGAATGACGCATTCATTTTTGCAATCATCTAGTTGATTGAGGGAGATTATGGAAAGAGGCTATTTGATGAAGCAAAAGCATAGATAATAGTTCTCAAAGCCTACTTCATTTAGTTTAAGAAATTCACATATTTACGGGTAGTTGGTGCCTCCATTAACCCTAAGAAGCTCCCTAGATATCCTAGTGACAAACTGGTGTTATTAGAGATTGCCTGGAAAATTGATTCAGCATATGAGAGGGTGAAGAGATAGTGGAGACTTTGTTGCACATGGCCCTTGGTCATAGGACCCTATAAGGTGAAATAGAAATAAGATATTCCATCCTTTGAGTGGGAATGGGAGAATTATCCCATTAGAGAATATAATTCCTCTAGGCCTTATTTTGATAATATTGGGAGAGTGGAGATTCTGGTAGGAAGGGAGTTCCACCATGAGGATTTTGTTGAAGATCACTGGATGAATGCAACAAATGACTATGATGTTCACATTAGGGACTATTGTAGGCTGACTTTGCATCTAGCAGAGAAGGCTCTCCAGTTGAACATTTCAGAGGAGATAAGGCAACATGATTCAATGGAGTTATTTTACGCCCTATTCAACTCAGACAAAATAGGAGAAATATCCATCATGAATTTTGAGGTTGATAGGAAGGAGGCTGATGATATTAATCATCAAGCGAGGCATTTCATCAAAATTATGAATGATTGGATCAAGAAGCCTTTTCCACTTGATCCAATACTTAACATAGTGATCTTTCACGCACATGCCCACCCAGAAAGAGGTAGAGAGAAGAAGGTTACAATTCCTACATTTGCGGCCCAGTCTCCTATTAGGCTAGCAATAATATACCAGCTTGATCACTTGGTTGGATACTATCACCCTCCAGAGAGGAAGGGTAACAAAAAAAGGAAGAGGACCTCCCCTTAAAGGATTCAAATAGAGAAAGTTGAAGAAGAAGAGCCTCCCCAAAGAGCAGGAAGAGAGTGTACAAGGGTGTGAAGATGTTGGAGCTACACAAGTTTAGGATGAACCTCAATTGCCTCCCATTGTGTCTAGCCAATCAGAAGAGGGAGAGATTTGATAGGTTTCCATTCCTCCTTTGAAAGAAGAGCCAACTTCTCCTTCTACTTCCAAGAAATGAATGAAGATTAAGATTTGGATGAAAAAGAGGCAAAGGATCAATAGAAGATTGGTGCCTTCCTCGTCTTTTCTCAAAACCATTCTAGAGGGAGAAGAATTGGAAGAGGAAGAGGAACAAGTGCCCCTATAGGGAAAAAATTGCCTAGCTGGAGCCACTAAGCTACATAGCAGAAATAGTGCCATGGGTACCTCGCCATCCAACCAAATAGAACCCTTAGAACTCTCTTCTTTAGCAGATGAAGTATAGTATTGGGTGGACGAGCAAAGTGAAGAGTGAAATGACATTTTCACAATGCCAAATTTTGATTTTATGCCTGTAGGAACATAGTTAATCAAGGATAAGATTAGGGACACCCCTATAGGTGAACCTCAACAAGAAGACTAGACATAGATGCCACTAGATGTACAGGGTCCTGATCTTACTCCCCCCTCTCCACCACAAGTCAAGGTGGTAGATAACAACTTGGTTACTCCTCCACTACAAAGTTTGGAAGAAGAGAAGGTTTAGAAGGAACCATCATAGGAGGAGGAACTAGAAAAAATGGTGACTATTGAAGTGTCAAAGGAGGGATAAGTTGTGGAATATTCTCAACTACCTTCCCAAGACATTGAGGTGCAAGCTATAGGGTCCACTAAGATTGAGACTATAGAAGGAGAGCCCTTACAATAGGAAACAACTTCGAGGAGGAGAAATAAGGGGAAGGAGGTAGTAGAACACACCCCTTCATCCTCAAGAGCTAGGTCTTTAGCTAAACACATCCCTAGATGGCTCCAAAAATAAATAATGAGGAGTACTAGGCCTCAGTTTTGTGCTTTGAAACAAGATATTTGTGACATTGTAGAGATTTTGAATAAACTTGAGTCCCCATCACACGAGAAAACACCATTGGAATTTTTCACCAGCACATGGTACCATGAATTGTTTGAACAAGTGGTTGTCCCTTCTAAAGACACAAAAATGAGAAGCCTTGGTCTCAAAGATTACAAATTGAAAGAGGTTATGTTGGGAAAACCTACATGGGATATAGCCCAATTACTTATGACCATGGGAGTCAAAGAGGTTCTCAATAACATGGATAAAGATGAGGTCAAACTCCAAACACTTTAAAGGAAAGTTGAGATCCTAAAGGGATATTTAGCTGAAGTGATTGGTCCTCCAGATTCTGAGTGCCCCAAGTGGACTTTGAATACTATACTTAGAGAAGGGGGAGGTGTATAGCTAGACCCATTTTTGAAAGCCTGTCAACAATGGTGGGAAAATTTTGAGGAGAAATGTGTTTTGATTATCATGGGAAATTCAAAGTTACTACATGCTATATAGGAGAACGTAAATAAGATCATAGGATGAAGTACATATTATGGATGAAGTACATACTTGGAGTAAGGATTTACTAACTCTACAAGCCATAAAAGGGCAAAGGGTTTTGATTGATGGATATATAGGAGAAGAGCTAGATATGTTTGATGACTAGATAGAGAAAATATCATATAGCAATAAGGTAATGGAAACATTACATGAGGAGATTCATTGGTTGAAGGACCCAGGAAAAGATTTTGGAAGCAGAGAAACATTATAGTGACGTGCGCTTGGATTTTTTGAAGATGAGGAATGAGACAAATTGTTTCCTATTGAGGTAGTAGTTGAGAATTTCAAGAAGATTTTTGTGGAAGTTGCTAATGATGAGGACATCCAAAAAGCCTTCATAACTAAAGAAGCATTGTTAGAATTGGATACCAAACTTGGGGATTTTGATAACACACAAATTGAGGTAGACAATTACAGAAAAAAGGTCAAGGACAAATATGAGGCTTTGGATTTACCAGATGTTGCAAAAATTACTAAGATTATAAAGAAATTCAAGGGCAAACATCTAAACATAGCTTTGGGATGAAGAAGAACAAACCCTAGATGCCATAATTTTAATTTTGACACTTAGTATAATTTTGAGATTTTGGACCATTTTGAGGTGCTTTCACTTCCACTTTGACTTAGAGCTTTCTCATTCTTTCTTCTCTTATAAATTTTTTTTTTCAATATGTAAATGCTCATGCATCCAATTAATGAATAAAATATGGATGGAGTCCTTCTTAGCACCAATTATATTGTAGTTTGTGTACAATTAATTTCTTTTATTAATTAAAAAGACTTTTTATTGCATGAATATATCTCTCACTCTCAACACAAATTGAGGAGACAATTTCTTATAAATACCCTATTGTAATATGTAATTAGGGTCGCCGTTATTATGCAATAAAATTATGCTTTTTGTGCTAGCATTTGTAGTGTAGTAATTCTTGCTTGAATGTGTCATTTTTTTGTGAATTTTGTTCATGAGATTGTGATTAAGCCAAAGGTTTATTGCTTTGTTTTTGGTTGTGCAATCTTTTAGTTCTGGTGTTTGCTATAGTATTACAAATCTTGTATATGTATCTAGCTCGAGAAGAAATCACCAAATTGTGCCTACACAACTCTTTGTCTCACATGAGCACACTTTTTGTGGCCTTGCGATTTGATGAAGAGTGAAAGATCATTCAGTTAATAAAATTTCTCATCGACTATTGCATTAGTAGAATCTAGGAAGTGATGCTCTTGTTTTCATTGGTTACCTACCGATCTCTTTGAAAGCTTAACTCACAAATGTGTTATTTTTTGTAGTTTATGTCTGTTAGGATTTCAATTTCATGTTATTTGCTTTGAATTTCATGTTATTTACTTTAGAGTTCTTGTTACATGCTTTATTAACCTCCTTGTTAGAATAGCATTTCATACTAGCTGAATGGTTAGATTGCATTCATAAAAACCATAAAAATATAAAAACATAGTTCTTTTTTAGTGTTATTTTGGAAATAGTGTGCAGATTCTTCATTTCATCTGAAATCTAATTGAACTAGCAAAGGCCTCCTCATGAACATTCACATTTATCTTCAACTAAGTGGATTCCAATAGGTCGCAAGATTGCCTTGAACCTTGGAGTTGATTCACAAAATCAATTTTTCAAGAGAGTAGTTCACAAGAATTTTTTTCATTTAGTATTGTGTAAAATGATAGCTCAACATGAACTTTCATGGAATTGAGACCCAACTTCTTGCACTTACCATATATATAAGTAAAAGACTATAAACTCTATATGAGAATGTTCTTAAATGTGAGCACTATAAAATGGTATTTATTTGTTATTAAAAAATATATCATTAAAAAAAGTAAGAGTTATTGAAATATCAGTGTTCTAAAATAATTTCTTTTTCTTTAGTAACTCGACACAAACTAGTATAAAACATGCATTTAATTGACATTTACAATTGGAAAGGTGTGAGAACATATATAACTTAGCTAGAATTAATTTATCTAGATTATATGTTTGAACAAAATTGATTTTTAGATAGAAATACTTAAATTTAGTTGTTTTGATAAGTCAACTTGAAATGTTACATAGATTTGTATTTTTACCCTAGAATAGTTGTTGTATTGTCATTGATGTCAAACCTCATTGGTGAGACATTTACTAATAGTGTAGAGTGCCATATCAATTGATTGATGAAGAGGATTTGAAAAGAAAGCTAACTAGATGAACTAGTGAAGTTGTTGAGTAAAGAATAGTGGGTATGATGGAATTACAATATGCATTTGATTAGTTAGTCTTTGACAAGATAATGTATTTTTTGAGTGTCATATCAAGTGAAGTAGAAAGACAAGTTGAAGTGTAGAAGATTTTTTGAGTAAAACACTAAGCTTGACCTTGTGATAGTTTTACTAGGTCAATGAAATAGAAGATTAAGGAAATTAAGAGTTAACGGAGAAAACAATATTAGCTAAGTGATGGTTATGGTTGAGTAAGATTAAGAAGAAAATAAAGTAAAGATTAAGTCTGGTAAAGACTGACCGAACTAGTGTAATTTGAGAAAGACAAAATAGTATAGACCAGGCTACACAATGATGGCCAAGTATCAACAAAATAATCATTCATGAGAGAATCAAGTTTGAGGTCAACATAGTTGAATTTTTGAGTTTTTCGAAATAGATAAATGATAAGTATTGATGAGATGGTATATTTAATGCATGAATTGAGTTTTTTAAGTGATCAAAAGCAAGGATTTAAAGAGAAGTTTCTAGAAGTTTCACTTGTAAGGAGAAGGAGGACTAAGTGATGGATAGGTTTAATGAATATGATCAAACTCTAAGATCTATGGTGATATTTAAGTAGAAAAAGATCAAAGCTACCTATTTAATGAGGTATAAGATATGTTTATGTAAGTTGATTTATTGTTGATTGGTGAACTCATGAAGACTCTATAAAGAATAGAGTAGCAGAGGAAAAGTGTGAAGTTTGGTAAAGTGTGATTGTTTGAAGGGTTTCTATGTAGATCATTTGAATATGAAGTACATAATGAAGTGCAATCAGTAAACTAGCATGAGCCAAATGGAGTTTTTAATTTGCAAAATGAGTTGTATCTTAACAAATGAAACCTAACTCTTACTTTCTAACCATTGTGATAGTAAAATCCTTTAATCAAGGTTGACCTAAAAGTTATTTGCAAATCCTTTAATTAAGATGACATTCTAATGGAATGATCTAAAGTCCTCTAACCAAGCCACTCCTAATAGGGTGATTAAATCCTTTAATAAGGTCACAACTAACAATGTGTTTTGTAACATTTAATAGGGTTGACTCTTAACCAAGCTTCATTTAGAAGAGTGAAAAAGTGGTAGCATTTTACTTCATGGTTTTTTTCCACATTAGTTTTCCATATTAAATCCTCATGTCATACATGTGTGAGTGTTATTTTTTGATGCATGCTATTTACTATTTTATATTTGTATTATTTGGAATATACTAAAATGAGCAGATAATTATGAATGAATAAGTTAAGTTGTTGATGAGATGTTATATTGGCCAAGTGATTTTATGAGATTGATTAAGTTATTTGAAGTTATTAAAAGTTGAATTGGTACATATAGACCTAAGGAAAATTGATTCCCCACCCCCTCTTAATTATTTTAATAATTCTAACAATTGGTAAAAGAGCTCTTTGGTGATTGTAAGGAAATTTTGAAGGGGCTTAAGCTAAAGATCAAGATGTACAAGAATTAGGTACCTACATTGAATAAAGAGAACTTCCCAGCATGTCAACACTTGATGAGATTACATCTATCTAGAGTTAGAGATTCTCTATTCCACTACTTGTACAATGAATGTATTGAAGTACCTAGACCCATTACTACTCAAAAAATCAAAGAGAAGAAGGAATATCATCAAATGATGATAGATCTGGCATCTTCACTTAGTTATACTGATGATGTAAAGGACTACAAATAAAATGTGGGATAAGTCAACACAAATCCATGGAGGAGACAAAAATGTGTTAAGAGCTAAAGAAGAAACTTTGGGAGGAAATTTTGATCACATGAGAATGAAAGAAGGAGAAATTGTTGCACAACATTGTGCCTGAATCAAGGAGTTTGTGAATGCCATTAGAGGGGCTAGAGTAGACATACCTTATGAGATAGTGATAAGAAAGCTATTAAGGACTTTAGTTCCTACCTATGCAATTAGAGTATCTTCAATTCAAGAACTAAGATGTACACCTAGTAATGATCTAATCTTGGATAGTCAAATTGGTTGACTCCTTGCATTTGAATTGTCAAATTTTGATAATTATACACCTTCTAGTGTTGAATAGGATCTCAAATATCGACTAACCCTTGAGGGATCTAAAAGAAAAGAAAAGAGTCAGCATTAGGATAGTGACAATGAATTAGATGATAATCTTGATGATATTGAAGCTATATTGACAAGAAGGTTACTATGAGGAAAAGATAAATACAAAGGTAAACTTCCTATTATCTATTTTATATGTAAAAAAGCTGGTCATATTGGTACAAGATTTTAGGTTTGGAAGAAAGGGAAGACAATAAATATAGGTGAAGGAGAGACAACATAGATAGTCAAGGTAACAAAGACTACAAGGGAAAAAGTATGAAATCCTATTACATTGTTGAAGAAGATGGTTTTGATAGTGATTCTGATGAAAATGATGAAGAAGTTGTTTATCTTTCAATGAATGATGAAGATGAGAAAATTGCGTTAATCTCACACGTAAATAAGAATGACAAATGGATAATTGATAGTGGTTTCTCATATCATATGACTAGTTATACAAGTAAGTTAAAAAACTTAGAACATTATAATGAATCTAATATTAAGTTTGGAAATGATGGACCATGTTATGTGAAAGGTAAAGGATCAATAATATCGAATGACAAAGATTATATGTGACAATGCATAGTGGGTTGATGGATTGAAATATAATATATTGAGTGCTGCACAATTGAAAAATTTAGGCTATCGAGTTGAATTTCAAAAAAGAAAAGAAAATATTTATGAATACTAATGGTGAACTAATTGGGAATGGAGAGAAAAAAAGAGGTAACTTGTTCTATCTAGCAAGGTTTTTTTTAGTGGCCAATATTCACAAATTGGCTAATTTTAGAATTTCTTTGGCTAGTAATTTGGTTGATAATTTAGGTTTTGATACAACCTAAATCGCCATAGTTTTTATAAAAATTAGTTCTAGAATATTTAAAATTGCTTAATAATTTATTTTATTGAAAATTTTAAACTCAAACATTCACCACAATATTTGTTACATGAATAGATTTGGCTTACTAAAAATAATATATTATTAGAGAAATTAAATTCAACGGACCAATTAATTATCATAAATATTAATTACTTTAGGGATCTATATCACCAATATTTAGTTTTCACTATTAATTTAAAGTATATGTAACGATCCTCTTAATTTTCCATGAGGTATAAAAATATTCAATTTTTATTTGTAATATTCCATGGTGATTAATGAACTTCCTATTATTATTGAGATTCATCAATATTTTATACAAAAAAAGATTATGATTCAGAAATAATTGCCAATATTAATGATATTTAGAATAAAAAGTTGAGAAATTCATCAATAGATTTTTTTTTTTTTTTTCAAAATAATGAAATATTCGCCAATATTTTATATCTCTTTTTGGAGGTGACTTTCTTAAAGTTTACCCTGCTATCTAGACCTATCTAAAGATACATATCTATTTACACAATTTAAAGATGTTTGGCTATGGCATAAGAGGCTATGTTATGTAAAATTTGATAATTTGGTCAACATAAGTAAGATTAAAAGAGTAAGAGGATTACCAAGATTGAAAAAACCTAATAAGGTGATGTGCAAACAATGTCAAATGGGTAAAAATAAAAAATTCTAGTTTCAAGAGATAGACCTATTCTTTTGATGATATTTTGGAGTTAGTTCATATAGATTTATGTGGTCCTATTGGAATGCAAAACTATTATGGTGACAAGTATTTTATTCGATTTGTTTATAATTTCTCTAGATTAATGCATGTTATATTTATTAATTTTTTTTGATGTTTTTCAAATATTTAAGTGGTATTTGGCTAGAGTTGAAAAGGAAATAAGCAAGAGCCTAAAGTACTTGAGATCAAATAGAGGAGGTGAATTCATATAAGATGAGTTCAATTTATATTTTGCAATGATGAAGGAATCAAGAGACAAATGAGCATATCAAGGACTCCACCACATAATGGGATAGCTAGAAGAAAAAATAGATTAATCATAGACTATGCATGAATACTGATGATGAAAAGAATTTTTCACAAAAGTATTGGAGAAAAGTTGTAAGTGCTACTACTTATACACTGAACTGAGTTCAAGTTAAGAAAGGTAAACAAAAAACCCCATTTGAACTTTGGTATGGATATGCACCTAATATCAATTATTTCAAAAGTATGTGGAATTAAGTGTTATTTATTGAAAGATGGAAGGAAAGAAAAACTTGATGCAATAAGTGATGAAGGTATATTCTTAGGATATTCCACTAAAAGAAAGGCAAACAAGAGTTTGAATTCTAACACTAAAAATATTGTGGGAAGTGCAAATATAAGATTTGATGATTTGTAGAAACAAATTAAGAGAAATGCAAGAAAGAACTTGAATATTTCATAAAATTTGTCTACATCTATGAAGGATAACCAAGTGCCCTACCTAAACTAGAGAAGGAGGTTGCCAAGCATTAGCAACAAGGCATTGTTGAGGTTCAATAGAAAATCTCTATCAAGTATCAACATGCTATGCACATCAACCCATAGGAGTGGAGTCACAAACAGAAGAAGTCAAACATTAGAGAGAGGGAGAGGGAATGAAACACCAAATAGAGAATGTTAAGACATAGTAGGAGATAACTTCAGAAGATGAGCAAGAAGAACCAAGTGAATTATCACAATAAGAGAGAAGATTTGGTCCCATCTTAGAAAAATATGTGAGAGGATACTATATACTAGATCAAATTTTTGGAGATAAAGATTTGAGAGTTATGCTGAGAAATAAGCTAAAGAATCATACATGCTGATTATGTGAGTTTCAAGCAAGAATACTCAAAGATGCTTTTGAAAATGAAGATTTGATTAAGGAAATGAAGGAGGAGATTGATTTTTAATAGAGAAGAAAAGGACATGGAAACTAGTACCAAGACCAAAGGACAAGAATGAGATTGGAAAAAAGTGGGTATTCATAAAAAAATTGAATAAAAAAGGTGAAGTCACAAGGAACAAATCATGACTAGCTTGTAAGGTATATGCACAATAAGAAGGAATTTATTATGGAGAGACATTGACCCCAGTTGTAAGGTTGGAAGGGTAAGAACTTTTCTTGCATATGTTCCTTACAAAGGTTTAAGGTATATCAAATGAATGTGATATCTACATTTTTTAATTGAATCTTGGAAGAAGAAGTCTACATTGAACAACCTGAAGGATTTGTTGATCCTAGCAAGAAGAGCATGGCATATAAATTGCACAAATAATTATATGGTTTGAAATAAGCCCCTGGAGCATGGCATGAAAGGTTACACACTTATTTGGTGAAAATTAGTTTTGCAAGGACTAATGATAATAGAAATTTGTATAGGAAAAGTGAATGTGAGAGTACAATATTGCTAGCTGAAATATTTTTTGATGATATCATATTTGGAGGCCATGACATGTTATGCAAATAATTTTCTAATGAGATGAAGAAATAATTTGAGATGCCAATGTTTGGAGAGATAAAATTCTTTATTGGTTTGCATGTTTATGAAATGAAGAAAGGTATATACATTACACAATCAAAGTATATGAAGGAGATATTGAAAACCTTTGAAGTGGAAGATTCAAGACTAGTTGGAACACCTATGGTGATTGGGGACAAACTTTCAAAGATTGATGATTCTGCTGAAGTAAATCAGACATTGTATAGGCCAATCATTGAAAAATTATAATATGATATTCATATCAAACCTGCCATTGTATTATGTATTGGTATTGTAGAAAGATGTTTCAATAATTGTAAGGAAAATAATATGTTGGTTGTGAAAATGATATTGAGATATTTGAAAGGAAAAAAATACTATGGATTATGATATAAGTAGAATGAGAGGTTTGCATTGAAGATTTACATAAATGTAGATTGGGCTAGAAACATTGATGATAGAAATATTACTAGTGGAGGAGTTTTTTTTCTAGGCAAGAAGTTGATTTCATGGACAAGAAAAAAGAAAAAATGTATTTTTGAATCCACAATAGAGGTTAATTATGTTTCTTTTGTAGTTAATTGTTAAAACATTGTGTGGTTCAAACAATTATTGAAAGGTATGAAAGAAGAGCTTACTGAACTTATAGCACAATTTATTATGATAATATAAGTTCTATAAACATATTTAAGAATCTTGTGATATGTAAAAAGACCAAGCATATTGTAATCAAGTATCATTACTTGAGGGAATTAGTGCAAGACAAAGAAGTAAGATTGGAATATGTCGACACAATGGAACAAATAGCTAATATATTCACTAAGGTATGACCTAAAGATGCATTTGAGTATCTAAGAGGTAAGTTATGGGTCATTCCCATATACGAGGCAAGCTAAAAAGAGATGCAACATCATATCAATTGTTTTGATCATTAAATTGTACAAATTGATGCACAAGTTTACACTTTAGGAGCTTTGTAACACTATGAAAGATGGAAAGAAATATGAGTTGATGAAGTTGGAAGTCAATATGAAAAAGAGAGTGATATTTAAAATTTAGTCAGATAGTGACAAGAGATGAATGATGTGTATCAAGTGGATAATGTATTTTCTATAGTTCGCAAAGAGGGAAATCTATGACATTTACCATACAAGTTACATATAAAGAGGGATATTGTGTGATCAAAATTACCATCAAATATCTAAAGAGAGATATGTATGATAGATAAAGAGTAAGATATTGTGTTACCATCTAGTTACAAGAAGAAATGTAAAGAGGGATTGATTACAAGTGCTGATACAATTAGAGTTAGAAAGAAGAATCTACGATTGGTCTCATAGAGGGAGAAATGCAATGGATGCTACTAACGAGCATATTAAAGATTACATAGATGAGAATAAAATTGAAACTATGAGATTAATGAAGATCTAATATTGATTAAAAAGGGACTCTTTAATGATAAATCATGAGAAATTCTTTTGGATTTTTATGGTAACTAGAGGTATTGGCAACAATACCAAAGAGGGAGATTGTTGGAAACTTCAGTTAGAATAACAGTTATGTTTTCATTGATCTTAAACCTTACTAGTGAGATATTTACTAATAGTGTAGAGTGCCATATCAATTGATTGATGAAGAGGATTTGTAAAGAGAGAACTAGATGAACTAACGAAGTTGTTGAGTAAAGAGGGTGAGTATGATGGATTTACAATAGGCACTTGATGAATTAGTATTTGAAAAGATAATGTGTTGTTTGATTATCATATAAAGTGAACTAGACACACAAGTCAAAGTGTAGAATCTATCTATTGAGTAAAATAATAAGATTGATTGAGTGACAACTTTACTAGGTTAATGAAGCAAAAGATTAATGAACCTAAGAGTTAACCTAGAAAATAGTATTAGCTAAGTGATGGTTATGGCTAAGAAAGATGAAGAAGAAATTGGAGTAAAGACTAAGTGAGCCAGTGTAAGTTGAGAAAGACATAACAATAGAGACCGAGCTACATAGTGATGACTGAGCTAAAGAATGCAGTGATAGATGAGTGTTAGCAAAAGGGAAATTTTTGATAAAATCAAGTTTGAGGCTGATATGGTTGAATTATGGAAATGATGAGGATTGATGAGCTAGTTTATTTAATGCATGACTTGAGTTTGTTAAGTGATCAAAGGAATTTATACAAACAAAAGTTTGAAGAAAGGAAAAGCATAACTAAATTATGGATAAATTATTTAATGAATCTAATCAATCCCTAAGATCTACAATTATGTTTAAGTGAAAAAATATCAAAGCTACCTATTTAGGAAGGAATAAGGGATGATTATGTTAGTTGGTTCATTATTGATTGGTGAACTTGTGAAGAAACATTGAAGAACATAGTCATAGAGGAAAAGTGAGAAGATTGGGGAAGTATTATTGTTTAAATTGTTACATAGTAGATCAAAGATGGGTTACATGGTTAGGAGGGGGAGAGAGAGCGAGAGAGAGAGAGGGGGGGGGGGGGGGGGGTTAGGAGTTAGTGAAATAATGTGAGAGATTAAGAGTTAGTAAGAGATAAATCTAAGGGGTTATTTAGTCAGAGAGAGAGTGGGTCAGGAGTTAGTGATAACATACATGAGAGGTTAAGACTTTGAGAGAGAGAGAGAGAGAGAGAGAGAGAGAGAGAGAGAGAGAGAGAGAGTTTAGTTGTTAGTTAAACAATGCAAGATGTTATGAGTATTTTTTTTTTAGAGAGAAAAATTAAAAATATGTTAGCATTCATTTTACCTATTGCTTATACATTTGGAAAACAATCCTATTTCAAACTATGCATTGACTAATCAAAATGATTGAATTTGAGTATTTCTATCTAAAAATTAATTTTGTTGAAACATATGATCTTGATAAATTAATTCTAGCTAAGCTATATATAATCTCACACTTTTCCAATTGGAAGTGTCTATTAAATGCATGTTTTATAGTAGTTATTATCAAATTACTAAAGTAATTAAATTATTTCAGAAAATTGAAATTTCAATAACTCTTACTATTTTTAATGATATTTTTTTAATAACATATAAACACCATTTTATAGAGCTCAATGTCAAGAATATTCTCATATAGAGTTTATAGTGTTTTAATTAGATATAATTTATTGTAATTAAAAAATTCTACAAGTACATATTTTAAGACTTAAGAAGAAGTTGATTTTGTGAAAGAAAAAATAGTAAATCATATAAGAAAAAATTTAAAACTCTATGGAATTCTAGAGGAGAGAGTTTTCTTCAAAAATCTATGATTTTTCTTTTTGTTGGAATAGATTTATTTTTGAAAAATGCAGTGGGAGATGAAAACAAAATTTGAATCGTTATAAAAGAGAAAATATAGATCTAAAGACAATTATTTTTTTAATTGTTCTAGCTACATATGTTATCTATAAGATAATCTAAGATCAAAAGGAAATAAGTCTATTTCCTTGTAGTTTTCTTGTGGGAACTACACCCCTAATTTTCAGCATTTTTTAGAAACTAAAAAGTTATCTTTAAAAAATAGGAAAATATATCATTTCTTTTTAAAAATTATAATGCTAAACTACATCCATTTCTACACATTTCATTAGCTTATGTCACTTTCAAATTCTAAATAATAATACCAAATTTATGTCATTGAAGGTGAAGAATTATAATTTTGTTAGCCTTTTCCTTTGTAAAAGGGTGACATAGGTTTGTGCTTTTACCCTTATCTACATCATGTTGTACAACTCTTCAATATATTTCCAACATATTATGAATAGAGTCAATCAGACTCTAAATGTGAAAGTTATGGCTTTTGGAGTAAAGTCTATTTTTATTTCTTCAAAACTCAATTGGGTTTTGCATAACCTGGTTGGCTTTTGAATAACCCGATAAGGTTTTGAATAATGTAATCAAGGTTTGAAGAGGTTTTTGGTCCTTGGAATATGATCCAGTTTCAAAACTTGATCGGGCTTTTTTTTTGTTTATTTGGCTAGGCTTGGTAACTAAGCCTAGCCACTTTTTGAAATTTTAAACAATTTGATCGGGTTATTCATAACCCAATCGAGTTATTAACATTTTTGGTTTTTTTTTGGATGGTGTCCACTAACTTATACACCATCTTGGTGCATACACCCTATAACCATAATAAGGTCTATAACTACAATCCAGGTAAGTTCAGGTATGTAAAATACATAAGTCATTCTAGGAAGAGAACAAGAAATTAACAAAATCGAAAAGGAAATTAAAATATAGAGACCTATCTCTCTGACTTCTCCTTATCAATTTTTTATAGAAACACATGGAGTGAATCATCTACTAGGAATCAGTATAGGGAGATCATAGTGTCCACTCTAGTAGAAGAAACATGTCTATGCTTCTCAACATGCTGGGGGTGAAGAGTGGTGGTTGCAAAGTGCATCATCTTGATTGTAAAGTTAGCCACCTTGTAAAACATTTGATCCAAGTTATCCTATCTTCTAATGATATTCTTAATGGTCTTCTTAAATGCAACCCTAACTCTAGAACACCCCTAATTACAAACCTCCAGAGACAACTCTTGGTTACTTCCATCTTCTTTAATTTTATTTTTTATTCTATCACTATAATAGGAAAGGCATGTAATGAAATCAAGGTCCCTATGGTCTCTCCTAGTATATGTATTTTATACAATGTTCATTTCACCCTTGAGAGTGTTAGAGACATGGGAGGTCATAAGGATCAATTGGCTATCCATACAACTACACTCACCCTCCATTTGAGGATCCTCACTCAAAATATCATCCTTATCATCATCTATATATTTTCCATCATCTTTGTTTCTTTTTTTCCTCCTAGTGGGATTCTTAATCTTTCCACTACCCATAGAATTCAAGCTAATGGTGCACTCCTACTCCACATCAGAGTTACCATGCTTCAAATTCTTCTCCTACCTAGTTCAAAATCAACATCAAAATTAATAACATTATTTTTTTTGACATTTAGTCAAGTTTGTTATTAGTGACAACACTTATTCAGATTCTATATGACTACTAAGCTCATTGAATAGTCTATAGTGTTTACCATGTAATTCAATAGCCATTGAGCACTGTAGTTCCTATCAAGCATTTCAGCAGTTACCAAATAAATTCAATCAGCATGAAGTTTAGGAGTTCAACCTAATCATTTTAGTGGTTACCAAGCTTTACAGTTTCTATTGAGCTAGCAGTTCATGTAAAGTGAAGTTAGTGTTTATCAAGTGCAGTCATGGTAAACATGTAATTCAATTTCTACCAAGTTACACAGTATCTATCGAGTCACTAGTGTAGATCGAATTCAAGACTACATTGAAGTGATTAGTATGGACCGAGCCTCTACTTCTACCAAGTACATGACAATGCTGAGTAATGATAGAGGACACCATGTATCAAAACTTCACCAAGTCAGTCTTCAGATTCTAAGTATCTACATTTGGGCCAACTTTGTAATATTGATGTTAACTTGTATATTGACCGACTTTGTAGATATGTAAATTGGATTGATATATATATATATATATCTGTGTGTATATATATATATGTATATATATATATATACATATATATATGTATATATGTATATATATATATACATATATATATGTATATATGTATATATATACATATGTATACATATATGTATATATGTATATATATATATGTAGTGCCTCTCGTTTTTGCAGTCTATACCTTGTCTATTTTTTATTTATTTAAAAGATACTTGATACTCTTTTTATGTTTCTTGAGATGACCCGAGGGTTGGATGTTATACTTCGATTCAGTACCATAGATGCTTTACTTCTATACTATTCAGTTTATCATATTTGCATGTTGATGCTATTTTGAGGTGATAGTAGAGCTATGATGATATCTAGTTATATGATGTATTGGACATATTTGTTGATTATGTTATGAGATGGATTCTATGCTATGGATATTTACTTCATTTATGTTCTTTACGCTTTCTGCGAACGTGAATGATGTAAGTGGATTAATTAGCTAATTAATGTTTAAATTGATTCAGCTATTATATTATATGCCATTGCACTTGATCATGTGTTTTAGTGTGTAGGAATTATATCCATGGTAGTGGCTTATGGAGTTAGTGATTCAGCTATTCATGTTTACCAATGTTGTCCTTGTATGGTCGACATATCCTTATTTTAGTTATGCTAATTAAAACCTTTTGGTGATTAGTAAATCTGAACTCATCTGCATTATGTGATTAGACCAGTGAGTGTGTCTGTGCATTTATAAGTTCACACTTGTCACGAAAGTGTTAAGTGATTTTCTGTGATTTTAGGTTTTTGGGTTTTAAATCTTTTCATATTTAATTTTCGACAGCTTTTCCTTAGGTGAATTTTCATTACGGATAATAAACTATTTTTGTTTGGGTTGATTTAGAGTTTAACTACTCCAACTAGCTATTTTCCATAATTGACTATTCACTCAAAATGAATAAGTATTAGAAAAGTGAATTCATTATTCACTTCTCACATTTTGGAAATTGAATTTGGAGAGCAAATTTGGAAATCCTCTTTTGAAGGATTATTGTTTTGATCGTTGTGGGAGCTGTGAGCATGGGATCTTTGCGAGGTTGGTCTTGTTGGATTTAACTCAAGGAGTTCTTGCTTTTCCATCAGTTTCAACAATTTCAGCAGATTATTTATTTTATTCTGCGAGTTTCAATTTCGGCCCCTTTTGCTTTCAGGTAGGGCCTTCCCATTTTAATGTTTTTGCTCCATTTTTGCTTCCATTTCTTGTAGCACTATGTTAGGAGGTTGAGAAATAGTGTTCCCCTCTATTTTTGTTTGCTAGTTCTGCCTAGTTGGTTGGGTATGAACATTTTCCCTATTGTCGAGATGGGGGTTTGAGATTTTGAGCTGTTATGCTAGCCATTTTTGCATATGGTGTCTAATTTCATTTTTTTTTATTTTTAGGGTTTTTGCACGCAAAGGCCAAATGGGTTTTAATTTCGAATTTTTCCAAATTTGGGGTTTTTACCTCATTTTGCACACCTCCCTATTTTCTAAGGTTTTCTTGGCGCAATGTGGTTCATGGACTTGGATGATCTGTTTGGGTATCAATCATACCATTTTTGCATCTTTTGTTGCATTAGGATGCATGATGCATCCATCCTCTTGATTCTATTTTGATTGAGGGATTTTTTGATTTGTGTCCTCAAGTCTAGTGCTTTTGGTGTGATCTTCGTGATGGTGGTGCACCACACACAAGTACATCTATTGAGTGACCTGCAGGGCTCGATCTTCCATGGTACTTCTGGAAGTTGTGATCATTTGGGATGGGTTGTAAATTTATATGTCTATGGGCACTCATCATTGGATTAGCATGGGTAGGGTAAGGTAGCATATGGAGGGGGCTTCTACCTCGCAGCCTAATGATCATTGTGCCTAGAGGGTTGGTAAAGGAAGCTTAAATTAAGTGATAGTTAAATAAAATACTAGGTTGTAATAAACTTAAGATAATAAAAGATTTGGGGTGCTAGAGCCTTTTCGTTGAGGCATGTTGAATCTGCATAAGTCCTAGCTTGGGCATTTTGATGCCAAGCGACTCTCCATGATGTTAGTCCCTACATAGTAGCCAATTGAGATGTCTGACCATGACCTATAGTTATACTTTGTCTATGCTTTGGATTCAATCATCATACTGCCTGGCGTGAGTGTTGTCCATGGATGTTTGTTTTGTGTGCATTTGTGGTTGGATCATTATCTCCATCAGCACGGTGGGTGTTGACCTATGGGTGCCATGTGGTTGGGAGGCATAGCTACCTTCACCACTACTAGGGACTAGCATACAGAGATGGTCTTGTATCCTAGTGTAACCATTGCTAATGTGTCACTTGGTACTTCAGATTACGGAGTATGCTTTCTTGTGATTATGCTATCATTGGGATTTCATTTATCATGTTTAGTTGATGTAGTCTTAATGCATTCCTTATTATGATGTTTAGCATGTGGTAGGTGATGTTATTTTCTTACAGGTTTATGTTATGCTTACTACTAGCATGTTAGATTTTCTTTGCTTATATTGTAGCATGTTTAGTAGTGGCATCCCTATCATGATAGAAATGATGATCTAATTAGTGGCTTGGGATGTTATGCACAAGGGGATGGCTAGGGCTCACAATGGTCTTATGATTGCATTGATGGTTGGGAGGAACCACATACCTAGTTTGGTTTTTTTGTGCATTGTGATGTTATTTATACTTAAATGTGATGTGGTTGTTTTTAGCGCACTGTGATGTTCCCTTTTCGTTCTTCCCTTTGCTATTGATTAGATAGTTAGATTTTGCTTCCAATTTTCCATCTTTTAGCTTTGATTTGAGTGTTCTCACCTCAAAATGTGGATCTGGTACTCCCTAGTGTGGAGGAACTTTGTTTCGTAGCTTATAGGCTTGTTATTACTTTTTTTTATGTGCATGCTGATCTGTGTTCTCGCACGAGATTTCACTTTTTTGCTTAAGGATGCAAGTCTTCATGTGAGAATCCAATTCTTTATGTCAAGCTATGTAAGTCTTCGCTTGAGGCTGTACATTTCTTCGCATGAAATTCTACAGTCCTATATTTTCACGTGAAAAATAGGGGCTATTTAGGCCTATCAGGAAAAAGTTTGGAAGTTGGTTTTGGATACCCTTTTGGGTTTTTTACCTTCCTAGTTCAAAAAAAATTTACTAGGGGTTTAAAATATATCATTTAAGTATAAGTTGATGTATATACTTAAGATATATGTTAATATATGCGACGATTAATTTGAGATAGGTTCCAGACCTCTATAGGCTAAGATAAAGATTCTAGGAAATTTTAGGGCTTTAGAATTTAAGACTTAGCCAATTTTAGGAGTTAGCTTTTGTCTTTAGCTTGGTTGATCTCATATGTTTTCTTTTTATGTTTTGTTTGGTAGTGGTGTTTGGAGATCCTTTGGTGTGAGGTCATTTTTTGTCTTCCGTTGTGATCTTTTTGATATGTGTAGGTTGTTATCATGTGCACTTACACTTGGTTTTAATTTTTTTTTTATCTTGCTTAAATTTCATCCTTGTTTCCAAGGATCTCTAGGCAGGGCATTACAATATGTGTGTGTGTGTAATGTATTGTATTATATCCAAGTGTGTCAGCAATGTGAAATAGAAGCATGTGAATGTGAATCAAGAGTGGGTAAGGTGTATTGTGAGGGCATATTAGAAAAGGAGCAATAGAGTCATATCTATTACATAAAGGTGATCAGTATGTCAAAGAATCTCTATTAGCAAATCAGTTGTAAGTTAGAGATCAACTGTTTCATCCTAACAAGTGAACCTATTGAAATCCTTTAACAAGGTAGACTTAACAGTCTCTTCTCAAATCTCTTTACCGAGTGCATAATTCATTGTGTGTTTGTAAACATCTAACAAGGTGGACCTATCAGTCCTAATTGCTCCTAATAGGGTAGATCATATGAAGTGACCATTGTAAGCCTTAACAGGCCAACTTTATGCTATAGTATTGAATTTTTGTGGGTATCATCCCCATCCTAGTTTTACTTTCTATTTGGAAGGTTTCTTAGTTACCAAATTATTGTGTTCAAGTGTTATGAATATTTTATGTTTTCAGTTTCTCATGCATGCAATTAGATCTAATTTAATGTATTGAATGGTAATTGGATTATTGCAATTAAGATCTGAATTTGCTAATTTTTTTGAGGTTACTAATTCACCTCTCCCATCTCAGTAACCTAGCTAGTCTTGAATATTTCCAACAATTGATATTAGAGCTTTGTGGTTCTCAAGATAAAGCTTGACAGCTTGAGCAAAGATCAAGGACAATGAAGATATTTAGACTTGATAAGGCAATTGACAATGAAAAGTTGGATCTAGAAATGGCCATTGCACAACTCAAGAAACCTAAGAAGCAACTTTTCCAATCCCTGAAAAGAAACAAGGAACTTGAAAATCAAATGAATGATCATCAGTATATTGAAGATCTTTTCCCGTCAAGTAGTTTAGATGAAGCAAATGAAGCAATTAAAGAACTCTTAGAGAAGAATGGTTCCCTCTAAGAAGAAGTAAGAAAGCTGAAATGAGAACAAGAAATTCAATCAATAAGGCTATGTGAAATATTGGAATAGAGGAACAAGATGAAAGAAGAAATGGATGGAAGAAACAATGAAATTTAGAACCAATCCCTTTGACATGCAGATCTTATGGATCAAATCTCCAATGCAAATGAGGAAATCATGAGCCAAAGATAGATCAATGAAAGATTAAGAGATAATCTAAATTTTGAAAGAAAAATCAATGAAAGAATAAGAAATTAACTAAGATCTAAAAGGAAAATCAATGAAAGATTGAAAAATGACCTAAACACTGTAAACAAAATCAATGAAAGAATGATGAAATCTCAAGCAGACATGAATCAATTGAATTAGTTGAATGGGTAGAATCTCTATAGACAAAAAGGTAATGTAGGAATTGGATACAAAGAAGAAGGTGAATCCTCCAAATAAGGTGCTCAAAGGAATCAAAGACCTACTTGCAATCACTTTGGTAAGATAGCTCATACATCAAACAAATGTTGGAGTAATGGTAAAGCAAAATTCAATGCTAAGTGCTACAATTGTAATCAACACGGTCACATGGCTAATGAATGCAAAGAGAAACCAAAATTTTAGGTCAAGTTTCACAAATGCAAGAAACATGGTCATAAGGCATCAAATTGCAGAACCATGTCATTCAACCTAGTAAAGCAAATTTTGAAAGCAATATTTGGTTAGGACTACAATAATTGGTGTAGAGATCATTACAAGGGAGAATATGGACACATTGGCATGAAATATGCTAAAAATCACACAAGAAAGAGAGATACCACCATAAGATGTTTCACTTGTATCAAACTTGGTCATATAGCTAAAAATTGCATGAATACAAGTAGAGTTGAAGATGAAAAGAGGGAAAAAGTAGATAACATTCAAAAGTAGATGAGGCAAAAATTGATTCCTAAATCTACTAAGGAAGCTTGTTCATATAATGATGGTCATGTCACTCAAGAAGTGGGTGACTCCACCATTTCCAACTAAGTTCTTAAGGAGAACTAGAACTGTGCTATCAAGATCACATCCAAATAGTTCCAAATTGAAAGGTGATAAAGATCTAAATCAGTATTCAAGATACAAAAGGATTATCAAGTAAGATTGGTATCAATTATCATTGAGTTACTTTCTCTACCGAGTAAAGTCAGGTCATAGACTCTATCGAGCAAAGTCGGGAGTAACAAGAACATGTTTGAATATCGAGTTATGAAGCCTTTATCGAGCAGTCTGAATAGATAGTGGATGATAGGTTGTCACACATAATAATATCACCTAGCTACCTTTGTATTAAGCATTAATGGAAAAGTTTTAACAAAAAGTAGGAAATTGAATTCATTTTCATCAATAATTCTAAGTGTTATTTCGATCAAGCGAATTGTAGAGCAACCAAGTGACTTTGAGCAGAATATGTAGCTAAATTTTCAAAGTTTTCATAGCTTACTAAGTAGCAATGGTAGAAGCATCAATTAGTAGTAGTAGTAAATCAAGGAAAGGGTTAGAGATGTTGGTTTGATGAGTAGAATGGAAAGCATCTAAATTTAAATTTGTGCTAATGATTGCTAAAACTCTTGACCCAAATAATGTGCAATCGTAGATCTCTCCAAAAGTACTACTCATTAACGACATCCATACTCATTTCAAGTGTGAAATTTAGGAAATTAGAACCCTAGAAATGGATGATTCCCTAGGAGGATTATGTGTTAATCATGTTCTTAAACCTAAACATAAGCATTTAGAAGACGAGGGTTTGACCCACATTCCCTGCCCGCCCTAAAGTTTCTAAATAAAATGGATTAGATACATCCTAAGACAAGTTCATAATGGTCAATTATGGCTTGAGAAACCTATCATGATCACCCAGGAGATGATTCATCACATCATCAGCCTTCCCATGCTCACTAAGGCCAAAACCACTAAAACCCTAGATCAGGTAGAGTTAGAAAAGAAAACCCTAGCTGAGTGGGATGATAGAGGTATGAAAATCAGTAGTGTAACTAATACAAAACTAAAATTTGATATAAATATGATAGCTTACAAGATTTATAGTTCTATCCATCTAAATAGTGTGTCATGTGAAGCTGTTGATCTAGCTTACAAGGTTGTGAAGAACAATATGTCATATGATCTTATAGATTTATTGTTGAAGTAGTTCAAAAAAAACATGGAACGTATTAGAACTTCCAAAAACAACCCTTGCAAATTCTGTTCTTTGTTAACATGCTTATTTTTCTATGTTAAGAAGTTTTTCCCTTCAAAGGGCATGGTAGTATGGAGAAAGGATGTTCTAGTGTTATATCAGATTAATGAATATATTTTTGAAATGGGAGAGAATTTTGTTGGCATAATGGATAACTATGAGGTGAATATAGATGAAGCAAAGAACATAATTGAAGCCTTGATTAAGGAACTTTTTGATCCAAAGGCATTGTACTTTGGAACATATGATGAGGCCAAGGCAAGAATAGAGCTTGAAATCAAGCTTCCACAGGCAGTAAAAAAAGGAAGAGGAGGATAGCCAAATTGAAAACAAGCACACCTCTTATGTTAACCAAGGGAAATATAGAAGATGTTGAAGAAGTGTAGGATGTAGAGGAATGAAAAGAAGAAGAAGAACTAGTGAGGAATAAAGGAAAGGTGATCATCACTAAGCCACCTAAGCCATCCACTACAATGTTCACCAAAAGATCCAAGAAGAAAGGTAGTGAAATTTTCTTTAGAAAACCTCTTCCCAGCTTCCAAGAAAAATTGAAACAATTGGAAGAAGGTGCAAGCATAACTAACTTCAAATCCTTGAAGTATGAAACTAGGACATAGCTTGAGAAGAAATAGGTTGAAGAATTGGTGTTAACTAAGATGGGAAAATGGAAGTATTCGCCAGATCAGATGGCCTCCCAAATCTCAAATGAATTAATAGAGAAAATTAAGACAAAATGGGACTTTGCTATGAAAACAAAAATATATATCTATGCACAAACCCTAAGGTAGTTGCTACCTAGCATGATAGATGTTGAGGTAAAAGAGTCCCTAAAGAAAAATGAAGATAAGATGACTCTTAGATTTAATAATTATTTAATTTGGATTAAAGATATAGAGTATGTGGTTAAGAATACCACAAGTATGTAGAACAATGTTTGTCATTTGCATAAACAAAGTGACTTCCCTATAGAAGTTAAGGATGATGACAATGATGATGAAGAAGAAGAAACTTACACTGAGCCAACACATTTTGACAATGAAGAAGTTGAAGAAGATAAAGAGGAAAAAGCTATAGAGGAAGAAAAAGAAGATGATGAGGAGACTGACCCTATGAAAATAGCAGCCGCTGTCATTGCCTCACGTCCTCACTCTCCAATCAAACTAGCAGCCATATCAAGCTCAGAGTCAGTTTCAACAAGTTTGATGGTGACAACTACTGATACATCAAATGTCCAATCACTCTTCATTCCCTCACAACCCAGTAAATCTACCACTTCATTTACTGAGCTATACCCTCCCTTTTCTTCAGCCACCAAGTCAACATCATCAGCAAGTAAGTACAATTTTGTGTTCTTTTACAGTAAGTACAATTTTGGCTTCTACTATTTTGGATACTTCTATAAATATACAAGTTAGTATTCCATAAGTTGGTACTATATCAATTTTCACTGCAAGTCCTACTATCTCTACTATTATTTCCATAATGAATTCAAAGGCATAAGCACACAGAAAGTTAAACCTCAGGCTCAACCAAGTACAAGATTTTTGAGTAGAGGAAAGGAGATAGAGGAGCATATAGACATAGATGAGGAGATTAAAATTCCTAAATGGGACTTTGATAATATGACTATGGATCAAATGCATATAGCTGGTCAACTCCTCCAAAAGAAGGAAAAGCAGAAGAAATTGAGAGAGGAAAGAGATAGGAAATATAAAATTATTGATGATGTCAAGAATATTTTGATTGAAGCAATAGGTGTTGAAGTTGATACTTCTCAACACATTTTGTTCCAACTAGAAGAGGCAATCCAAAATTTTAATGAGGACTCTAGTAGTCAAGATAAATTGATTGAGAAAGTAGAAAAGAAATTTGATAATAAAGTGGTTGAGCACATTGCTTAGAAAATAGCTCTCCAACAATTGGAGCTTTCCTAACTTTTGACAAATCTTGAAACCTCTTGCACAAATGTAACATTTCTTTTTGGAAAGTTGTGTGATGTTACCAAGTTCACAAAGGAGATAAAGAGAAAATTGACAAAGATTGATGAAGATCTGAAGGCTAGTGCACAAAAGTTGCAAATTGACCCTAGTTGAAGCTCTACACATCATATGAAGATCAAATTCTTGTCAGATATGCAGGTAGAGTTGTTGAGAGAAGAAGCAAGGATCTAGTCTACATTGATAGATATTTAGAATATGATCCTTCCCATCATAGATACAATGCAAAAGCATATTGTTTATTCAAAAACATTGATCCATGACAACAACTTCTCCATTGCAGATCACATGATACAACTATCTATTGAAGTGCAAGTTTCTCTACATACATGCAAAGTTTCATAAAAGAGCCAGGATAAGACATTAGCACTTATTCTTAAGTTACATTCTAATTTTCTTTCTCATATTGATGTCTCCATGTAAATAAGTTTTGAATAAATCTTTGGCATTATTGTCAAAAAGGGGGAGAGACACTTAATATGCTAAATATGGGGAGAGATACTTATTATGTATAGTGAGATACTTTTTATACTATGTATAATGTATTGGGGAGAATCATGCCAATAGAGTATATTGTATATACTTATAAAGAAAAATTTTGAAAAATCTCAAAAATAGTATAACATACCAAGCCAGTACCACACTATGATGTATATAAGTTTTGGTTGATAAGTTTTTTAGTCACTAATGCCAAAGGGGGAGATTGTTGACATTCAAGCATTGTTGTTATTAGTGACAACACTTATTCAGATTGTATATGGCTACCAAGCTCATTGAATAGTCTACAGTGTTTTCCATAATTCAGTAGCCAATGAGAACTATAGTTCCTACCAAGCATTTCAATGGTTACCAAGTGAATTCAGTTAGCATGAATTCCAATAGTTCAACTCGAGCATTTTAGTGGTTACCAAGCTAGTAGTTCATGTAAATTAAAGTTAGTGTTTACAAAGTGTAGTCATGGTAAACATGTAATTCAGTTTCTATCAAGTTACATAGTATCTACTGAGTTAGCAATGTAGACTGAGTTCAAGAATACATTGAAGTGATTAGTATGGACCAAGCCCCTACTTATACCAAGTGCATGATGATGTCAAGTAATGACAGTGGATGCTGAGTATCAGAACTTCACCAAGTCAGTCTTCAGAACCAGAGTATCTACATTTGGGCCGACTTTGTAATATTGGTGTTAATTTGTATATTGTTCAAATTTATAAATATGTAAATTGGATTGATATATATATATATATATATATATATATATATATATATATATATATATATATATATATATATATATATATATATATATAAAACATATTGTATCATATCCAAGTGTGTTAGTAATGTGAAATAGAAGCATGCAAATGGGAATTAGCAGTAGACAAAGTGCATTGTAAGGCCATATCAAAAAAGGAGCAGCAGAGTCATATCTACCATATAAAGGTGTTTAGTACTTCAAAGAATCTCTATCAGCAAATTAGTTGTAATTCAGAGATCAACTATTTCATTCTAACAGGTGAACCAGTCCAAATCCTTTAACATGGTAGACTTAATAGTCTTTTCCCAAATCTCTTTATTGAGTGCATACTTCATTTTGTGTTTGTAAAACCTCTAACATAGTGGACCTAGTAGTCCTAATTGCTCCTAATTGGGAAGATCATCAGAAGTGATCATTGTAAGCCTTAACATGCAAAATTTATGCTATGGTATTGATGTTTTGTGGGTATCATCCCCACCCCAATTTTACTTTCTATTTGGAAAGTTTTTGGGTCACCAAATTGTTGTGTTCAAGTATTATGAATGTTTTATGTTTTTTAGTTTCTCATGCATGCAGTTAGATATTATTTAATGAATTAAATATTAATCGGATTATTGCAATTAAGATCTGAATTTGGTAAAGTTTCTGAGGTTGCTAATTCACCCATCCTATCTCAGTAACCTAGCTAGTCTTGAATATTTCCAACAAATTTATCCTTCTCCTTCTTAATTTGTTAGACAATGTAGGACAAGGCATGAATGGGGCATTTAGTGTAAAAAACCAAGACAAACTCTATAGAAATATGGGAAGTAGAAATAAATAATAATAGTTTGGGTGGGATGACATGAACATTAATTTCTATAGGGGGACAAAGAGCCCTATGGAGATTTTAGAGGCAGAATATTAAGGCTTAATGAAGCACCATATAGGACTTTCTCTCCTTCATTTTCTTCATAACTTTCAAAATATTATCCTCCATAGAATGCAACAAAAGATAGGGGAAAGAGGTAAGGTCCCTATTCTGAAAGTGATTTAAAATAGGGAAATGGTAGTAATATAAAATTTGAAAATGACCTTCTAGTGTATTGTAATACATGATAGCATAACATAAGTTGCTCCACAGTAGTGGAAAGGATTCTCTTTCAAATACACCCCATGTTTGAACTAATTCTTCATCAGTGTAGAAGAATTAATCCAAGTTGGATTCATCTTAAACCGATTTTTGGTTACACCATTTCTTTCCTTCAAGGGAGAGCCCACTAGCTCCAACATTGAATTATTCATTATTCTCAAATAAAATCCCTTTGAAAGTTACATGAAAATTGTTCTAGGAGTTAAAAAACTACATGGACATGTTTACATCATATCCCTTGATGCAATTCATGAAAGGTAGAAGATCCCCCTCAGATAGATAAGTCCAACCCTCTTCACTATTTTTGATGGAATCCTCAATCTCATTTAGCTCAATATGTACATGATCCCCACCCATCTCTGCACTTTCCCCTAATTCCATAACCATTTCCTCTAAGGAATCTGACATAACCACCTTCAACAATTAAAAAACTAGAGACTAGTTAAGTAATTTTCCATCCACTATTTACAAATAAACTAAGTCCTTAAAAAATTAAGCTAATGGAAATAGAGCCATGATCACAAGTTTATTTTGCATAGGAAAAAGATACAATCAACAAGGAGTAATTAATCCATTTACCATGCCACCACAAAAGGAAATAATGCTAACTTGCATCATAATCTTGCAACTTATTATTATTAAATTTAAGCATGTCCTTCTTCTACTGACATTATAACTTCATATCCTTCCTTGATAAGTGAGAATCATTTTTGAATAGTAAAGATAGTAATAAATAAAATATATTGCCATCATTACTTTAACAAGTTCATTCAAATTTAAAATGTAATTTTTACCCACACAAAAGGTAGTTGAAAGGCCATTGCAACACTTCTATGTGTAGTTGAGGCGTACTGATCCCATCATAAATATTTTTTTTCATCCTTATAATGGTTTAGATAGACACCAAAAAACCTACTACATTTCTCCGTAGTTACAAATCCAAGGTTTCTTGACCATATGTAATGGGAGCGTTTACTACCTAGTTCTCTTCACAATAAATATGTTGAATGGTCACATCATGTAAACTGCTAATTAAAGTCTTAATGTTTCTAATAATAGGAGCCACCCTCAAGCTAATTTTCTTACAACCCCCAACCACCTCAATGATGAGTTGTGAGTCACATTCCACCATCATTTGTAACAAGACCATAGAGATAGTACTTTTAGTTCCCCCTAAAAGGCTCATGGCTTCAACAACATTTCTAGAGTACACCCCACATCTCCATGCATATGCCATCACAAGATTTCCTTGATCATCCCTTATGATTCTGCCAAAAGTGGAAACTCTACCATGATTCAACCCATAAAAGTAAAATTTTGGGGGGGGGGGGGGGCGCGGGGGGGGGGGGGTGTGGGGGGTGAATCAATAGTTTAAACTTCTACCCATAAAACTATCATCACACATTCATCTCATACATTCACTAAGTAAACTACAATACCATGTAAAGCATGTACATCTAAAACATGTAAACAAGTAAATACATATGACACCAGATATGATTACCCAGAAACCCTCCAATGAGAAGGTAAAACTAGGGTGGGGATGACACCCAAAAATCTTTACTATTGTAGTAATAAAATATATTAAATGAAGGTTACAATGTTTGATCATGAGACAAGATCTACCCTGCGAAAGGTCTACCCTATTAAAGGCTTACAAAGACTGTTAGGTCTCACCCTATTAAAGGATTTCAAAACCCTATTATAAGTGTGCCTTGTTAAAGGAATTCAAATCATAGTTATGTAAGTACCTTGTTAAAGGATTTCAATACAACTTGTTAGGACTACTCTGTTAAGAGATTTAACTGATTCACCTAGTAGAATGACTCAACAATGATCCTGCAGTTATCACTTGATTGCCTAATGATAGATCACCTCTAAAGTTGATGTATTCTTGATCCTTCTTGATCATATGTCTCTTTACTGTATACTTTCCTTTCCTCTAATTTTCTCTAACTAATTTTGTAATGTAGTCTCAGATCACAACTCCTTAGCCACCATGAATGGTTTGTTTACACATGTAAACTTTTTTCCTTGTTCCTTCATACACCTTCTTCACATCATAGATATTATAGGGTTTGTCCTCCCTAAGAGGACTTAGGTGACTTAGGGTTAGGTATGAATCAATGGATGTGATTCTTCTATTTTGGTGCTTAAACCTTCCCTTTTTCTAATTGACTACATGTAATGCATTAGGAATCCAAATTAGGATTCATCCTTATCTCCAAATATAATAACTCAATCTTTAAGTTAGCTTAAAAATGGTTTACATAGTTTTTTGTGCCATTACAAAAAACTATAACAAAACTATCTTGCTCATCATCTAAAGTCTCTGATGCTTGGCATATACTATTCTCTATACTGTAACTCAACATCTGTATCACTTAGCATGCACTACTTACTCAACTTTTGAATTACTCATCATACATTTTCTGGTTGGCACTTGTCTAGCTGAACACTCACTATGGACTTGGCATGCTCTATTATATACATGTTGGGCTTGACATGTACTACTTATTCGACGTGAACTAAGTAATTGACTAAAGTTTTTAGACACTCACTTGTCAAAACCAATCTGAGATCAACAATCTCACCCTTTGAAATGAGTGTCAAAAAAACTTGGTCATGCATTAATATCCTTTATTCTTATGAGCATAACATATCTCTTCTTCACCTTATATATAGAACCTAAAAATTTCAAAATTTGGTAGCAACTTGTACCTCAAAATTTGATAACTCCCCTTGAGTTGATAGCTCTATTCTATATCCAAAATAATTTACTCCTGCTTGGTAAATGTTCCTCAACTAATGGTTTTTGACTTCATGTTGTTTGTTCTTGCTCCCCCATAGCTTATTCTATCTTTTCTCTGTCCCTTCTCTTACTCTCTACTCTATATATTCATCTTTATATTTCTCCTTCTTTGATCATCTATCTCCCTTTTTCTCTCTATCTCCCTCATTTTATTTCTCCCCATGTTTTAATTCTCCCCCTTTTTGACACTTATGTCAAATGTTCTATACACTAATTATATGTTTTTGTAGAGAATATTTATGGATATCTAGGACTATTTCAAGAGCTGCATCCTGATTTCCACATGCTACATCCAAAGACTTAATTTGGATAGCTAGCTTGGAAACAAGGTGGACTAGGCCATCTAATGTTGAAAGATTCGAGTGTTTCTTCATAAGTTTTTTAGCATAGCCTAATTTTTTGTGAAAAATCTCCATGTAGGGGGTCAATGTTGTTTGGATACTACCTTATATTGGCTTCATTTTCTGACAATGCAACTAACTAACTCTAGGTTTGTAACAAAGTTCTAAAGTGCTCACTTTGAGTTGGTTCCATTGGCAATTTTGCACCTAATGCATTAATCTAACTTTTCAAACTTAAAATGTGACTTCTTATCTCTTGTGTGAAGAGTGTTGGATCACACAATTTAGTGTATAGTGAGAAGATATTCTAAAGTACCTTCTTCACACTTTCTACTTTTGTTGCCAATGCAACTTGTGTGAGTGCTATGTTACCTAATAGTTTCTCATTTTCTTTACTTTCAAATTTCTTTTCTAAACATTTTAAAAATTTAGCATTTGTATCTAGGTCTATATCACTAACCTTCTCCACTATGTTTTTCAGTTGTTCAATCAGTGGCTTGGTTTCCTTTGGAGTCAGTAGGTTAAATGCATCTAAAAAGATTTCTTTGATATCTTGTAATGCTTTCTTCTTCCTATACTCCTCTCTGAAAAGTTCTTGTCTTCTTTTCCTTGCTAGGGTTTCTTGCAATATGCCCATCTACTCAATTGTCATTGTGTCAAAGTGATACTTTGATAAAAAAATCTCTTCATTAAGGTTTATATCTCCATATTGTATTACTTATTCATCCTTTGATGAGCTTGGACTCAATACTAAGATTTGCAATGGTGTTGCATCTATGATCAAATTTTTAAGAGGGTGACTAGAAGGAGTACCAAATTTTTATAAAGTTACCAGGGCCTGAATTGCTACTTGCTCCTTCACCTTTGGTGTCATCTCCATCTCTTTAGGCTTGTCTTGTTCTACCACAATTTTTTCACTTGCACCTTGTGCTTGTGATATAGATGTAGATAAGGCTATTTGACCTATTTGACTTTGTGCTTTTGTAGTGGCTTGAGTTTCCACTATGTATTTTGCAATTGTATGAACCTTTTCAATTTTATCATTTCCAAGGTTTGTACATTAGTGACTTGAGGGGTGTAGTAGGTGGTTCTTGTGCATTCACCTCTTCTCTTGTAGTTTTAGTCACTTGTTTCTGTAATTCATCCACACTTATCAATATTGGATTATCACATAGTTTGACCTGTAGTGTAGATTAATCAAGTATCTTCTTCAAATCTTCCTTTGTTAGGGGATTTATGTTCTAAGCTCTAGCATCATATACATCCTTAATTATTCCTATTTCAACACTTGTTACATGTTGAGGGCTAACATTAGGGAGTTGTTTATCTTGTACACTCTATTCCTCTTGCTGCTCTACCTCAATTGTTGCTTGGTTATCTACTTGCATCTTTGTATTTACCTCAATAGTGTCTTCATCATTATCATCTTCATCATATTTTACCTTAATAGGTTGTAGTTCACTTACTTTTGCTGTTGCTAAACCATATGTCACTTTCCACATCTGAGTAGACTTCTTAATTGTATCTTCAATATTATTTTTCAATATGCTAAACACTCTATATTTAGATACAAAAATAACTACATATTTCTTCATAGCCTTAGCAATTTGTGCCTTACTTAGTTCAGGCATGACTTGGGCAAGTGAAGTCTCCCTTATTTCTCTTTGCAAGTTCAAATCATAGTACTATTTCTGCTCAACTCTCTCATATAAGCTCTTAGGTATTGAGTTAGCAATTTCTAGTGGGGCTTTCTTAAAATTTTCCATCATGGCATATATAGCTTCCTCCACTTGATTTTTCTCAATTTTACCAAGATTATCAAAATCAACATGTGAAAATCTCGATAAATCTACACTATTATTAATATTTTCACATAGATTTTCTAACTCAGATAGAGGATTGTGACTCACCACTTTGAATTATCTATTGTCATTTGATTTTGTTTCCTCCTGATAAAATTCAACTTGTGCAATGTATTTTCTCCTTGGTCTTTTCTACACTTCAACTCCCTGTTCTATAGGTTTTGTCTTTTCTTTTGCCTTTAGTGCAGTGACACATGCACTAGCCCTTGTAGTAGGTGTTTTAAGATTGGATTGGCTTGGTTTGATAATCTTCTTAGCCCTTGTCATATGTTGTGCCTTGTCCTTCTTGTTTTGATGAGTGGGTGTAGGTACTTCCTTAGCTTCTTCTCCCTTGGCACCTACAACAACTTTTGTCTCCTCCTTTTGCTGATCTTCACCCATTCCTTATGTCAGTGTAAGTGGTGCTTGTGCTTGTGTGTCTTCTTCCTCTTCATCCTCTTCTTTTTCTTCTTCTTCTTGCTTGGCATCTTCACAAAAATTTGCATTAAACTTCTTTACCAACTTATCCTTTTTCTTAATAATAGAGGCAATCTTTAGTTCCATGGCAATTTTGGATTTATCCATTTCATAGTTTCCAAATGCAGTAGCATTTTTGTCTACCTCTTCTACTAGTAAGGTTTTAATTGTTGTAGAGGATTCATCCACATTTATTTCATATCCTAAGGGCCTCAACTATCTTATCCTTGGAGTTTCTACTTGAACAAAAATGTAATCAGCATCCACTAGAAAGAAAACATCATCATAATGTTTCTCCACTAAGGATATTGGTATTCTTAATCTTTTCTTCATTTATTGCTAAAATTCTCAAAATTGCTGGTCATAACTGACTAAAAGTTCTCACCTAATTGTTCAATGAACTCACTAATTTGTACTACCATTGACCTATTAGTTTTCCATGCAACTATTCCAAATGTAGGAAAAGTATTTTGAACATAAAAAAAAATTCATATCAAAATAGAACCAAATTTACATTGTGCACTCTTTGAATTCCTTATTGCTCCTAAATTCTCAATTAGTTACTGTACTTATAATTCTTCAAGATCATATGTGGCATGATCTTTCTTGACAATTTTATAACCAACATCTATTGCTATATAGGGCACACTATTCAATCTACTAGATTGGTCAAATTTATGTGAAATAATCCTTACTACAAAGTCTATCAAAGGATTAGTAATGGTATCAATTGTCATTCATCTTTTATTCCATACAACTCCAACATTTTTATCAGTAACATCTTTTGAGTCAGTTCTCAAAGTCTTAGGTTAATCTAGGGGTGGATACCCTTTTACCCTATGGATTACCCTTTTGGTTATCTTGATGGGTCCATTATCCAACCATAGTAAATTGTCATGAATTTTACTCAATACTATCCTAATCCATTTTTTTTGAACACATTCAAGAAATCTAGGACTCATGTTAACCCTTTCTTCGCTACAATTTTGTATTCTTCTATTAATACACCATTCTCACAAAGTTTTCCATATGCTTGCATGATGTCCATATCACCAATACTCCCAATTTCACAATTTTAATGCTTCCTAACATCTTGCACCATTAAAACATTCAATGGTATCATGATAGCACACTAAAGGGGTCTTTTTTGTAAGAAATATCATGTATGGCTTTTAATATTAGTTGCTTGACCTCATTACTCACCAATTGAACATTCAAAACTTCCTTTCCCTCTACATTCTTTGAGCTCGATGTCATTTTGCCAAACTAGGGTTGATGAAAATATAAATAGTGTAACTCGCTGCTTGATAAATACCTTGCAAAGTCTGATGAAATGATGTAGAATCATTGCTAAAATCTTCTACAATTTCTTTGGATGAGTTTTCTAATCACCTTCTACTCTCCTTGCTCTTTCTCAATTTTGAAATGATGAAAATGAGTTGAAATTGATCAAATACCCTTTTGAAACCCTACAATCAATGCTTAGTGCTTACACAATTGTAAGCTCAACATAAACCAATTTCAAGGTCACTCAGTATCATTTATCATTCCATTTGTTTGGAAACCATTATGAGCTTGACATCAACTAGCTAGCCTATTAGCTCAACATCTTCTAGCATTCCACTCGGTAGTTATAGGAAACATTTCATGCTCAACAATAACATGAAAAACTTGGAGATTTTTCTTGCATTCCTAATAACATCTTGCATCTTTATTCATGCTTTTATAGTCTTTTCAGTACTAAGTCCTTTTGGAACTGGTGTACGATATAACTTTTAAATATTAGTCCCATATACCTCTTGATTGCTTAGTTTGATGACGTATGATCACCTGACCCATTAGGTGAAGTGATCCCTTTTCCATTTGATGTGCTACAACCATAATTTTTCTTCCATCTCTTGTTCATCTCATCTCTAACATTTTCATCATCTTCCTTGCCTTTGCGTTTATCAAATTCACAACCTGGTGCCTTTGACCTTGTTGGATAGTAGTGTCTGATGTGACTAGTCTTCAAACAACTAAAACACGTGATTTGACTCAACCATTTTTTGTAGTCACCTCTAAAGTGTGTCCTAATACAATTTTTAGGCACATGTCCATATTCTTGACAATATTGACAGCTACATCTTGTATTATAATCCCAGTTGTAAGTGTTGTCATTGTTCCTTACCTCTATTTTCCTATTTGATGACCACATGGGTTTGGATATACATTCAAAAGCTCCATTTCCATACTTCTAAGAGTTATAATAATATCCTTCAAATCTTTGCTTGTACATGGTCTTGGTTCTACATTCATGTGCTTCATGTCCTTGTTTATTGCACTTATGACATTGAACCATGCTCTTATGCTTGACATTCTGATTTATAGTCTTGCTCCTACACATATTAGACATATGTCCTTTCTTACCACAATTATGACAAGTAGGTTTAGAGTTCTTATCTTTTTTGTTCCTTTCTTCAGCACTTTTGGATGATTCTCCTTCTTCAATAGTTGTGTATCCGAGTCTAGATGTATTATTAGTGGATTAAGGGGATCTCAATAATTGCTCAAAGTATTTGATTTCTTCATTGGGCTAATCGAAACTCTTAGAAAATTCCTTTTCCTCTTTTAGGTCATTTTTCAATTTCTCATTCTACAACTTCAATGTTGTTATCTCAATGTCATTAACATTTAGTTCATACTTGGCATTCATCATTTGACTAAGTGTATCCAATTGCATGTTGGAAATCTTGGTTAGCTTTGATGATTTCTCTTCTAGTCTACTGATCAAAAAAAATTTTTCCTCTTCAATAATGGCTTTGTCTTCCATGGCTTTCTTCATTTGTTTAGTCAGCTCACATAGTAGTGTGGCTTGTGATTCTTGCTCTAGTTGGAGATTTTTGTTTTCCTCAGCTTGGGATTTATTCTTTTCCATTAGATTTGCAAAAACTACATCAAATTCATTAGAGTCTCCATTAGCAAAAAGCTTAGTAGTATCTATCTCTTTGTATTGTGTTTCATTCTCCTCAATGGAAATTTCTTTCCTTCTCTTCAAAGATTTCTTTAGTTCTTTTCTTGCTTCATCTATTTGATGTAGAATGAGTTGTATTTCAATTCCCTAATTCTCGATGATCTTTCCTAGCTCTTAGACTTCCATTTCTAGGATCTTTCCTCAAGTTGCAAAGATTCTTTTTTAGAGAACTATGGCTTTGATACCAATTGTTAAAATTACAATAGGAAAGGTAAACTTCTATATGGGGAGGGTGAATCAATAGCTTAAACTTCTACCCATAAAACTTTCACCACATATTCATCTCATACATTCACCAAGTAAATGAAAATATCATGTAAATCATGCACATCAAAAATATGTAAATGAGTAAGCACATATGACACCAGATATGATTACCCAGAAACCCTCCAATGAGAACATAAAAATGGGGTGGGGACGAGACCCACAAATCTTCACTACTATAGTAATAAAGTGTAGCCAATGAAAGTTACAATGTTTGATCATGAGACATGATCTACCCTGTGAAAGGTATGCCCTATTAAAGGCATACAAAGACTATTAGGTATCACCTTGTTAAAGGATTTCAACACCCTATTAGAAGTATGCCTTGTTAAAGGACTTCAACTCAAAATTAAGGAAGTACCCTATTAAAGGATTTCAATAAAATCTATTAGGACTACTCTGTTAAGAGATTTAACTAATTCACCTACTAGAATGACTTAACAATATCTTATGGTTAGCACTTCATTTCCTAATGACAGACCACCTCTAAGCTGATGTATTCTCAATCCTTCTTGATCATATGTCTCTTTGTTGTATACTTTCCTTTCCTTTGTTCTCCTCTAACTAATTTTGCAATGCAGTCTCAAATCAAAACTCCTTAGCCACCATGAATGCTCTATTTTCTCATGTAGACTTCTCTCCTTGCTCCTTCATACACCTTCACATCATAGATAGTTTAGGGTTTATCTTCTAAGAAGACTTAGGTGACTTAGGGTTAGGTATGAATCAATGACTATGATTCATCCATTTTACATCTTTAACCTTCCCTTTTTCTTTTTGGTTGCATGCAATGCATTGGGAATCCAAGTTAGGATTCGTTCTTATCTCCAAATATCATAATTCAATCTTTAAGTTGGCTTAATAATGGTTTACATAGTTGTTTGTGCCATTACAAATAATTATAACAAAATTCTTGCTTGGAATCTAAAGTCTTTGATGCTTGGCATATACTGTTCTCTATACTCTAGCTTGGCATCTATATCACTTGACGTGCACTACTTACTCTACTCCTAAATGAATCAGCATACACTATTTGCTTAGCACTTGAGTGGTTCGACACTCACTGTGGAATTGACATGCTCTATTATATACATGTTGTGCTTGAGATGTACTAATTATTCATCATGAACTAAGTAAATGACTAAAGTATGTAGAAACTCACTTGTCAAAATTGATATAAGATCAGCAATAAGTGCCTCGTTATCAACCACAACTTTGTCCCCTCTCGAGGGAGGGATAAGAGGGGTTTTCCATCTCCAAATAGGACAAAAATCCTTGATGAGGTTCACCACAATATATAGAGTAACAACAAGGGGTAGTTGATGTTTCTAAAGATGTAATTGATCCTTTCTCTTCAAAGGTGCCAACAAACATATGGAGGAATAACTTTCCACATGGTCCCAAGGAGGGGGTGATCAAATGGGTGATTTCAAGTAGAAATAAATGGTTGGAGTTTGTAACTGAAAACCCATGAAAGACTAATTTTATGCATAATTCTTGCCTAAACTTCTCCTAAGGTTAGTAGATGAGGAGGTGGCAAATGGTTTCCTCCTCATTCTTACACAAAAAACACCAATTGACAAGTTGTAAACCTCTCTGTTTAATATTATCAATAGTGAGTATATTTCCATGAACAGATAACCACTAAAAGAGGTTGATCATCAAAAGGGTACTAGGGCTCCAAACATCTACATAGACCTTAGGCCCAATAATAGTAATA
Source organism: Cupressus sempervirens (assembly GCA_028749045.1). Taxonomy (NCBI): domain Eukaryota; kingdom Viridiplantae; phylum Streptophyta; class Pinopsida; order Cupressales; family Cupressaceae; genus Cupressus; species Cupressus sempervirens. The sequence continues at coordinate 690,326,500 of CM053786.1, read as the reverse complement.
TAGGTTGATTTAACATTTTATTCACTAGAAGTATTCAATCCCAAAATAATATTGTCCTCTCTAGGGAAGGCTATGATACAAATTCCCTCAATGATAGCTATAGCTCCTCCACAAGCCTGGTAAAATTTTGATCCTTGACATTAATGGACAACTTACATCATTTATCATTGTTATCCACATAATTACTTATTATTCACCCATATAGTGTGCTAAAAGCATTTCTTATTGAGATGAAATGCGTTTGACTAAGATGGTGATCTCTCAACTAGTTATCTTCCCAAAATATGATATTGTTTGCATCACTTACAATCCATCTCACCCCCTTCCTTAGAGGCTTTTGGCTCTTGGCCACATTATACCAAATCCAAGATCCAACAGGAAATTTATTATTGTAGGTCTCTTGAGAGAAGGAACTATCCTTGGGTAAAAGTACAAAGTTGTGTCACCTTTTAGGCTAACTTATCAGAATGATTGGATTTGATTATTTCTATCTAAAAATCAATTTTGTTCAATATATGGTGTCACACTTTTTCAATTGGAAATGTCCATTAAATGCTTGTTTTATACTAGCTTGTATACAATTACTAAAGAAATGTAATTATTTCATAAAATTGACTTTTGAACAACTCTTCCTATTTTTTATGATATATCCTTAACAACTTATAAACACCATTTTATAGAGCTCAAAGTAAAGAATATTCTCATATAGAGTTTATAGTGTTTTAATTAGATATAGTAAATTATAATTAAAAAATTCTACAAGCACATTTTTTAACACTTGAAAAGATGTCAATTTTGAGAAAGAAAAAAAAATTAAATCATATCAAAAAAATTTAAAACATAGATGACGTTCTAGAGGAGAGAGTTCTCTTCTAGAATGTATATAATTTTTATTCTAGTTAGAATAGATTTTCTTTGGAAAATATGGTGGGAGATTGGAACTATCAGTTTTAGGTGAATTGAACTTTGAATGATTATAAAAGTGAAAATATAAGTCTAAAGCCAATTTTTATTTTTGAATATTCTAGATATATATGCTATCTGTAACATAGTCTAAGATCGAAGGGAAATAAATTTATTTCCATATAGTTTTGTGGTGAGAACTAGACCCCTAATTTTTAGCATTTTTTAGCAACTAAAAATTGGTCTATAAAAGTTATGAAAATATATCAATTATTATTACAAATAATTTTTAAAAATTATAATCCTAAACTTGATCAATTTCTACATATTTTATTGGTTTACTTCATTTTCAAATTTTAAATAATAATACCAGTTTTATATCATTGAAGGTGAACAATTATACTTTTGCTAGCCATTTCCTTTAGAAAAAGGTGACACAAGTTTGTTTTTTGACCCCCTTCAATTATTTGGCTCTCATGATTTTACTCCAACTAGTAGTGTCATGGATTAAACTCCATCCCACCTTAGCCAAAAGGGCTCTATTGAGGTCTATAATTCTTGTCAAATTTAATCATCCCCTAGATTTGGGTTTGCAAACAAAATCCCATCTAATCAAGATCATCTTGGACTTCTCCTTAGTTCCCAAGCACAAGAATTTGCATTGTATTTTTTCTATTATATTTCCAAATCTGCTCAATATTTAAAAAAAATGAGATATGAAATAGATAGGAATACCTTGGTGAGAAGAAGAGAGGAGTTGTAACTTACCCACATTACTTAAAGACCTTCCCTTTCCAACTTGTAATTTTTCTCTACATACATTCCATAACAAATTTCAAGAACTGGGGAGAAACTTCCTTAGTGGTAAGCGGCAAACCAAGATAAGTATCAAGAATGGTATCCTTTTGGAAATTGAAGTCTAAGGCAATCCTCCTTCACAACTCTAACTCTATGTTAAGAAAATATAATTTTCTTTTTAGGTAATTTATCTATTTCCCAAAGACTTCACTATGGTGGTTCAAGAGCTCCTTCCAAGCCCAGCCTCATAGATTGAGGATAAGTCATAAAAGAAGGTGTCATCAAAAACGTGTTGGATTACCTTGGGGACAAAGTGGAGGCTTCTTTAATTCCCTTTATCCTTCCATGATCTACTAATGTAATGAAATTTAAACCAATAATCTTAACCACTATAATAAATAGGTAGGGGAAAAGTGGGTCGTCATTCTAAAGTCCCCTACTAGTATTGAAAAATTCAAAGAGTACCATTAATTAACACAACAAATTGTATCGTATTAAACACCTCCTTAGTTAAGAGGAAAAAAATCTTCCCAAACCTAAGTTTAATAATAATTTCAAATGAGAACTCCCTCTAGACCTTATCGTAGGCTTTGGAGATGTCAAGTTAAATGGGCATTCCACGATTCCTACTTTTCTCCATAGAATGCAACATAGTTAATACATGTTATTTAGATAAAATGTATAATATTATGATCTAAGTAGTTAAAATATATTAACCTAAATATTTAAAATTCTATAAATATATAATTTTAAGAATATTTATTTGCATTGTATGTATTTTTCAAAACTCAAAGTAGCTTACTTTTTAAAATTCATCCTTGTCGATAAAAGAAAGATGCTTGCACCATAATATCAAATAAACTTTTCAATTATATTTTGTTCAATTTTTGTCATGACTATAAATATAAATAATATTTTACTTCCAATTTTGACTTTAAAATGAAGTATAATGACATAGGTCTGTATATAAATAAATATATAATTAGATGAAAAATATTCTTAGAAGATAATTTAAAAGAAAAAATAATATAGAACATAACACCTATTTTGTCCTCTTTTAAATCTTAAACAACTCTTGAAAATGAAATAGTCCCTAATGGGAGAAGGTAGTGGAAAATTTAGATGATTTAACCTCTTCGTGGTCTATAGAGTCTATCTAGACCCTTGATAGTGCTACCCCCAACTTGGTTCAAAATGCATCCTCAACCTCCTTCTTCTCACCCTCATCTAAAAACTAGCTCAACTACCTTAGAGATCCCTATATCCATATTTCAACCTCTCAAGATCTACTTCCGAAGTACTTTTTGTGTTTTCACAACACACTACATTTCAAGCACTTGAAAAAATGTGAGCCCTTATTTTTATCCTTTTTTGGTGGTCTCTTCTTTTTTAGTGCATGAGATGGCGTCCACTTTTGAGTGTTCTCAATAGTCAGGTCAGGTCTTAGGTTACCCATCAAGGCCTTTTGAGTGTTTCTTTTTTTTATCTTTTTGTCAATTTTCCTTTTTATTTTCTTCCTATTTTCCTATGTCCCTTAGTTTTTCAAATATATCTATGATTTGCACCTTCAATGCCTCCAAAACTTTGATGGATTTTAAGTATTTCATCTTACTTTTTGAAGATTTCAAAGATATTCATAGTACAATCTCCACCACATCCAAAAGGTGTAAAGGGCTTTTGTCTTTATAGGTCCATTTTTAGAGTTTAGGAAAGTGTGACCTCTAACAATTACCTCGAACCCAAATCCTTTATTTCTAGGTAGAGTCTTTCAGACCCTATGACTTGCTAGAAACTAACAAGTCTAAGGTGTCCAACATGTCTAGATGAAGGAATATTTGTTTATAGAAACACCATATATTATTGTTTTCGTACTATTGTTTAAGCATAGTTTTATATATGTAATGTTTTTATCAAAATCTCATATAACTCTATTAGATTAAAAAAAAAGGTGTAAATTTAGATACTCAAACATTTTCTCAATATATCATTGCTATCTAAAAGCTATTTGTTTAGATCGAACACTAAAGAATCCTTGATTCTTTTATTACAAATGTTCTTAGTATGTATTATGTTGTAATTTTATGAGATTATCGTATTTCAATTTTAGAAGTTTTTTTTTTTGACAAGACTTGTCTCACATTTGTTTGTATTTAGAAGATTTCCTATAAAGATCTTGTGTTGAAGTATTCTTAAAAGAAAACTAACTTATATGCTCTCATGCAAATAATTCAATGGGGAATAGGAGTCAATAGGTGAGTCAGGTCTAAAAAGAGATGTATTTGATGAGCACATTAGGTGAGTACATGAATATAGTAGACCTATAGTGGTGTACTAGAAATTCCCCATCAATGCATACTTCCAAAAAGAGGGATTTTTTTTTGAAAAACAACTACTCATGTGGTGCCACACTAGCACACCATTGAGCATGATCAAGTGTATACCTATGGGTCTCACTTTTTTGGACCATTTTTGACACATTCCTCTAAGTCAAAATGTTGAAATGGAAGATGAATGAATTAGTGCCCTAAATTTTGTTTTGCAGTCACCAATTAGAAAAATGAAATATTAAGATTTGGGGGTGCATATGGCCATTTACATGAACTCCCAAAGTTAAAGTGTGCTTCTAATCACCTTCGCTTAGATCCATCTACTCAAAAGGTTTCAATATGCATTTTCCTATATAATTATATCTTTTTCCTCTCTCTTGGAATTTGTAGGTACCTGATTATTTCCTTTTAATTCTTTCCTTTTAAAAATAAAATTAAAGGAGTATATTTTGATTTATCAATTCATGACAAGTTTTCATTTATGAGTCATTTTCCAAAATTATGCTTTGAATCTCCAAGGGAAAATAATACTTTCCTTCAAAAGTTTCTAATTAATTTTCTCTCTTTTGAGTACATTTTTTTTTGAGAGGAGGAAGAAATTAGTTTTATATTGACTTAATCAGATCTTGTGATTTTTTGCGAGTCATTTGTAGTTAGTTCAAAGATTTTTTCATATTTTCTTTAGCATAATTATAATTTCTTGACTGAAAGACATTAAGCCACACAATATTTATCTAAAGATATCTTTTGAAATAATTGATCTATTTTAAATTAAATTATTACTCTAAATAAACTCTCAGGTTTTAAGTAAAACATCAATTGCATTATCTCATAGTTTCATTTTTTTAATGTATTTTATAACTATAAGAAAAATATTTTTCTTTCTTTCTTAATTACCTCCATATAAATCAAATAGATATTTATGTCATAGGCATTCCCAATATGAAGAAAAGGACGTGATTTAGAAAATTGAGGGTCAAGAATGCAAGAGAAGGATGGACAACCATCAAACAAATCACAACCATTCAACCAACAATTGCATTATAAGGAATGAGGGAGAATGCAAATTTACTCCACAGCTTGAGCCCACCTAAGAGATTAGAGCTACAATAGAACCCAACACACTCACCTCAAATTATGTTAATATTGTCATTGTCCACATTGGTAAAATGAGAACAAAGGCACCAGAAAATAGTAATGAAATAATTACTAAATTTTACATTGGGTGGTGGGCAATGCCAAAGAGAGAGTGACTACCATTGAAATGATTTATAACATCGATCTATATCATGTTTTCACTATTATTAGCATATTCAAAAGTCTTAAAGTCTCCTAGGTGTATCCAATTCCAAGACATGATAAGTATGGTATCTAATGTCATATGATTAGTAAACTAGCTAATTCATTTTCGTAGTCATAACTTGTATTAGGAGTTGATGACATCATTCAAATTATGGACAAAATCAATATGGTTGGTACAAAAAGCAGATGCAAGATAATGGGAGCTGGCAGTGAGAGGGAAGTGGATGGGTTATTGAGAAGATATACCCAAATAAAAATAGAGATGTAGATATTTAAAAGAATTTGGAAGGGGGTGATCGAAGGAGATGGATGGATAGAGAGGAATATATGTATAGATATAGAGGGGAGAAGAAGATATAGATAGAGATCAATATAGAGATAGAATTTTGGAGAAAAAATGATTGATAAAGAGAGCTAGAGATGTAAAGATAGAAATAGATCTAGGGAGTTAGATAGGGAGACATAAAGAGGGAGAGCTAGATAGGATATAATAGAAAGAGATATAGATGGTGAGCTAGATGAATAAAGATCATAGAGAGGATTAGAGGGAGAGACCAACAAAGTGAGAAATACTTATCTAACTTTCCATACATCTATGTCATAGCAATTGCCCACTAAAGTGTGATAGCTAGTATATTTTTTTTAACACATCCCTACATTAATACACTCAATATTATTAGTTCGTACCGAATGGTGGGGGTGCTTTTATTGATTTTAGTTTCATTGAATGAGAAACTTTTAGTTTTGTAGCCTGCAATTTTTATTTTATGGTTTTAAACTAAACATATTTTTTTGTTTATATCAAATTTAAAATTTGTGAATTCTAATTGGCTGGTACTTGCTACAGTAGGGTTTCCTTCTTTTGGTAGATTGATTTAAAAAAACAAAAAAAATTGTTGCTATTATTATAAAACTAAATTATTGTAAGGTTTTCAATGCAATTGATTTAAAATAGTATGCACATTGTTCTCCATAAAATAATTTTCATATATGAAGCTTCCTTTGTAATTATTTCCTTAATTTTTTTCCTGATTTGTCTTATCAATTGTGTGTTCCAATCAAAATTGATCAAAATTGTAGACAAAAAATCTTTCCTATATCTATCATATTGTGATCTGCATTTATAATTTCCATTATTTCATTGTCAAAGGTCTTTTACTTATCACCTTTGGGAAATTTTATCACTATCTGTCGATTGCATTAAATTGTCATGTTGAAATTTTTTCATGGATAGTTTCTATTTATTAGTGCCTGATTTTGGAGGCAACGAAAAAATTGTAGACTTGTTTATGAGTTCTTGTGGGTTTTCATGAGTGTAGTATTTTGAATAAACATATGTTTTTTGAGCTTTTCGATCTATAGATATTTGATTCATTTCATTTTACATTGTTAATTTTTTTGTTTTTTAATATTCACCTATGGTATTTCATAGAAGATTTGTTTTGTTAGTTGTTTGTATGGTTTCTTCCTTGATTTTTAGTGTTGTTGCAGTGAGGAATGCTAGAATTATTGTTCTCTTTTTCAGTAAGTTCTAAATTTTTTGTGCATTTCCTATTTTTGTTTCTTTTTCATGGTAGCATTTTTTTCCATTTAGCTCATTGCCTTTGTTTGGTAGATATATTGTTTTTGTTTTCTAGTGTTTACATTTTATTATTCATTTTAATAATGTTCTGATTAGTATAATATCTTGAAATAAAACATTAAGTGAAAAAATAAGAAGTTGTAGTTGTGTATAATCTACATCATTTTTCTTCAATTCTGTTGATTTTAGGTAGGTCTATTTGAGCATGAGATCTTGCATTGAGTTTTCCAACTTTTTATGCATCTATTTGGGAGAGTTGTTGGTGGGTATTGGGGTTTGATTTCTAATTTCTTTTCTTGTAGAGTGATGAGAAAAGTATTAGATATCAAGGAGTAAAAATGTTTGTTTATTTTCTACGTGTTTTACTTTTTTATTTTGTATGTTTGTTTCTTGCATGTTACTCTACTTCTTAGCTGAACCCAAAAATGTGTAGAGTTGTGAGTTTTACATGGCCTAAGCTCATGATATTTCCCTCTTTAGTTAGAACTAGACATTGGATAGTTATGAGACATCCTCTATATATGAAATTCATGCTCCTCCTCATTTATTAATATCTAGCTCTTCAATGTAAGATGAACTATTTTATTGTTAAATTTCTCTACTAGACCTTCATGATTTATTGTTGTGTGTAAATTATCTTGTGATGACTTTTTTACACACCTTTGTACTTTTTTAAAATAATTTTTCATGCTTTAATTTTTCCATGAATTTACTTTATGAATTTGTTACTTCTTTAAGTGCTTCACACTTTTGACATCTAGAAAATAATACAAGGAGGATTTCCCTCACTTTGTTAAAACTTTATTTTGTATGTAATATTTCTGAATATTTGAGTTAACTCCTCTTTTATAGTGCATTTTTTTGGAAGATCACCTTTGTGACTATACTGTAAAATTTGACTTTGTTACAAAGAAGCAAGAGTTTTCTTATAAATGGAATATCTTTCCTTCATATATTTGACCATGAATATTTCATTTAGGAACACACACACACACACACACGCACATATACATATACATATACATATACACATACATATATATACATATACATATATACATCTATATATATATATACATATATACATCTATATATATATATATATATATATATATATATATATATCTCGATGCATAGTATAGAAGAGTTGTGTGAGGGTAATAGAGGTTACTTAGCTTTATGTCTATAGACATAAGTTACTATCATTCTCATAGAAACCATTTCGTGTTGTTTGATCATTGTTTGAAGAATACCCTATGTAGAATGTCTTACCAATATTTTTACAATGAACTCCTATTTGGGTGACTCTATTAGTTAAGTCAATGACAACTTCCAATCACTTGCTTTTCCTTTTTGTGCACCATTTATATTAAGTGGTTTATCTGATCAATATGTATGTATGGTATTTATCTATTCCATTTTTCTTTATACTATTTAAAAAGAGAGAAATATTTTTACAATTCATGGTACTTGGATCTAAATTATTTATCAAAGAATCCATTTATCTCTTTACAAGACCTATATATTTTGTTTTTTACTATTATTTTCTTCCCCTGGCAAAGGTTTTGAACCCAAAGAAAGCTAGAAAGCCCCTTAATGAGGCTTTTCTAAAATTGTGCTATCTCTGAAACCAAATGTATCCTTCATCAACATTTGGTACACTTGTGTGGTGTTCCTAATATTTGTATTGAAAATGTGGGTATGTTTCTTTTTGTTGTTTTGTCATTTGGTTATTTTGTGGTAAGACTAGATGCATCTTAAGGGCTCATACTTTTAATAATATTTCTTCACTAACATCGATATGATAAAAAATCCTTGTGTAATTTCTTTTCCAAAAAAATTATTTGGATTTATACTATGAATCACCTCTCTTCTTTAGATTTTTCTTTGTCAAACTTCAACAAGTTTGAATATAAATTGTGTGATCTACTTTTTTGTAATCCTATTCCATTTGATAGCTTTGTGTAGTATGATGCCTTCAACTCTAAATTTTGTTCTACTTTGTTTCTTCGGATGGTTTTTTCCTTTATCATTGCTTTCGTTTATCCTTCTTTGTGAATAATGACCTTAGAATAGTTCTTATATGTATTTGGACCTTTTCATTAATCAGAACTTTGGTTGGTGTGGTTGGAAATTTTGATAACTTGTTGTATATAAAGAATTCATCAACTATTGATTTTCAAATTGTCTAGTATTTCTTGTTAATTGATATTGTAAATAAAGGCATGGTCAACATTATTTGTATTCTAACTATTTAGTAGATATTTCTCATGTGTGTTGTTGTTAATTGTCTTTGAACTAATTAATAGATGGTTCTCCTCTGTGTGTTGTATGCCAATTGCATTCAATTATAATGCAGAAATCTTATCGTAGACTATTTCTATTTATTTATTGTGGTCTTTAGTATAGGAATGTTTTGTTAAAGTTTTTTGTTTTGGTTAATAATGTATGTGCACATAATCATTACTACAATGGCTTTCCAATTAATATAGACTTCAATAGACCTTATTTAAATACCATCTAGTGAATCCCATGTATTTCAGCATAACCAAGATATGCATCAAAACTATATTGTAAATTAAAATCCACCTTTCTTAAGGGAGCTTGAAGATCCCATAATGAAATGGAGAGTTACCTCGCTACTGGCCAAGTCATATAGAGGCATACAGCTACAATTTTTAATCCTATGAATCCTAAGTTCTAGATGAACTCACGACATTGCAAACAAACATGCCAAAGTAATCAGGTGCCATTTTATGGACATGCCCCTCATCTGCCTACCCCATTCTCCTAGTCATGCCTTAAAAATTAAAATTTATAAAATTAAAAGTGGTATTCCTTAAATTCAATCATCAAGGAGATCATACAATGAACCAATGGGGAATAACATTAAAGTGTACACCTGACTTGGGATAAAACCAATGGAAAAATAGATAAAAAATTGACATTTTTTTTCATGTCCAACATCAGCAATTGTAATTAATAACTAGTCTCTTTGTCTACTAATATTAACCTATTTGTTGTTACATTTAACAATTATGTTTTAATTTTAAATGTTTTGCTAAACCTTTTTAATTTTTAGAAAAACTATTTATTCAATTTGAAAATGTCATAGATCTTGTGTTATGAGAATGTGTGAATGAATTTATATTCCAAGTCTGGGTCCTTAATCACTAGTTTCTTTGTCTATTGATATTAATAATTTTTTTTTAATATTTAACATTTATGTTTTAATTTAAATTTTTTTGGTGAACCGTATCAATTTTTAGAAAAAAAAAAAAATTATTCAATTTGAATATGTCACAGATCTTGCGTTATCAGAATGTGTGAACGAATTTATATTCCAAGTCTAAGTCCGGAGTGGGATTATCCAATCATTAGTGTAATTCAAACTAAAATTTTGGAGCATGTATTTATCATGGAATTTGTAAATATTGACAAAGCATTGCACAATGTACTTGGCGAAGAATTCTTTGAAAATAAATCTAGGTCAATAGTTTATACAAACATTATTTCTAAATTCCTCATCAACTATATGGACCTTTTAGAAAATTGTGAAATTGTAAAGAGACTGGCAGATGCATATGTGAAGCCATGCTTCAAACTTTTTGAAGACTATGATGCTCACATTAATGCATATGTTATAGAGATAAGTACTAGTCTCATATGTGCCTTTTTCTCTCTTGAATCTCTTAGCTCTTGTGATGTTATGAATTGTGTTTATTGTTTGTTCAAAATTGCAATGACCAATAAATACAAACCTATAGTGGACCATGCATTTCTTGCTGACCAAAGTCATTTTTGTGAGATTAGTGCATCAAGAATCTCAGATGTTTGCAATGCAATGAGACTTCTGTAACTACATATTTCTCCTCCTATAATTTCACCTTATGTAAGAACCACTTGCTCAACTATATTATGATTTCTTGGGGATTTTATATAACCTATTAGATATTCATCCATAGGGAATTGAAATGGATGAGCATATTAAACATATGCAATTTATAAATGAAAATGTTTAATAACCTTTGCAACAAAAATACATATAATTATTTTGTCATTGATACAATGTGTTTACTTTAATTTTGATTATCACAATGTATAAGTTGTCAATCAAAATAATTAATTCTTTTATAGAAGCACATTGACAACTTGATAAAATTTAATTTTGTATAAAGAGATCTATGATTGGGAAAAAAGAAAAAGGAAAAAACTAGGCTTGTCAGTATTACAATAACATTTCAATTGAATATCAGTAAAGTAATATGAACAATATTTTTACTATTTTTTCGTTCTTTAGTTAATATTATTTTGTAAATGTTCCTATTAATTTTGAATTTTTTTATAATGTGTTCCATAATTGAATACTTTGTATAAGAAATTATTTTTCAAAGTACCTAATTAAGTCATTTAGGGTTGTGAATTTGAAATACATCTCAAAATCAATTGAGAATTCCTTGGTATATTTTCATGCTTTTCTGCCCACAAAAAAATACATCTTTTGTTGACAACTTATAATTTTGATTTAGTTTTAAAATTTAGATCTTAATAAATGAATAAATAAAAGGCCATAAGGAGATCTTTTTTAGCAAGTTAAAAATTCTACTCTCAAATATTATTGAATAACTAATTTGTAATAATTAATATTTGAATTTCTTTCAACTCACAGATAACATTTTCTATTATAAATTTAGTCTATAATTTTTAATGTACGTATTTCTTCTTTTATTTGCTTAAAACTTAAATAGTGAAAATTTAAAAGCCATCTAGTAATATACCGACCATTAAGAAGCCTAAGTGTTTATAATTGACACTTACAACTTTTATTTATTTCATAAAAGATATATTGCCTTCCTTATGTCTTATATTCCTTTATATGTCACCACCATCACCTTTTTCAAAAAATTGAATCAAGAACATCATTTAAGTATGGTAATGGTGCAAAATTTTACAAAATGGGCTTCATCTCATATATTGCAAGATGCAACAACTGGTTAATGCATTAGATGAAAATATAAAGATATATAAGAAAATTAACTACTCCTAAATCATATGGAAAATACATTTAAAGAGAATGATCATAGGGTCCTAAAATATAGGTCTATCAAAAATTACTAATGTAAAAGAGAAAACTTTTACTCATTTTGACGAGCTTTGTTGTATCAAATTTCTTAGATACCTCTATGTAAAGAACACTCTATAGAAATCATTATTATTCAAATGTTGAGAAATCATTACACATTGTTCTTGGGGAAGATTTTTTGGAAAATAAATATGGAACAATAAATTATTCAGATGTTGTTTAAAAGTTCCCTACCAATTGCATGAACCTTTTTTAAAATGAGTAAACTATAAATCAACTAGTAAATGAATATGTCAAGAATTACTCTAGACCTATTGAAGACTATAATACATATATTAATGCATATGTAATAGAGATGAGTAATGCACCCATAGGTGGCTTGTTCTCCTTTGAAACTTTAAGCTTCTATGCTTTTATGACTTGTGTGTATGATTCTCTAAAAATTGCTATCAAAACGAAGTTAAAATTGCTATCAAAACTAAGTGCAAATGATTGAGACACAATTATATTCCTACAAATGCATATGTCTCCTCCTATTGCTTGACTTGATTAGGTAGCCTTTAGTTCTATACCATTGACACGTACTACATAGGGTGTTTGAGCTTTTAAATATTATGGGAAATTTTCTTGTCATCGATTAACATTTCATAGATAAATCTATGCAAAGAATGAGTTGTGTGGTGAAAAAAAACTTGTAAACAAATGTAATGGTATTAAAACTATGTATTGTCATCTTGTTGCAACAAGGTGGAAAATTTAAGTTAGCATTGTTTACTTAAATTTGTCTTCATACATAATTATAGTCAATGGTAGTACAAAATGACACATATGAATTTAAATGTAGGTTTATTCCATGAAAGCAATAATAATTTGACAATAATTTGTGTGAACCATTTTTAAACTTGGAAATAAGAAAGGAAGACATTAATGAATAGATTTTTTCTTTCATAGATGATGTCTAATTACCTTGAAATTTACATTTTTATGCTAACAATATCATACTTCAATGATTGCTATGTTAACATAAAGTTCAATTTTTCTATCAGTGACTCAACACTTAGTGAATTGGATACATTACTACTGAGCTCTATAGTTTCTATAGAGATTATCATTCAGTTTGTAATGTTAACCAAATTATTCAATTGTTCCCAAGCTAAGTAGTCAATATGTAGTGTCTATTGGGCACCTAAGTTAGTTTGCAGTGTTTGCTAAGCTACACAATATCTATCGAGCTTTAGAGACAAAGTTCAATGCAAATTGAGTGTAGTAGAGGCTACAAGGCTAGTCACTAGAAGTGAAGAAGATTTTAGCGTTAACCAAGCTCTATAGTTTTAACCATGTCCAACATTGTCTACTAAGCTCATAGGGTTAATGAAGTGGATCTAGAGTTGACTGAGTCATGTAGTGTCCATCGAGTGATCCAGTTGCTACCGAGTTTATTAGAGTTCATTGAGTCACCAGTGCTAATTGAGTTCAACCTACTTGGAAGTGATTAGTATGAATTGAGCTTCAAGTTCAACTAAGTGTGAAATATTTCTGAGTGTTGATAGTGTTTTCCTTGTATCATAACATCATCAAGTTTGTCTCCAGAACCCAAATTTCAAAAGTTGGGCTGACTTTGTGAATTATGGTGAAATTGGTATTGTAGGCAACTGTAGTAAGTTGTGATTTGGATTGGTATATATGTAATGGATTATATCATATCCAAGAATGTATGTAAAGAGTATATAAAGAGCAGAAGTGTGAAGTAAAGAAGTTTTCAAGTAGAATAAGGGAAAACAAAGATTTATCTATCATAGTCAGGTGATCATTGCAATACAAGGAATTTCAACAAGAGAATTATAGTTGTACATCAAAGATTTGCCATTGGTTCATCCTAACATGTGTATTAGTTAAATCCTTTAACAGGGTAGACTTAATAGTATTTGCTAAATCTCCTAACTAAGTGCATACTTCATTGTATGTTTGTGTATTCTTTAACAAGGTGAACCTCATAGTCCTTATTGCTCCTAACATGGAAGATTAACAAAAGTAGTCAATTGTAAGCCTTAACAAGTTAACTTTATACTATAGTACTAAAGCTTGTGGGTATCATCCCTACCCCAATTTTACTTTCTATTTAGAAAGTTAATGGGTTACCATATCTTGTGTCAAAGTGTTATGAATGTTTATTTGCTTTAATTCTTTCATCCATGTAATTAGATTAGAACACTATATGAAGGATTAATTGGTGAAGTAAGATAAAGTTTTATTGGTTCTTGATTCACCCCTCCCCTCTCAGTAACCTTTCCTATATTATATTTCCAACAATTTGTATTAGAGCTCTTTTGGTTGTCACAACAAAAGATTACCAGCTTGAGAAAAGATCAGAGGTAATGGAGTTGTATAGCCTAGATAAGGCTATTGACAATGAAATGTTGGATCTTTAGTTGGCCACTAGGTAACTAAAGAAAGCAAAGGATCAACTCTCTCAATCATTGAAAACAAGGAAAGATCTTGTAGTACAAATGAATGAAAATTTGTACATTGAAGAAAGACTTGAGGATATTTATCTAGAAAGAAATTTAGATGAAGTTGATGCAAAAATCAAAGACCTGTTAGAAAAGAATTCCAATCTTCAATAAGAAGTTAGATAGCTAAAAGGAGAACAAGAAATCCAATCAGTTAGACTATGTGAAGTCATGGAAGAAAAAGAAAAAGACAAAGAATAGATATAAGAAAAGAACAACTAAATTCAACATATATCCCTTCAATAATCATACTTTATTGACCAACTCACTAATGAAAATGAAGAAATTATGAATTTAAGATTAGAGAATGATGGAGTGCAAAATGATCTCAAATATAGAAAGGAAACCTATGAATGAATGATGAAATCTTAGGAAAACATGGATCAATTGAATGAACAAAGTCATTACAAAGACAAAGGCAAAGCTGGAATAGGATACACAAAAGAAGGTGAATCATCTTAACAAGGAGCTCAAAAGAATCAAAGACCTGCCTAAAATCATTATGGTAAGTTAGGCCATACATCAAAAAAATGTTGAAGTAATGGTAAAGCTAAGTTCACTAGAAAGAGTTACAATTGAAATAAGCATTATCATAGAGCAAGTTAATCTAAAGAGAAACCTAGGTTTGAAGCTTGATGTAGGGGACTCCCCTTAATACCATAAACTCATAACAAAAAGATAGAAATAAAAACAAATGTGAGAAACAAAATATGGACTTCTTATTATCGCCATAAATGTGGAATTATAGAATTTTCAATTACAATATGCTAACCCAAATGCATGCCTTCATTACAAAAACCTACAAGATAGTGTTGTGAACTATCACCTAGAGCTATCCTAGACAATCTTTGGGCCTTTTCTTAAATAAGTAGTTTTATGCTACTCGAGAAGGTTCTAGATGCTTAAACTTAATACCTAGGGCCAACAGACCCTAACAATACACATAGAGTCAGCCAAATACATCTTTGACAAATTATTTTAGAAATTTTTGTAGCCCAACTTTTGAAGGCCATAACTCACGAACCATTGCTCTGATTGGCTATTATAACCACTTTTTGAAAACACCAGCTTCTAATCTACAAGCTCAAAATTGTGCTAGCACCATTCTGTCAAGTTTTTGGAGGCCTCCAACGATGAGCTTAAAGATTTTTGTACAATTTTTTCCACTAAAAATCTACAATAACTGCTCTAATACTAATGCTTGAGCAATGAGATTTTTATGGTAGGCTTACAACTTTAAAATGAACCTTCCTATAGAAAATGAAAATGAGAACATTTTGAGGTTGTATGAAAAACTTACTAAAAATAGCAAGTTTCCATAAATAGTAACCACCCTATCTACTAGTCCTTATTAAAATAGAAAAAGGCTGAAAATAAAATATTTTTGGGTGATGCAAGATTTCCCTTACACCCAGGATGCTCTTGCATCAGACACCCATGGTAATTTGAGAAGTTACCCTATTATGTATCAAGTGTTTAGAGGAAAACTAAGATGGTTGATCTCCTCCTTTGTTAGCCATGATGAATCCTCAACTAGTCTCCCTTTTCATTTGACTAGATATTCCTCATAAGTTTTGTTTCTAGTACTTTTCCAATATGATTGTCTAGTATCTCCTCAATCTCCCTAGTAGCTGAACTAGCTACTAGAATGCTCCACCGGACTTTTGCAACTTCATCTCCATCACCTCCTTTATAATACTCTGTCAAATCTAAAATATTAAATGCAGGTGAAATATTCAATTCAATAGGAAACTTCACTTCATGCGCATTCTAGAATCATGCTTCTTTACTATCTTGCATGGGCTAAACTTCTTCATCTTTAGCTTATTATATATACCTACTGAAAAACACTCCTTTCTCAAATTAACCATGACTTCATCTCCAATCTAAAATTCCTTATATCTCCTTTTCACATCTACCTTTTCCTTATACTGTTTATTCATCCTTATGATGTGCTTCCTCACCTCCTCATGGATGTTCTTTAAATGTTTAGCAAAATCTTTTGCTCCAACACTACTTATCTCTCCCTTATCCAACTTCCTCAATTCAGAAATATTTATGGGACTACTCCCATAAATGATCTAGAAGGGTGATTTACCAGTACTCCTATTGAGAGAATTATTATATCCAACCACTTTGTCGTGTCAAGTGTAACAAGTTTTGTACAAGCCTTCCATGCTTCACCAAAATCAGGATCATCTGGATACAAATTACTAAGTTCCTTGAACCCAACCACCTCCATCTACATATCTATTAGCAAAAGTTGTCTTCTATTAAGATCATCTACAAATTTGTTAGAATTCCCACTCCCGTGTTTCAAAACAAATGTATAACTCTACAAAAACTCAATCCATTTTAAGTGCCTTTGGTTCAATTTTCCTTGACTATTCAAATATTGTAAAGCTTGATGATCAGTATAAAAAAAAAACTCCTTAGGAAGAAGATGGTGTCTCAACTTCTTCAATGCTTGAACTATAGAATAAAATTCTTGATCATAAACAAAATATTTCCTTTTTGCATCATTTAACTTCTCACTAAAATAAGCAATAGGTCTACCTTATTGGCTCAAAGCAACTCCTATTGTAGTACCACTACTATCACAGTCTACCTGAAACACCTTGTTAAAATAAGGAAGTGCTAAAACAGGCTGCTCAGTAACTTTTTGTTTCAGCAAATTAAAACTCTTATTTGCTCCTACAGTCCACTTAAACTCTTTCCTATGCCCTCTCATTATTTTAGTCAAGGGTCCACAAAAACTGCTAAAATTTCCCATGAACTTTATGTAAAATGTAGCCAGTTCATGAAAAGATCTTACCTGTATCACACTCCTTGGAGTAGGCCATTCAAGGATAGCCTTCACTTTCTTTGGGTCCATTTTCAGACCTTCTCTAGAGACTACAAATGCCAAGTTCACCAACTCCTTTACAAAAGTGCACTTCTTCAATTTTATCAACAACTTTTCTTCCCTCAACTTATCAAACACCTTGCAAATATGAATGAAATGCTCCACCAATGTCATACTAAATATTAAAATATCATCCAAGTAAAAAATGACAAACTTACCTAGAAACACCTTCAGTACCTCATTCATGAGTCTCATGAAAGTGCTTGGTGCATTGGTTAGCCCAAAAGGCATGACTAACCACTCATACAATCCTTCCCTTTTCTTGAAAGCAGTCTTCCACTCATCACCTTCCCTAATACAAATTTGATGGTAACCACTCTTCAGATCTATCTTTGTGAAGTACTTAGCTCCACTCAAACAATCCATAATATCATCCATCCTTGGAAATGGAAATCAATATTTTATCATGATCTTGTTGATAGCACAAGAATCTATGCACATCCTCCATTCTCCATTCTTCTTTGGTGCTAATACAATTAGTACAAAAATGGACTCAAACTCTCTTGAATCAAACCCTTCTACAATAAATCATAAACTTGCCTATTCAACTCTTCATTTTCTACTGGTATCATTTTGTCCACTACTTTATTTGGCAAACTGGCTCCTAGAACCAAATCCATTTAGTGACCAATCTTCCTCATTAGGGGCAATCCATTAGGTACATTATTAGAAATTTCTTCCAACATATCTGCAACTTTTGTAGGTACCTCCTCTACTTCTTCCTTACTATCTTTAGGAATTATATTAAAACATAGGTTCTCATGCTTCATACCTTTAAGAAACCCTTTTCCATCAACAAAACATATTTTGGTAGCACTATGTACCTTATCTTCTTTATCCTTCAACAACTTCAGCTTATGTTTCACTCCATCCTTAGTTAGAGTGTAGGTATTTTCTTGCCCATCAAGTACAACATGCCTATCAAAGTGCCACAGCCTACCCAACAACATATGACATATGTCCATATGTATCATCTTGACAGCTCCCAATCTTGAACTTCACTAAGCATTGCTCATTGACCATAACCTTGTGGTCATTTTTCACCCAAGTAATATGGTATGGATGCGGGTGTTTTTGTCTCTTCAACTTCAACTTGGTGACCATCATTTCTAACACCAAATTTTTAGTACTTCGACCATCAATGATCACATCACAACACTTATCTTCACATCGACACCTTGTTCAAAAAAAACTCCTTCTTTGATCAGGTTCATTCTCACCACTCAATAGGACTCTTCTGTTAACTAGGACTTCTCCTCTTTCAACATCTTTAGAATGTGAGGATATGGTATCTTCATCAACATGTGTAACTCTCACCCGACATTTTGTTCTTCAATCTATCCTTCCTTGGTGCTGGCTACATTCAAATGATCAATGCCCTTCTTCTCCACAATGAAAACATTTTCCATAGAAGCCTTCTCTTCCAGATCCTTATCCTCTGCCTCTTCCTCTCTAATCTCTATTATTGTGATCATGGAAATGATTGAAATTGTTTCCCCTTTGGTTCTAGTTACTACTTCCAGCCTCATTCTTATTCTCCATAAGATCATCCACCAGATCTTCCACCATTACCTCTTCCACTATTCCTATTGTCAAACTTCTTTCTCAGTTTCACATCAACTCTTAGAGAAAAATGGTATGCCTCCTCAATATTGTTCATCCAAACTAGACTTAGCTCATCCTAAATGTTGGGCCTAAACCCATTAAGATAACAAGAGACTTTCTCCTTATTAGCTTTCGCATGGTTGGTTCTAATGAAAACTTAGTAGAACTCCTCAGTATACTCTTGAATAGATTTTCTTGCTTGCTTCATTGCTTGCATCTTCTTCAATAGATCAAATTCATAATCCATAGGAATGAATTGTTGCTTCATTTTAGATATCATCCGATCCCATCTAGTGATTTTATCCTTTCCTTATCTATTTCATTCCAACTGAACCTCTTGCTACTAGATCTCTACATGTCCCTTTAGTTTTTCTTTCGCAAACTTAACCCTATCTAGATCCTCAATATCTTCATACTCAAAGTACTCCTCTAGTTCATTGATTGAATCGTTCAACTCTTCTGGATTAAGATTTCATGAAAATTTGAGAACCTCAAACTTAGGTCTTTTTCCAATCATGGAGATGGCCCTAAAAAGCCTCTCTTCCTCTAGGTTTAGAACTGCCTCTACTTCAACATTTTCTTCTACTTCATCCTCATCCTCACATTCATGTCTTATGGGAAGATTCATTCTTGTATGCATTTGTTCTTCCAATGCTAGCATTTTTCATTGGAGGGCTCAAAAACCCTTAGATGTAACACCTGCAACTCTTCCACTATTCTCTCTTTGTGAAGGCATTATCACACTTCTGCTGAAACCCTATTACAAACTACCTCACAATCGATGATCTATCTACACACTCAACCCAAACCATGGTCCTGGTGTGAACTACCTCATAGTTGGTAATTTGTCCACATGCTCATGAACCCTAGCTCTGATACCACTTGATGCAGGGGACTCCCCTTAATACCACAAACTCATAACAAAAACAAAGAAACAACAGCAAATAAAGGAAACAAAATATAGAATTCTTAGTTATAATATGCTAACCCAAATGAGTGCCTTCATTATAAAAATCTACAAAATAGTGCTACGAGTTATCACCTAGAGGTATCCTAGAAAATCTTTGGGCTTTTCTTAAATAAGTAGTTTTATGCCACCTGGGAAGGTTCTAGATGCTTAAACTTAATACCTATTGCCGACAAACCCTAACAATACATGTAGAGTTGGCCAAATACATCTTTGACAAATTATTTTAGAAATTTTGGTAGCCCAAATTTTGAAGGCCATAACTCACGAACCGTTGCTCTGAATAGCTATTATAACCACTTTTTGAAAACACCAACTTTTGATCTACATGCTTAGAATCGAGCTAGCACCCTTTCATCTATTTTTTGGACCTCATCTGGGCACTCTAAGGCCTCCAACGATGAGCTTGAAGATTTTTATGCAAATTTTTCCACCAAAAATATATAATAACTTTTTTGATATTAATGCTTGAGAAATGAGATTTTTATGGTAGGCTTATAACTCTAAAATGAACCTTCCTATAGAAAATGAGAACATTCTGAGCTTGTATGACAAACTTAATCAAAATAGTAAGTTCCCATAAATAGTAACCACCCTATCTATTAGTCTTCATTAAAATAGAAAAGGCTGAAAGTAAAATGTTTTTGGTGATGCAAGATTTCCCTTACACCCAAGATGGTCCTACATCAAAGGTAAATGTCACAATTTCAAGAAATAAGGACACAAACCTTCAGAGTGCAAAACTAAGTAGTTGAACCCAATAGAACAATTTATGAAAGCAATATTTGGATGGGATTATAATACATGGTGTAGATATCACTACTGTGGTGAATTTGGGCACATTGGAGAAAATTGTATGAAACCTCATGTGAGGTAAAAAGATACTATAAAGATATATTTTAATTATACAAAACTTGGACATCTTGCCAAGAACTGTACTAACATAGTTAGAATTAAAAATGAAAAGAAAGCCAAAAATGACAATATTAGGAAGCAAATGAGACAATAATGGCTAGCAAAATCTCCAAAGAATGCAAACCAAGATTATGAAATGAATAACATCCAAGTAAATGAGTTGGTTGGTTCAATCATTTCAACTTAGTTCCTTATAGAGATCACTAGAACTGTTATTCAAAAGAAGTAATCCAACACTAGTTTTAGGCAACAAGTAGAATGATCCAATCACATTTGAGATGCACAAGGATCACTAAGCATGATGAAAAGAAGGAGATCTTATTAAGCAAGGTTTGGTTGCAAGATCTTACTAAGAAAGGTTGGGTTGTCTATTGTTGCAGACACAATTGGCAGTTCCTACCTAGTGATCATAACTATACCAAGTTCTAGATGTCTACCTAGCATTAAAGAACAAAATGAGTGGAGCACAGGCTATCATTGAGAGAGTATTAAGTGTAAGAATTAATAGCTATTAAAAGGTGGAAATTTGTTAAAAAGAAGGAATTGAAGGCATTATTTCACTATGAATTTCTAGAGTTATTTGTGAACAGTAATTTTAGAGCCCTCAAACAATATAAGTATTTTTTTTGAAGAAATTTTGAAGTTTTAGAATCCCTATCAAGCATGACATCTTTAACAAGCAAAGAAAAGAAATGTTTTGAATGTTCATTTGTGGAGTCAATAGCAAGGCACCAAATTTTAAATTGAGTCTAGTAATTATAGAGGTGCTTGACCTAGTTGGTGCACAATCTCAAATTCCACCCAAGTTATTACTCGTGCATGACATCTATTTCTTTTATCACTACTTTATCCAAGAACTTAGAGCCCTAGAGATGAATGAAGCATTCAAGGAATTGTGTGTGGATGGTGCATTTAAACCTAAACATCAACATTTGGAAACCAAGGGCTTGACACATATCTCTCATATGGTAAGAGACTTTTAGATCAAGTGGATGAGATATATCCTAAGTTTTGTTCATAATGGGAAGCTATGGGGTGAAAAACCCATTCAAATAATGAAGAAAATGATTCATAGAATCATTGGGCTCCCAATGCTCAATAAAGTGAGGAAAAAAAAACCCTAGGTTGGGTCAAATTAGAAAAGTGAACTCTTTTTGAGTGGGACAAAAGAGGTATGAACATTAGTGGTATAACAAACATAGAGCTGAAGTTTGGAATTTATATAATTGCACACAAGATTTATAGTTCTAGCAGATTAAACAACATTTCATGTAAAGTTGTCGATATTGCATATAAGGTTGTGAAGAATATCCTATCCTATGAACTTGTTGAGTTACTATTGAATCAGAATATGGAGAGCATCAGAGGAACAAAAAAAAATCCATTTAAGTTTGGATATCTTTTATCATGTTTATTTTTCTTCATTTATAAAATTTTCCCTTCCAAAGGTATAGTAGTATGGAGGAAAGGCATTCTTGTTCTATATCATATTAATGAGTATTTTGTAGAGATGGATGAAAATTTTGATAGCATCATGGATAACTAATTTGAAACATCCAAAGAGAACATGAATAATAGAATTAGGATTCCAAAGGAACTTATAGAACACTACAAAGATGATATATGTTTCATAGTGGACTATGAAAAAGTATAAATTTAGGCAGTCAAACCTAGAGTAGCATGTATTAAGCCTTTAGAGTATGAGGTTAACAATGATGGCATTAAGAATATCATAGAGGCTCTAGTGAATGAGCCTATAAATCCTAATGCTGCATACTTCAAAATATATGATGAGGCTAAGACAAGAATAGACCTTGAGATCAAGCTACCTCAGGCAATAAATAAATGAAGGAAAAGAGTAGAAAAACTCCTAAAAGACACAAAAAATACAAGTTCTACTCCAATGCTTACTAAGAGAAAAGGTGATGACATTGAAGATGATGATGTAGAGGATTAAGAAGATGAAGCCAAATCTAAAGATGAACAACCTCTTAGGAAGAAAGGCAAGGTTATTATAATAGGCCTGCCAAGTCTTCCACTATTGTATTCAGTAGAATGGCATCCATGTCAAGGAAGAAACTCAATTTAGGTGAAGATGAAGCTGAGAAGATAATCTTCAAAAGATTTGCTGCTACACTTCAAGAAAGGTTAAAGAATATGGAAGAAGGAGTTGGCATGGAAAAATTCAAATTTCTCAAGTGTGAGACAAGAAATGAGGAAGAGAAAAAGAAGATTGAGGATGTTGTTATTACCAACCTAGGTAAATGGAAGTACTCACCTAGTGAGCTTGCACAAAAAATTCCTAATGAACTTATGCAAGAAATAAATGCTAGATGGGAGAATGCAAAGAAGATTGCTAAGGAAATCCTTGAGGAGACCCTAAGAAACTCATATCTAATCTCAGTAAGAAGGAGGTAAAAGAATCCTTGAAGCAAAATGAGAAAAAATTCACTCTTAGGATGAACACTTGTATGAAACTGCTTAAGGACATTGAGTATGCAGTGAATGTAGCTACAACTACATGGAAGAACATCTATTAGTTGAATAAACCCAATAACTTTATTGTTTATGTTGATGAAAAGGACTACGAAGATGATGAAGAGGATGTAGAAATGAAAGATGATGTGAGTGATGATGCCAATCTAGAGGATAAAGAGGAAGAACATGAAGCTATTATAGGAATTCTTTTAGAGATATGAGGTATTGAGGTAACTAATGTAGATAAAATTACAATAATAGTCATGGCCTCATTTCCTCACTCTCTGGCCACAACTTTAGTGCAATTTTTCTTAGAGATAGCTTCTACCAAGTTGGTTGTGGATATCACTGCTATAACAAGCACCCAACCAAGCTCTAAATCTATTTAGCTAAATATTACAATGACTAATGTGCCCAATACTTTATCAGTTGAGAAGCTAGTTCCTCCATCATTAGGCTTTACTGAGAATCAATGAGGTATTTTTGTTGTGAGTGTTGTTTCAAAAAAAATTTCTAGTCCATCATTTTCCATTATTGTTTCCATTACAAGTATATCCATAGCTATTGAAATGATAGTTGAGAACTAGTCTCAACCAAGTACTAAAGTCCTAGACAAGGGAAAACAAATTATTTCCACCATTTTGAAAGAAAAGGGAAAAGAAGTAGAAGCTATTGATCTAGTTGATGATATAGTTATTCTAAATTGGGATATATCTATGCTCACCCCTAATCAAATGGAAACCACGGGTGAATTACTGAAGAAGAGAGCTAAGCAACAAAATTTGATAGAAAAAAAGAAGAAAGAATATCAAGCTTTTGAAGACATAAAGAATATATTTATTGATACTTTGAGTATTAAGGTTGATAGTACTCAACCTATTCTTGATCAGTTAGCAAAAATTGTCCAAAAATTCAAAGAAGACTTGAATAGATAGGAGAAACTACTTCAAAGAGTAGAAAGGAAATTTGAGAATAGAAGGTTAGAACAAGTTGCACAAAGAATTGTAATAGATCAAGTAGATTTAGCTACTATTCTTGGTTCATTTGAAACCTCTATCAATAGTATTGTATCATTATTTGTCAAGTTAAGTGATACATCTATCTTTACAAAGGATATCAAGGAGAAATTTTTGAAGATAGATGAAGACATGAAGGCAAGTGCACACCAGTTGTCACTTGATCCAAGCCATTGTTTTGCACATTATTCAAAAATTAGATATCTGACAAACTTGCAAGCAAAATTATTGAAGGAAGAAGTTAGGATCATAGCCACACTTGCCAAAATCAAAGGCTTGATTCTTCTAAACATGGAAGCATTGCAAAAAAATATTGCTCATGTAAAGACACTCATCCACGGTAACAAATTCTAAATAGCTTATCACATGATGGAATTATCAGTAGAAGCTTAGATTGCATTACATGCAAACAATGTACTATATGAAAATTGGGACAAGAAAATGGTACTTATTCTAAAGGCACATTTTGAATTCTTGTCAAATTTATGTATTATCATATAGTTATTATATACCTTTAGCATTTATGTCAAAAAGGGGGAGTAGTGAATATTATATGATATGAATAAGAAAATGGGGGAGAATTACTATGTAAAGAAGAAGTATACTATACTATGTTTGCATGTATATAGCAAGATATATATATATGGGGGAGTAGTATAAGTATGGATAAGCAAAAAAATAAATTTATAAAAGGAATTTTGAAATGTCAAAAAAATAGAGTATGTTATCGAGAAACAATAGATGGAAGTCAAAACCAAGTTGAAGACACAAAATGATAGAAAATAGAATTTTGACTTATAGTTTTGATTGATAAGATTTATTTTTTCTTATAAGTATTTTTTTCACTAATGCCAAAGGGGGATATTAGTGACATAAAGGTCAATTTGTCTATGAGTGACTCAACACTTAGTCAATCAGTTACATTGCTACCAAGCTTATCATTTAGTTTGTAGTATTAAACAAGTGATTCAATTGTCGTCAAGCTAAGTAGTTAGAATACAATATCTTCTAAGAACTTATGTCAATTTGTAGCATTTTTTGAGCTACACATTATTTATTAAGCTTTAGAGACAAATTTTAGTCCAAATCAAGTGTAATAAAGGCTACTGAGTTGGTCACTGGAAGTGAAGAAGCTCGTAGTTTTAACAAAGCTCTATAGTGTTAACCAAATCCAATAGTGTCTACCAAGCACATAGGGTTAATGAAGTGGATGTAGTGTTGACTAAGTCATGTAGTGTTAATCGAGTGATCCAATTGCTACTAAGTTTCTTAGAGTTCATTGAGTCACATAATGCTAACCAAGTTCAAATTACTTGGAAGTGATTAGTATGGACTGAGGTTCAAGTTCAACCGAGTGACAAAGATTTCCAAGTGTTGAAAGTGTTTTTCATGTATTAGAACATCACTGAGTTTGTCTTCAGTACTCAAGTTATAGTAGTTGGGCTGACTTTGTGAATTATAATGAAATTGGTATTGTAGCTAATTCTAGTAAGTTGTGATTTGGATTGGTATATATGTAATGCATTATATCATATCCAAGAATGTATGTGAAGAGTATATGAAGAATAGAAGTGCAAATTAAAGAAGGCTATAAGTAGTATAAGGGATAGAAAAGATTTATCTATCATAGTCAAGTGACCATTGCAATATAAGGAATCTTAGCTAGCAAATTAGAGTTGCAAATTAGAGGTCAACCACTGGCTCATCCTAACAGATACATTAGTCAAATTCTTTAACAAGGTAGACTTAACAGTCTTTGCTAAATCTCCTAACCAAGTGCATACTTAATTGTATGTTTGTAAATTATTTAACAAGGTGAACCTCACAATCCTTATTGCTCCCAACATGGAAGATCAACAAAAGTGGTCAATTGTAAGTCTTAACAAGTTAACTTTATACTACAGTACTAAATCTTGTGGGTATCATGCCCACCCCATTTTTACTTTCTATTTGGAAGGTTTCTAGGTTACCATATCTTGTATCAAATTGTTTTGAATGTTTATTTTCTTTCATTCTTTCATGCATGCAATTAGATCAAAATACTAATGAAGGATTGATTGGTGAAGTAAGATAAAGTTTTATTTATTCCTGATTCATCCCTCCCTCTTAGTTGCCTATCTTATATTTCGAACATATTACTTATCATCATATCTTGTACTATTTTTAAAAAATAATTCATTATTTCCATATTGCAAATGGATTAAATGAATCATTTATTGAAACTATTGAAATCTTACATGGCTCGTCATATTCTATGTTTTGAATTTTAGGGTTTGTTGGAGTATGTTAGAAGTACTTCAAATTTTTAATAGATCTAATGAAAATCAATTATGTTTCCATACCAACTTTTGTAAATACAAATTTAATTTCTCTTCTACAAGTATACTGATAAAGTAGTGATTACTACATCTTAAAAAGAAACCTATGTTCCACTTATACTATTATTAATTTTTTTGTACTTTTATGTTTTTTAGCTTTTTATCTTCTATTCTAAATTTATGTCCAATGGATGTTTATATTACTTATGAGATATATAGTGAATTTTAGGGTTTTATTTGAAATTCTTAAGTCCCCACAAAATTTAGTGGCAAAACAAATTAAAAAGACAAACTCTAGTTGTCTGGAGAAAAAAAGTTAAGGTTTCCAAACTACTATGCTTCTCAGTAATGATGAACACTCTAACATTGACAAAGCACACTATAAATTTATTAGTTTATAGCATTCAAAATAATATTAACTTAGATAAAAATTTAGATAATACTACATGTTGACATTATGTTCAAAGTTTTTTTTATTAGTGACTCACACATAATTAATTGGTTATGATGCTACCAAGCTTATCTTTCATTTTGCAGTATTAATTGAGTGCTATAGTTACTACTGATCAATATAGTTGTTACCAAGTTCTACAATTGAACTGAATTCTAGAATCAATATTTAGTTCATGCTGAGAAGTATTTACTGAGTTGATAAGTGATAGTGCAAATTAAATTTCACAGTATTAATCGAGTTTCATAGTGTCAACTATGGTCTCTAGTGTCTATCAAGTTCGTAGTGTCAGTGATGTGAATCTAGTGTTGACTGTGCCTCGTAGTGTAAATTAAGTGATTCAATTTATATTGAGCTCACAGTGTTAGTGCTAGTTGAGCCATGTAGTGTTAACCAACTGATTTAGTTTATATGTCAAGTTTCATAGTCTTCACTGCATCACCAGTGCTAAATGAGTTCATACTAGTTTGAAGTGATTAGTATGAATGAAGCTTCTATGTCTACGAAGAGCATGATGATGCCAAGTGTGGACAATGGTTTTGAGTATCAATACCTCACCGAGTTTGTCTTCAGAACTTGAATGCCAACAGTTGAGCCAACTTTATGTATTTTGGTGAAACTTGTATTGTAACTGACTTTGATGAATTATAATTTAGATTAGTTTATATGTAATGTATTGTATCACATCCAAATAAGATATTAAAGAAAATATGATGTAAATATAGTGAGTAGAAGTGTGAAGTAAAAAGGCTACAAGCAATATAAGGAGCAACAAAGATTTATCTATCACATCAAGGTGATCATTACATTTCAAGGTAATCTCAATCAACAAATAAGAGTTGTAGATAAAAGATCAGCCATTGGTTCATCCTAACAAGTGTAATAGTTAAATCCTTCAAAAAGGTATACTTAATAGTATTTTTCTAATCTCTTTATCAAGTGTATAATTCATTGTATGTTCTGTAAATCCTTTAACAAGGTGGACCTAGCAGTCCTTATTTCTCTGAACAACGAAGAACATCAAAAGTGATCAATTGTAAGCATTAACCAACCAAATTTATGCTATAGTACTAAAGATTTTGGGTATCATCCCCACCCCAACTTTACTTTCTATATGGAAGGTTTCTGGGTCACCATATCTTGTGTTAGAGTGTTATGAATGTTTTACTTCTTCTCGTCTTTCATGCATGCAATTAGATCATAATATATATGAAGGATTAATTGGTGAAATAAGATTAAGTTTTATTGGTTCCTGATTCACGCCTCCCCTCTCAACAAGCTAGGCTATCCTATATATCCAACAATTGGTATCAGAGCTATTGTGGTTTTGAGAAAAGAAGCTTAGTAGCTTGAGCAAAGATTAGAGGAAATGAAGGTATGTAGGCTAGATAAGACTATTTATAATGAAAGTCTAGATTTGGAATTGGCTATTGAGCAACTAAAGAAAGAAAAGGATCAACTCTCTTAATCATTGAAAAGAATAAAAGATCTTGTAGTACAAATGAATGAAAATATCTACACTAAAGAAAGAACTAAAGATGTCTATCTAGAAAGAAATTCAGATGAATCTAATGATACAATCAAAGATCTATTATAAAATAATTCCAATATTCAAGAAGTTAGAAAGCTTAAAGGGAACAAGAAATTTAGTTAGTAAGATTATGTGAAGTCATGGAAGGAAAAGAAAAACACAAAGAAGAGATATAAGAAAAGAACAATGAAATTCAATGTCTTTCCCTTCAACATACAGGCTTCATTAATCAACTTACTAATGCAAACAAAGAAATCAAAAATCTAAGATCAAAGAATGAAGGATTGAAAAATGATCTAAATATTGAAAAGTAAACCAATGAAAGAATGTCAAAATCTCAAGCAGACATGAATCAATTGAATGAGAAAAGTCAATATGGACATAAAGGAAAAGCTAGAATAGGATACATAGAAAAAGATGAATCATCATACACAGATCCAAAGAATCAAAGACCTACTTGCAGTCATTGTGATAAGTTAGGTCATACATCAAACAAATATTGGAGTATTGGTAAAGCAAAATTTGATGAAAAGTTTTATAATTACAATAAGCATGGTCATAGAGAAAGTGAATGCAAAAAGAAACCTAAATTTGAAGGTAAATGTCATAAGTGCAAGAAGCATGGACACAAATCTTCTAAATGCAAAACCAAGATATTGAACTTAGCAAAATAGGTTGTGAAAAATATATTCGATTGGTACTGAAACACATGGTATAGATGCCACTATTGTGAAGAATTTGGGCACATTGGAGCAAATTAAGTGAAACATCACATAAGGACCAGAGAAACCATTAGAAGATGCTTTATTTTTACAAAACTTGGAAATCTTTCCAATAACTATATGAACACTAGAAGCATTGAAGATCAAAAGAAAGCCAAAGCTAAAAATATCAAAAAGAAAATGAGGTAGCGATGGATTCCAAAATCTTCTAAGAATGCAAGTCTAAGTCATGAAGTGCATGTCACTCAAGAATTTCAACTTGATCTCCCATAGGAATGATTAGAATTGAGACTTTGAAGTAGACATCTTACATTATTTTCATCTAGTTAGAAGGAAAGATCAACACTAGCATTGAAGATGCAAAGGGATCATCGAGTGATTGCAAAAATTTGAGACCTTATTAAGCTAGGTCAGGTTACAAGATCCTATCGAGCAAGGTTGGGATGCACTGAAACATTATGTGGACATTGAGCTATGAATGAATCTACTAAACATTAAGTTTGAACCAAGTAGAAGATAGTCTTTCACCAAATGAGTGATTGTATCAAGCATAAAAAGTTAAAATTTATTGAAAGGAATGAAATTGAAGTAATTTATCACCGTGAATTTTTGAAGAGATATTTGCAAAGAGAAATTTTTGTGCTTCCAAGAAATATGTGTGTTTGTTGTTGAGGATTTTTGTGTTTTGTTAAACCCTACTGACCATGGCACTAGTAGTGAAACCAGGCAAGGATTTGAGATGTTGGTTCATGGAATTGAATTCAAGGTACCAAACTTCAAGTTGAGACTAGTAATTGCAAAAGTGCTTGACCCAACTGGAGCTTAGTCAAAAATTCCACCCAAGTTACTAATCATTAATGATATTCATTCACATTTTTGTGGTTTGATACAAAAAATTAGAACCTTAGAGATGGGTGAGACTATAAAAGTTATGTGTGAATGGTGCATTGAAACCCAAGCATCGACATTTGGAGACCAAGGGCTTAATGCACATTCTGCATATGCCCTGAGACTTTTAGATAAAATGGATAGTGTTTATCTTTAGTCATGTACATTGTGGGAAATTATGGTTGGAGTGGCCTATTCAAATAACAAAGAAAATGATTCATTGAATCACATGGCTCCCAATGTTGAACAAAGAAAAGACTACCAAAACCCTAAGTTGGGTACAATTGGAAAATAAGAATCTTGGTGAGTGGAATGGAAGAGGAATGAAGATCAGAAATGTGACTGACATGGAGCTGAAATTTGAAATTCATGTGATAGCTCATAATATCTAAAATTCCATTTATCTCAAAAATCTGTCATGTGAGGCATTTGATTTGGCTCTCAAGGTAGTAAATAACAACATATCTTTTGACCTTGCTGAGCTAATGTTGAATTAGTTAAACAAGAACATGGAGACAATCAAAAATTCAAAGAACAATCCATGTAAGTTTGGTTCACTTTTAACTTGTTTATTCTTCTTTGAAAAAAAGTTTTTCCTTTCTAAAGGTTCAATCATATGTACAAAAGATGTACTAGTGTTATATCAGATTAATGAATATATAGCAGATATGGGTGAGAACTTTGTTAGTATCATGGGCAACTATTTTGATTCATTTAAAAAAAAGATGAATAGTAGATATAGAATTCATAGAAACTTGTAGAAGATTATAAGGATGATGTTTGTTTTATGGTAGAATATGAAAAAGTTTACATTTGAGTAGTCAAGCCCAGAGTGGTGTGGGTTTAAGCCTCTAAGCTATGAGGTTAACATTGATGCCACCAAAGATATAATTGAGTTACTATTGAATGAACTTGTGGATCCCAAAACCACATATTTTGGTACTTATGAAGAGGCCAAATAAAGAATAAAAGTTGACATTAAGCTTCCTCAAATAGTTAATAAAGGAAAGAAGAGGATGGAAAAACCAAGGCAAGCAAGTTCTACTCTCTTGTTGATAGAAGGAAAAGAAGATGATGTGGAAGAATATGAAGTATAAGATGATGTAGAAGAAAAAAAGTTTGAAGAAGAAGAACTAATTAAGAAGAAGGGTAAGGTTATCATAACCAAACCTACCAAGTCATCTACTGTAGTATACACAAGAAGAGCATCAAGATCAAGAATGAAATTGAAATTAGGTGAGGAGGATGTTGAAGAAGTTATTTTCAAGAAGCCTCCACCTAAATTTCAAGAAAAGTTAAAGTAAATTGAAGGAGGTGTTGGAAGGAAAAATTCAAATCTCTTCAATATGAGACCAAGATTGCAGATGACAAGTAAGTGGAAGACACGATGATGTCAAAACTGGGTAAATGAAAATACTGTCCTGATCAACTTGTAGAAAAAATTCCCAATGAGCTTATGCAAGAAATCAAGTGAGGATGGATAAATGCTAAGAAAACTCCAAAAGATATATTTGAAAAAACTTTGAGGCAGCTCATACTAAGTCTTAGTGACAAAGAGATGAAAGAATCCATGAAGAAACATGGGGAAAAGATCACTCTAAAATTCAACAAATGCATGATATTGGTAAATGACATTGAACGTGTGCTGTAGATAGTCACAACTACATGGAAGAATGTTTA
Organism: Cupressus sempervirens; assembly: GCA_028749045.1. Taxonomy (NCBI): domain Eukaryota; kingdom Viridiplantae; phylum Streptophyta; class Pinopsida; order Cupressales; family Cupressaceae; genus Cupressus; species Cupressus sempervirens. The sequence goes on along the minus strand of CM053786.1, from coordinate 690,294,519 downwards.
CAAACTTCATCAACCAGGTGATTTTATTATTCATGTTAGTGACATGGATGATGAAGATGACAATAATGATGAAGAAGATATAGAAATAGATGATGTAAATTTGGATGATGAGGAGCAAGAATAGGAAGCTATAGAGGAGAATCTCCCTAAGATCTAAAGTATTAAGGTACCTAACTCAGAGAAGATTGTAGCACTAGTAATGGCCTCATTTCCTCACTCTTCAAGAAAATATATAATTCTATCAAGCTTAGAGAAAGCTCCTGTCGAGTTGATTGTCACAAACACTGCAACACCATGCACCCAACTAATCTCTACACCTATTTAGATAAGTACCATATTGATTGAAGTGATCAGTACATCATCTACCAAGCATCTAGTGCCTCCACCATCATCAAATTTGGAAATTCAAAAATAAGGTATTTCTATTGTTAGTGAAATATCCACTTTTGTAGGTTCTATTTCTACTATTTTTACAATTCCACATGTGCTAGTAGCAAGTACAAGGATAGTTGAGAACAAGTCTCAATCGAGTACTAAATTTTCAAGCAAGGATAAAGGTAAAGAAGAAGACATTGATCTAGATGAGGATATACTTATCCTAAATTGGGATATCTCTACTATGAATCCTAATCAAATGAACACCATGGGGAAACTATTGCAAAAGAGAGCTAAGGAATAGAAGCTTAGAGAAGACAAAAGCAATGAAAATAAAGTTCTTGAAGATGTAAAGAACATACTTGTAGATGCACTAAGCACTAAGGTTGATAGTACATGACCTATTTTGGTTCAGTTAGAAAAAAATGTCCATAAATTCAATGAAGATCTAAATGGACAAGAAAAGTTGCAATAGAGAGAAGATAGGAAATTTGAGAACAAAGTATTGGAGCAAGTTGCATAGAAAATTGCAATAAATCAAGTAGAATTGTGTGCTACTCTTAGTTCTTTGGAAACCTCTGCAAATAATATAACTTCATTATTTATCATGTTATGTGATACATCTATCTTCACTTAGGGAATCAAGGATAAATGATCTAATATAGCTTAAGACTTAAAGGTAAGTGCACACAGGTTGTCACTTGACCCAAGCTACAGTTCTACTCACTACTCAAAGATCAGATTTTTGACTAATTTTTAAGAAGAATTATTAAGGGAAGAAGCCAGGATTAGAGCCACACTTGTAGACATCCAAGGCATGATTCTCCAAATATGGATGCATTATAGAAATACATTGCACATGCCAAAAATCTCATTCATGACAATAACTTCTCCATAGCTAATCACATGATGGAGTTATCTATGGAAGTGCAGTTTGCATATCATGCAAGAAAGGTGTTACAAGAAAATGGCATTGATTTTGAAGTTACGGTCTAACTTCTTATGAAATTTTAGTATTAATATGTAGAATACACCTTTCACATTTATATCAAAAAAGGGGGAGAAGTAAACGATATAGTGAGATATATATAAAAGGAGAAATATGTATATATATTAAGGAGAACTATAATATGTGATATATGTATGGTGGAGCAGCATAATATTATACAAATACATATACAAATAATCAAAAAACATCTTTTACAAAAGCAATTTTGAAAAATCTCAAAATATCTTCAAGTATGTTATCAAGTTGAAGACAAACGATGGAGGCAAATGAACATTTTGAACTTGAAATTTTGAGAATTCAGTTTTGGATTGATAAGTGTTTTTGTTACTAATACCAAAGGAGGAGATTGTTGACATTATGGTTAAAGTTTCTTTACTAGTGACTCACACTTAGTCAATTGGTTAAGATGCTACCAAGCTAATCTTTCAGTTTGTAGTAGTAACCAAGTGCTATAGTTACTACCAAGAAATATAATTGTTACCAAATTATACAATTGCTATCAAATTTTAGAATCAATATTTAGTTCACATAAAGCAATATTTATTGATTTGATAAATGACAGTGAAAATTGAGCATCATAGTATTAACCAAGTTCCATAGTGTCAACTATGGTCTCTAGTGTTGACCAAGTTCATGAGTTGTTAGTGATGTGAATCTAGTGTTGACTAAGCCTTGTAGTGTCAACCAAGTGATTCATTTTATAATAAGCTCATAGTGTTAGTGTTGACTGAGCCATGTTGTATCAACCAAGTGATTTAATTTATATGTCAAGTTTTGTAGTGTTCACCAAGTCACTAGTGTCAACCAAGTTCAGACTACTTTGAAGTGATTAGTATAAATTGAGCTTTTACATCTATTGAAATCATGACTATGCTGAGTGTTGACAATGGCTGCTAAGTATCAGAACCTCACTGAGTTTGTCCTCAGAACTTTGTGTATTTTGGTGAAACTTGTATTGAACAAACTTTGATGAATTTTAATTTGGATTGGTATATATCTAATGTATTGTATTACATCCAAATAAGATATTAAAGAAAATATGATGTGAATATAGAGAGAAGAAGTGTGAAGTGAAAAGGCTACAAGCAGTATAAGGAGCAACAAAGATTTATCTGTCACAACAAGGTGATCATTACATTTCAAAGAAATATCAACCAAAAAAGTAGAGTTGCAAATTGAAGATTAGCCATTGGTTCATCCTAACAGGTGTATCAATTAAATCCTTTAACAAAGTAGACTTAACAATCTTTTGCAAATATCTTTATGAGTGCGTACTTCATTGTATGTTTTGTAAATCTTTTAACAAGCTAGACCTAGTAGTCCTTATTGCTCCTAACAAGGAAGATCATTAGAAGTAATCAATTATAAGCCTTAACTGGCCAAGTTTATACTGCAGTACTAAATATTTTGGGTATCATCTCCACCCCAATTTTACTTTCTATTTGGAAGGTTTCTAGGTCACCATATCTTGTGTCAAAGTGTTATGAATGATTTACAAATTTCAGTCTTTCATGCATGCAATTAGATCAAAATATAGATGAAGGATTAATTGGTGAAATAAGATTAAGTTTTATTGCTTCCTGATTCACCCCTTCCCTCTTAGTAACCTATCCTATCCTATATTTCCAACAATATGGTGTTTTTTCTTTAGAGTGAATCTATTTCAAAATGATTTTTCATGCATGGAAAATATATAAAATCTTTCTAAGGTAACTGATCAATATCATAAGGCTTTACAAAATGATTAAGTTCTAAAGAAATTCAAAAGAACCAATGGTAGACATTATGAATATTTTCATAAGCAATATGATGTCAACATTATTGAGTACATGCCAATTTAGGTGACTGGAAAAAATGATGAACAAATAGTTGTTGAAACTCTAAGTAGACATGTGCATATTGTCTATGTCTATTGTATGTTGTTAGTAACGGTACACAACAACTAGTAATGTATAATAAATTATGTCTCATAGGTTGTTAATCCAATGATATGAGACCATACTTTGAGCTTTTTTGAATACATAAATTTATTCTATAGAAATCTCATAGTTTATGAATAATGCACTATCTATTACATTATCCAGCTATGAGGACTATATGGAAATTATGAATGCATTAAAAAGGCCAACTGTAATAGTTAGATTTTGATGTAGGAAATATTATCCAAGTAACAAGGTAAACTTTAAGAAACCTCCTCCAGAAAAATATATAAATTACTGGCAAATCTTTCATTATTTTGAAAAACCAAATTATTTTTATCAGGGAATCTCTCAATTCTTTTATTTTAAATATTATTTACATTGGCAATGATTTTGGAATCATAATTTTTTGGTAGAAAATATTGGTGAATCTCAATAATGATAGGAAGTTTGCTAGTCATCATGGAATATTACAAATCAAAATTGTACATAATTTATCTCATGGGAATTATGAGGATAATTACAGTATATTTTAAATTAATAGTGAAAACTAAATATTGGTAATATATCCCTAAAGTAACTAATCATTATGATAATTATTGGTGAATTAATTGTAATTTCTTTGATAATATATATTATTTAGGTGAATCAAATCTATTCATGTATTCGAATATTATGGCAAATCTTTGAGTTTAAACTTTTCAATAAAATAAATTACTGAGCAATTTTAAATATTTTATAACTAAATTTAATAAAAATATGGCGATTTAGGTTGCACTAAAGCTTAAATTATTAGCCAAATTACTAGCAAATAATTTCTGAAATTTGCAAAATTATGAATATTCACCACTAAAAAACACCCTACCAAGTAGTATGTATTTTTATGGTCCTTGTAAATTAGTAATTATAATGTTATAGGCAATATTCTTATTCCTTTATGGTTGATATAAAATAGGGCAGTCTTTGTGTTTTATTACATTGTGATAGAATTAAAAAGCATTTATAGTTTGTGTATTCTTAGATGTTTGCAATGCATTAATATTCCTCCAAATGCATGTGTCCCACTATAGTTTTATAATATGTACCCATCATATTCTTGAGCATAATGCATCCTATTACTAAATGTGTGTAAATAGTAATAATGCATAGCCTCCTACATCATCTCAATTTTTATTGTACATTTATTATTCATGCAAGAGCATCCTAGGTGTAAGAGCAGTCTCACATGACCTAAAAATATTTTCCTTCAATTCTTTTCTATTTTACTAAGGACTAGTAGATAGGGTTGTTTCTATTTCTAGGAGCTTGCTATTTTTAGTAAGTTTGTGATATGACCTCAAAATGTTCTCATTTTCTAAAAGAAGTTTCATTTTAGGGTTGTAAGCCTACCAAAAAAATCTCATTGCTCAAGCATAAGTATTAGAGAAGTTATTACAGGTCTTTAGTGGAAAAAATTGTAGAAAAATCTTTAGGCTCACCATTAGAGGTCTTAGAGTGCTCAGATGAGGTCCAAAAACTCAACAAAAGGGCACTAATGTATTTTTCAAGATTGAAGATTAGAAGTTGGCTTTTTCAAAAAGTGGTTATAATAGCCAATTGGAGCAATGACTCATGAGTAATGGCCTTTCAAAATTGGACTACCCAAAATATCTATAATAATTGTTACAAATATATTTGGCTAACTCTATATGTATTGCTAGGGTTTTTCAATGCTAGGTATTAAGTTACAATGTTTAGAACCTTCTCAGGCAGCATAAAATTGCCTATTTAAGAGACACCCAAATATAGTCTAGAACAACTCTGGGTGTAGTTCCTAACATTGTCTTGCAAATTACTATAATGAAGGAGCCCATGTGGGTTAGAATATTATACTTTTGAATTCTATAATTTTGCATTTGTAGCATAGATAAGAAGTCCATTTTTTTTCTAACATTTGTTGTTGTTTTTTTGTTTATGCTATGTGTTTATGGTATTAAGGGGAGCACCGTTCATCAAGTGGTATGAGAGCTAGAGTTCTTGAGTGTGTGGATAGATTGTTGATTGTGAGGAAGTTCACACCAAGATCATAGTTTGGGCTAAGCATGTCAATAGATCACAATTCTGAGGCAGTTTGCACGAGGGTTTCAACAGAAGCACAAAAATGCCTCCACGAAGAGAGCATGGTAGAAGAGCTATAGGTGTTACACTTGAGATTTTTAGAGCCCTCCAAGGAAAGATGCAAGCATTAGAAGAAAAAATGTGTAGAGGAATGAATCTTCTTGTAAGAGATGAAAGTAAGAATAAGGAAAAAGTAGAAGAAAATGCTGAAGTAGAGGGAGTTCTAAACCTAGAGGAAGAGAGGTTTTTTAGGGCCATCTCCAAGATTGAAAAAATATCTAAGTTTGAGGTTCCCACATTTTTGGGAAATCTTAACCCAGAGGAGTTGATCGATTAGATCAATGAACTTGAGGAGTACTTTGAGTATGAAGATATTGAATTTCTTAAAAGGGTCAAGCTTGCAGAGGAAAAATTGAAGGGACATGCAAAGATTTGGTGGCAAGAGGTTGAATTGGAGTGAAATAAAAAGGGAAAGGACAAAATCACTAGATGGGATCAAATAATAGCTAAGCTAAAGTGATAATTTATTCCCATGGATTATGAGCTTGATTTATTGATGAAGATGAAAAGGTTGAAGCAAGTTGGAAAATCTATTCAAGAGTATATCAAAGAGTTCTATCAAGTTCTCATTAGAACTAGCTATGTAGAAGCTGATAAGGAGAAAGTGGCCCACTATCTTAATGGGTTAAGGCCAAGTATCTAGGATGAGCTAAGTCTAGTTTAGATGAATAGTATTGAGGAGGCATGCCAGTTTAGCCTAAGAGTTGAGGAGAAACTAAGCATGAAATTTGACAACAAGAATAGTGGAAGAGGTTACAGTGGAAGATTTGGTAGATAATCTTATGGTGGCTGTAATGACAACTAGAAGAACAAAGATGAGGCTGGAAGTAGTAGTCAGAACTTGAGGGGAAATAATTCCAATTGTTTTCATAATCAAAACAATAGAGATCAAAGGGGAAGAGGTAGAGGACAAGGATCTAGAAGAGGAGGCTTCTATGGGAAATTTTTCACTATGGAGAAGAAGGGCATAGAGCATTTGAATGGACCCAGTGCCAAGGAAGGATAGACCAAAGAATAGAAGGCTAGGCTAGAGTTACACATGTTGATGAAGATGCTAGATCCTCATATTTTGAAGATGATGAAAGAGGAGAAGTCATAGTTAATAGAAGAGTCCTACTGAGTGGTGAGAATGAACCTGATCAAAGAAGGAGCTTATTTTGCACAAGGTGTAGATGTGAAGATAATTGTTTTGATGTGATCATTGATGCTAGGAGTATAGGAAATCTTGTGTCAAAGATGATGGTAACCAAGTAGAAGCTGAAGAGACAGAAACACCAGTGTCCAAACCATATTGCTTGGGTGCCAGATGACCAAAAGGTCATGGTCAATGAGTAGTGCTCAGTGAAGTTCAAGATTGGAAGCTAACAATATGATGTGCTTTATGATATCATACCTATGGACATATGTCATACGTTTCTAGGTAGGCCAAGGTAGTTTGATAGGCATGATGTATATGATGGGTGATAAAATACCTACATTCTGACCAAGGGTGGAGTGAAACATAAGTTGAAGCTATTGAAGGAGAAAGAAGAAAAGGTATATTGTGCTAGAAAAATATGTTTTGTTAATAGAAAAGAGTTTCTCAAAGGTTTGAATTATTAGCATATGTGTTTTGCTATAATTCCAAAAGATAGTAAAGAAGAAGTAGAGGTGGTACCTGCAAAAGTTGCAGATATGTTAGGAAAGTATTCTAATATTATATTATGTAATGTACTTGATGGATTTCCCCCAATGTGGAAGATCACTCACCAAATGGATTTGGTTCCAAGAGCTAGTTTTCCAAACTAGGCAACGCATAGAATGACACCAACATAAAGTGAAGTGTTGAACAAAGAAGTTCATGAGCTATTGTAGAAGTGGTTTATTTGAGAGAACCTTAGTCCATGTGCCATACCAGCAATATTAGCACTAAATAAAAATGGAGAATGGAAGATGTGCACAGATTCTCATGCTATCAAAAAGATCATAATAAAGTATAGATTTCCATTCCCAAGGATGGATGATATTATGGACTATTTGAGTGGGGTTGAGTATTTCACAAAGATAGATCTGAAGAGTGGATACCATCATATTCATATAAGAGAAGGTGATGAGTGGAAGACTATTTTGAAGACCAAATAATGACTATATGAGCAGTTAGTCACACCTTTTAGGCTAACCAATGCATTGAGTACTTTTGTGTGGGTCATGAATGAGGTACTAAAGGAGTTTCTAGGTAATTTTTTCATTGTTTACCTAGATAATATATTGATCTTTATTAAGACATTGGAGGAGAATTTGATTCATATTTTCAAGGTGTTTCATAAGTTGAGGGAAGAAAAGTTGTTGATAAACCTGAAGAAGTGTAGTTTTCCAAAGGAGCTGGTGTACCTAGGATTTTTAGTCTTAGGAGAAGGTCCAAAAATAGATCCAGAGAAAGTGAAGGCTATTCTTGAATGGCCTACTCCAAGAAGTGTGATAGAGGTAAGATCATTTCATGAATTGACTAGTTTTTACAAAAAGTTCATAAGGGGTTTTAGCAGTATTTGTGGACCCCTAAATAAAACTATGAGAGGCGATAGGATATAATTTAGGTGGATAGTAGAAGTAGATAAGAGTTTTAATCTATTGAAATAGAAAGTTACTAAGCAGCCTATTTTAGCACTTCCATATTTTAGTAAGGTGTTTCAAGTAGATTGTGATGCTAGTGGTACTATAATAGGAGCTTTTATGAGCCAAGAAGTTATACTTGTTGCTTATTTCAATGAGAAACTGAATGATGCAAAAAGAAAATATTTTGTTTATGATAAGGAATTTTATGCTATAGTTCAAGCATTGAAGAAGTGGAGATACTATCTTCTTCCTAAGGAGTGTATTTTGTATATTGATCATCAAGCTTTGAAATATTTGAATAGTCAAAGAAAATTAAACCAAATGCATTTGAAGTGGGTTTAGTTTTTGCGGAGTTATACATTTGTTTTGAAACATAGGAGTGGGAAGTCTAATAGAGTTGCAGATGTTCTTAGTCTAGAAGAAATATTTTGCTAACAAAAATGCAACTAGAGGTGGTTGGGTTCAAGGAACTAAGTACTTAGTGTCTAGATGATCCTGATTTTGGTGAAGCATGGAAGAATTTTATAGAACCTATTACACTTGATAGATAAAGTGGATAGATTTCATGATCCAGGATAGCATGTTGTTCAAAGGAAGCCAATTGTGCATTCCTAGAAGTTAAATGAGAGAGAATCCCATCAAGGAGAAGCATAGTAGAGGATTGACTGGACATTTTGGCAAAGATAAAATTATAGCTTTTCTTGCTGAGAATTATTACTAGCCATAGTTGTAGCTAGATGTGAAGAAGTTTTCATAGAGTTACAAAATATGTGAGATGGCAAAAGGAGTGAAGTAGAATGCAAGATTGTACTAGCCGTTACCTGCACCAGAGAAGCTATGGGAGGATGTTAGCAGAGATTTTGTTCTTGGATTATTGAGGACACAATAAGGGCATGATTCTATTTTTGTGGTGGTTGATAGGTTTTCAAAGTTGGCATATTTTATTCCTTTCAAGAGGACTAGTGATGTTGTTTATGTGGCACAATTATTTTTCAGAGAAGTGGTAAAACTACATGGTCCTCGAAAGAGTATAGTTTTAGATTGAGATAAAAAAAAATTTGTGTATTTATTGCATACATTATGGAAGAAGTTGAAGAAAAGTTTGAAGTTTGGTTCATCACATAATCCATGGACTGATGGATAGACAAAATTTGTGAATAGAAGTTTGTGAAATTTGTTGAGAGGCTTGGTTGGAGCTAAACCAAAAGGATAGTATATGACTTTACCATAGGTAGAATTTGCATATAATAATTTTTTCAATAGGAGTACTAGTACATCACCATTCTAGATTGTATATGGGAGTAGTCCTAGAAATACTTTTGAATTGAGATAGTTGGATAAAGGAGATATAAGTATTGTTAAAGTAGAAGAATTTGTTGAACATTTGAAGAAAATCCATGAGGAGGTGAGGAAACACATCATAAAGATGAATATGTAGTAAAAGGCTAAGGTAGATGTAAAAAGGAGGTATAAGAAATTTTAGATTGGAGACGAAGTCATGGTTCATTTGAGAAAGAAGCATTTTCCAATGGGTACATATAAAAAGCTAAAGATGAAGAAGTTTGGATTGTGCAAGATAGTGAAAATGCGTGATTTTAGAAATGCTTATGAAGTGGAGTTGCTTATTGAATTGAATATTTCACTAGTATTTAAAATTTTAGATTTGAAAGAGTATTATGAAGGAGGTGATGGAGATGAAGTTGTAGAAGAGCAGTGGAGTATTTTAGAAGCTAGTTCAACTACAAAGGAGATTGAGGAAATATTGGTCACTTCTCAAATTACCTCAGGTGTCTGATGTAGGAGAATCCTCAGTGTAAGAGAAATCTTGATTCACAAAAAAAAATTCTTTTCAATCTCTTTAATTTAAATAAGGACTAGTAGACAAGGGGGTTGCTATTTTCGGGAGCTTGCTATTTTAAGAAAGTTTGTCATATGAACTTGGAATGTTCTCATTTTCTATAAGAAGGTTCATTTTATGGTTTTAAGCCTACAATAAAAATCTCATTGCTGAAGCATAAGTATCAGAGAAGTTTGAAAACACGATGAAAAGGCACTAAAATGGTTTTGAGCCTATAGACTAGGAAATGACATTTCAAAAAAGTGGTTATGATTGCCAATCGGAGTAATGGTTTGTGAGTTATGGCCTTTCAAATTTGGGCTACTCTATATCTATTGTTATGGTCTATCAACCCTAGGTATTAAATTTCAATGTCTAGAACCTTCTTGGGCTACACAAAATTGCTTATTTAAGAAAGATCTAAGCATTGTCTAGATTAGCTCTAGGTGTAGTTTGCAACATTGTCTTGCAGATTATTGTAATGAAGGCACCCATGTGGGTTAAGATATTGTACTTGTCAAATCTGTGATTCCACATTTGCAGTGCAAATAAGAGGTCCATATTTTGTTCTCGCATTTGTTGTTGTTTCTTTGTTTATGTTATGTGTTTATGGTATTAATGGGAGTGCCCTTCATCAAGTATATATTTGTGTCGTGTATGTATAGAAGCATACAAGTTAATTAGATACATATTACTTTCCCACAAAGAATATTTCCCCAAAAATGAATAAGATTGAAGGTAAGCTATTTCTTAGAATCCAATGATCCTTAGCAAAATCTAATAAATATTACCCATTGTTGACAATTTTCTCTCTACACATTGGATAAGTATGAATACTTCGAATGCATTCGCTATATTAAATAACCCAATAGATAATTTCTCTAAAAGTTTGCAATCTAGAATCATTGAAAAAGTCCTACTACTTCCAAGTGAATAGCAAAGGAAAATATTGGAAATTTATTTTTTATGACAACTATGTTGCAATGTTTCAATAGGATGGATGGGGAAACATTTAGCTGATACTAGAGACTAATCAAATTCATGTTTGATCTCCATTCATGACAAATAGAGAATTGATTTACCTAAAATATCTGATGCAAGTATATAGGGAAGCTCATATCATAATTCATTGTCAAGATATTATAGTCTATTTCCCTCACAGAAATCATACTATAGAAGAATTGACTACTATGTTCAATCCAACATGCAAAACATTGTTTTGTTAGCTATCATCATTTAGAGCTATTGTTGAAGGTGACACACTTGTATTCATAATAAACCTTCTCATATCATATCAAACTCTTTCACTTGAATGGATCATAAGACTTGAAAATATAGAGCCTTTAGGACAATGGTATGATGAGCCCTAGCAACTAGAATCATAAAGCACCATTACTCATACCATTATTTGTTTAAATTTGTAAGTAGTGACATGTCACCTAACATTCATCTTGTCATAGATATTGGAAGATGATTCATACTAAATGCATTTAATAACTATTACAACATGACAATTGCCACAAGTAAATACTTATGATGTATAATGTTAGGCTCCATTTTTTGTGAGTTCAAAAAATCTAGTACAATATGTATCTGCTCATTTGCATCTCAATAATGTGTGCATATCTAATTTTAGCTAATTATGTATTTTATTACTATGAATGAGTAGTAATTTCATCAATTGTATTTGACATGGAAGGCTAACAATCTCATTAGTTTGGAAGGTTGTGATCATTTTTCAATACATAAATTTCTTCTATAGAAATAACACAATTCACAAATAATGTACTATCTATTCCATTACCCAGCTATGAGAACCATATGGAAATTATGAATTCATTGAAAATATCAACTTTTATAGTTAGAGATGTGATGGATTAGATGTAATTTTCTAATTTAATATAGTTGCAACAACATCTTGTTCTAATTAAAGATGAAGCATGCAAAGTTCCCTTGTAGATAGAGACCTATTCATGTCCATGCCTACTCTTTCATATTAATATAATTAATTTTCATTTATTTCTTTCAAATTATGTGAATTAATAATTTTATTTATACAAATTTTTCAAATTTCTCCCTTATTGAACCACGTGGAGAATTTGAAGAGCAAGATGTAGGATTGAGAATATAAAATAAATATGTTCTTCCATTTCACATTTAGCCATAATGATCTTTTCAGTGGCAAATTGAAGTGAATATATTCATGTGGAAGGGTTGACATATATATATATATATATATATATATATATATATATATATATATATATATATATATATATATATATATATATATATATATATATATAATGTGCATAGCCAAGAAAAAATTCACAGACAATAAAGTAAACATTTTGAAATTCAAATGTAGTAAATATTGATGATGTAATCATGACTATGTAGCCAAATATAATGAATGAGTGCAAGTTGTAGTCAAAGTCCTTTAAAATTAGAAATTATAATGTTATATACATTGGTATTATTTGTTTATAAGTTCAGCATAATTGTATAGGCATTCATGTTTTCTATTTGATATTGATAAAAAATGCTCTTTGCAATAACCAACTAACCCTATAGTTGCTATAACATAGGGTCCTAACAATGTTTGAAAACAATGACATTCCCTATTTCATCTATTCAAATAATCTTGTTTATGTAAATTGTTTATTCTCTTCATAGAAGAAGTAACAACCATGAGTACTTTGACACCAATACCAATTGTTGATTTAGAGGATGAAGAGACATCAACCTTTCAAAAAATCAAGTAAACCTCTTGTGAAAGAAGAAAATGTTCCAAGCATAAAAAGTACAAGGGTGTGAGGAGATGACCTTGGGCTTGCTATGCTATACAGATAAGGGATTGAAAGACTAAATGTTGGCAATGGCTTAGACCATTTCAAACTCTTCAGCAAGTTGCAAATTCATACAAAAAATCTCTCTCCATGATAGGTGTAATAGAGTCTATAGATTGTCATATAAAATTGATGTGTGAAAAAAATGAAACAATTCCTAGTGGTGACATATTCACAATTCCATGATCTCTTAATTAGAGGAAGCATAATTCAACAAACATGAAAATCCGTATTTATGGAGAGTTGAAGGATATCCCTTAGGGAAAAATTTTCCATTCACCATGCCTTGATGATATCCTATTTGATAGTATACTAGTAGCTGATGCACAATGTCTATCAACATCTACAAACATGAATCATTGTTCATCCTAGAATAGTCAACATTTACAGTGTCCTACAAAATTATCTGACTCGTATGAACCCAACTATTGGACACAATATAGTTATCCTAAAAAAAAACAATTAAACACCATAGATACCCATAATCCATAATAAACTAAACAATAAGATCTCATATTTGAGCCATACAATACTTCATCTATTCATAAAATTTTGACCAAAAATTCAAATTTTCTCTAGAAACCTCTACAAATTCTCAAATGTAAAGATTCAAAATATAGAAAAGTACAAGGTGTTAACATTAAGGTCAATTTTTCTATGAGTGACTCAACACTTAGTCAAATGGTTACATTTCTACGGAGCTCTTTAGTTGCTACTAATCTTATTATTAAGTTTGTAGTGTTAACCAAGTGATTTAGTTGTTCCTAAGCACCTGCATTCATTTGAAGTGTTTTCCAAGCTACACAGGGCTTACCACGTATCATAGACTATGTACAGTGCAAACTGATACTAGCAGAGGCTACCAAGCTACTTAGAGGAAGTGAAGAAGAACATGGTGTTAATCAAGATATGATATGCTAACCAAAATTTATTATATCTACCAAGCTCCCAATGTTAACAATGTGAATCTAGTGTTGATCAAGCTATACAGTGTCAATGAAGTGACTCAATAGCTACCAAGTTTCCTAGAGTTCATCGAGTCACACAATGTTGACCAAGTTCAAGGTACGTAGAAGTGATTAGTATGGACTGGTCTTCAAGTTCAACCAAGTACCAAGGTTTTCCAAGCATTGACAATGTTTTTCAATTACCAAAACATCACCGAGTTTGTCTTTAGAACCTGAGTTACAATAGTTGGGTGGACTTTGTGAATTATGATGAAATTAGTATTGTAGCCAACTCTAGTAAGTTGTGATTTGGATTGGTATAAATGTAATACATTGTATCATATCCAATTAAGATATGAGAATAATAATATGATGATAAGGAGTGTGAATTAAGGTAGACTACAAGTAGTATAAGGGACAATAGAGATTTGTCTATCATAGTCAGATGATCATTGTAATTCAAGGGATCTCATTCAATAAATCATAGTTGTAGATCTAAGATTAACCACTAGTTCATCCTAATAGGTCCAATAGTAAAATCCTTTAATAGGATAAACTTAAAAGTCTTTTTCTAAATCTCCTAACTGATTATGTACTTCATTGTATGTTTGTAAATTCTTTTACAAGGTGGACCTCACAGTCCTTATTACTCCTAATAGGGTAGATCACCAAAAGTGATCAATTGTAAGCCTTAACAGGTTAACTTTATACCAAGTACTAAATCTTGTGGGTATCATCGCCACCTCAGTTTTACTTTCTAATTGGAAGGTTTTAGGGTCACTATATCTTTCGTCAAACTATTATGAATGTCTACTACTTTCATTCTTTCATACATGCAATTAGATTAGAATAATATATGAATGATTAATTGGTGGAGTAAGATAACATTTTATTAGTTCCTAATTTACCCCTCCCTTCTCAATAACCTTGCCTACCTTATATTTCCAACAATTGGTATTAGAGCTTTTGTTCTCACATAAGATGTTTAACAACTTGAGAAAAAGATCAGAGGCAATGGAGGTATGGGTGAATGTACAAGGTTGGGTCACAATTTTGTGGAATGAGATCTCTTAAAAATAGGTATCTAATTTTAAAAAATGGGCACCCAATTTTTTAAAAATTGGGTACCCAATTTTTTATTTTCGAAAAATGGATACTCATTTATTTGATTTTTTTAGAAATGGGTACCCATTTTTGAAAAGTAAAAAATAGGTACCTATTTCTAAAAAAGTCATTTTTTTAAGTTTTTGGGGGATTTTACATGCTGCTTTTAGTTTTTCAAAAAGGGTACTCATTTTTTGAATTTCAAATAACGTGTGCCCATTTTTTACAACATGAGGCAAGATTTTTTTTCCTACCTTGGATTTTGGTTTAGGACAAGCTTGGTGAGACCAAGCCTATGCCTTGGCCTCTCAAGATCTGGCTAAGGCATTGAAGTGAAAAATTCATGCCTTGCCATAACTTTTAGAGGGTCTTCCTAATCAATTTTTTTTAACAAAACAAAAATCCATTAGAGCTCTCACTGTCCTAATTTTAGAAATATAAATTTTATAGTGTTATGATTTTATTTACTATTTTGTATTATTTTTTAATCAAAGGTGGTACTTAAAAGTAAAATAACAATGTTCACTAAAAATTTAATAACTTTTTTATTTTATGATTTTTCTTAAATTAATTTATATGTCATCAATCTACATTCAATTCTTTTGAACTTAAAAAAAATTGAAAAAATTGAAATTTTTATCAAATTATGGTATCCGTACATGAGAGGTTTTAAAATTTACCTTTATAGAAAATTAAAAATTAATAAAAAAAATATTCATTAAAAAATTCAAGAAAAATATACTCATCAATATTTGGTGTTTTAGGTAACTATATTTAAAGGAACTCACAAAAATTCTTTTAGTTTTGTCAAATTATGGTGTCTGTACACGAGTGTGGTATGGTCCTAAAATAGGCATTTTGAAAAAGTGGTTTTTAAAGATCTATACCAAAAAAAAATCTATCATATGGGTATATAAATAAATTACATATTTGAAAAGAAGATCCTAGGTACTACAATTTTTATTGCTGAAATTTTTTTATATTTAATCTCTAAATGGCTCAAATTTTGGCATCAATTGACAACATATTTCAAAAATAGGAAAAACATTTCCACTTTTCGGCCAAAAGTGAGACCCAACTTCTTGCACTGACCCATATAGAAATTAGATAAGGCTATTAACAATGAAAAGTTGGATCTAGAATTGGCCATTGAACAACTCAAGAAAGCAAAGGAGCAACTCTCTCAATCATTCAAAAGAAGGAAAAATCTTGTAGTACAAATGAATCACAATCTCTACCGAAGAAAGATTTGAAAACATATGTCTAGAAAGAAATTTTGATGAAGTTGATGAAGCAATCAAAGACCTATTAGAAAATAATTCCAATCTTCAAGAAAATATCATAAAGCTAAAAAGAGAGTAGCAAATCCAATCAGTAAGATTATGTGAAGTCATGGAAGAAAAAGACAAAGCCAAAGAAGAGATAGAAGAAAAGGACAATGAAATTCAATAACTATCCCTTTAGCAAGTAGACTTTAATGATCAACTTACTAACTTGCAAATGAAGAGCTTATGAATCTAAGATCATAGAATGAAAAATTGCAGAATGATCTCAACATTGAAAAACAAACTAATAAAAGAATGAAAAAATCCTAGGAAAGCATGAATCAATTGAATGAACAAAGTTAGGATAGACACAAAGGAAAAGTTAGAATAGGAATACAAAGAAGAAGGTGGATCATCTCAGCAATGAGTTCAAAAGAAAAAAAGACCTACTTGCAACCATTGTGGTAAGATAGGTCATACATCAAACATATGTTGGAGCAATGGTAAAGAAAAATTCAATGGAAAGTGTTATAGTTGCAACAAGCATGGTCATAGAGAAAGTGAATGTATAAAGAAGCCTAAGTTTAAATGAAAGTGTCATAATTACAAGAAACAAGGATACAAATCATCATATTGAAAAACCAAGAAGTGAAACCCAATAGAAGAAATTGTGAAAGCAATATTTGGATGGCATTACAACACATGGTGTAGCTGTCATTACTGTGGTGAGTTTGGGCACATTGGAGAAAATTGTGTGAAAAATCACATAAGGAAAATAGATACTACAAAAAGATGTTTTATTTATGAAGAACTTGGACATCTTGCCAAGAATTGCATGTATGCAGGTAGAATTGAAGATGAAAAGAAATCCAATGCTAACAATATTAGGAAAAAAATGGGCAGCAATGGGTAACAAGATCTTTAGAGAATGAAAGCCAAATTCATGAACTAATTGAAACCTAAGTTAGTTATTTGGGTGGCTCAATCATTTCAATTTAGTTCCCTATGGAGATCTCTAGAACTATGATTCAAAAGAAGTCATCTAACATCAGTTCCAACTAGCAAGCAGAAAGATTTGTATCAAAATTCAAGATGCATAGGGATAACCAAGCATAATGGAAAACTGGAGACCTTACCCAAACTAGCTTAGGTTGCAAAGCCTTACCAAGAAAGGTCGGGTTAAATATTGTTTCTACTTGTAGAAATAGAGTTGGTAGTTCCTACCGAGTGATGGTAACTCTATTGACTTGTAGATGTCTTGTGAGAGTTGAATACTAAATTGAGTGGAGGATAGGATATCACTAAATGAGTATGATGTAAGATGCATTAATGGTGATTGAAAAGAGGAAATTCATTAAAAGGAATAAATCGAATGCATTATTTCACCATGCATTTCCAGAGCTATTTTAGAAGAGAGAATTCAGAGGCCCTAAGAGATTTGAGTATTTATTGTTGAAGAATTTGCAAGTTTTTATAAACCCTATTGAGCATTGCATCTTCAAGAAACAAATCAAAGAAAGGTTCTAAATTATTAGTCTATGGAGTCAACTACAAGGCACCTACATTCAAGTTGAGTCCTCAAGCTAGCTAGTGCATAGTCTCAAATTCTACCCAAGGTATTACTCATTCATGACATCCATTTATTTTAACACTATTCTATTTAGGAATTTGGAACCCTAGAAATGAATGAGGTATTCAAGGAATTATGTGTGGATGGTGTGCTAAAACTCGAGCATTAGCATTTGGAAACTAAGGGTTTGTCGCATATTTTATATATGCCAAGGGATTTTCAAGTCAAATGGACCTATATTATACTAAGCCATGTTTATAATGGAAAATTATGGTTGGATAAACCAATTTAGATTACAAAGAAAATTATTCATAGAATCATTGGACTACCAATTCTAAATAAAGCTAAGATGACCAAAACCCTAGGTTGGGTTGAACTGGCTAAGTGAACTCTTGTCAAGTGGGTTAGAAGATGTATGAAGTTGAATGTCATAAAAGATGTGGAGTTGAAGTTCAACATACATGTTATAATGCACAAAATATATAGCTCTAGTTAGTTGAACAACATATCATGTGAAGCTATTGATCTTGCATACAAGGTTGTGAAGAATAATCTATCCTTTGACCTTGTCAAGTTGTTGTTTAACCAATTCAACAAGAACATGGAGAGCATCAGAGTATCAAAGAATAACCCATGTAAGTTTGGTTCTCTTTTGGCATGTTTTTTCTTCTTTTTTTAGAAGTTTTTCCCTTCCAAAGGTTCATTATTATGGAGGAAGGATGTTCTTGTTCTATATTAGATCAATGAGTATATAGTAGAAATGAGTGAGAATTTTGACAACCCCATGGCTAATTATTTTAAAACATTCAAAGAGAACATGAAAAATAGGTTTATGATACCCAAGATTCTTGTAGAAGAATATGAGCAAGATATCTGTTTCATGGTGGACTATGACAAAGTGTATATTTAGGAAGTCAGACCTAGAGTGTCATGGGTCAAGCCTCTAGACTACGAGGTTAACATTGATGACACCAAGGATATTATAGAAGCTTTGTTGAATGATCCTATGGATCTTAAAGCCACCTATTTCAAAAGATATGATGAAGAAAAGGCAAGAATTGATCTTGAGATCAAGATACCTTTAGTAGTAAACAAAGGAAGAAAAATAATACAAAAGTTGATGAAAAGCACAAGAAGGCAAAGGAGATGATGTAAAGGATGAGGCAGAGGAATCCAAATTTGAAAAGGAAGAGCCTCCCAAGAAGAAGGTGAAGTTCATTATAACTAGACCTATCAAATTGTTTGCTACTATATTTATAAGAAGGGCAACCAAATCTAAGAAGAAGTTGAAGTTAGGTGAAGATGAAGTAGAGCAGATTATTTTCAAAAGATTTGAGCCTACACTTCAAAAAATATTGAATAAAATGGAAGAAGGGACTGACATGGCATGTTTCAAGGTTCTAAAATATAAGAAAAGGAATGAAGAAGAGAAAAGGAAGATAGAAGATATGCTAATGAATAAATTGAGTAAATGGAAGTACTCGCAAAATGAGCTTGCATAAAAAATTCTTGCTGAAATTATTAAGGCAATAAAGCATTGATGGAAAAATGCACAGAAGAATGACAAGGAGATCTTTGAAAAAACTTTGAAGAAACTCATGTTGAGCCTCAAGAAGAAGGAGGTAAAGGAATCCTTGAAGCAAAATGAGAAGAAGTTCACTCTCAAGTTAAAAAATTGTATGATATTGCTTAAAGACCTTGAATATGTGGTGAAGGAAGCTACAATTACATGGAAGAAAATCTATTAGTTGCATAAACCCAATGGTCTTGTTGTACATTTTAATAACAAGGATGATGAAGATGAAGAAGATGTAGAAATAAAAGATAATGAGTTAGATGATGTCAATTTGGAAGATGATGAAGAAGAATAGGAAGCTATTGGATGAAGCCTTTTAGAGATACAAAACATAGAGGAAATTGTAGTAGTAGTCATGGCCTCATTTCCTCACTCTCTAAGAAATTCCTTAGTGCAATTAGGCTTAGGGAAATATTCTACTAAGTTGGTTGTGGATGCCATAGCTACACCAAGCACCCAACCAAGCTCTAAATCTATTTAGTTGAGTGTTACATTGATTGAAGTGCCCAATACTTTATCTGCTGAGTAACAAGCTCCTCCATCATTAGGTTTGATCAAGCAACAACAAGGTATTTTTGTTGCTAGTGTCATTTCAACATTTGTTGCTAGTCCATAAATTTCTACAATTGTCTCTATTCCAAGTGTATCCATAGCTAGTGAGGGGATAGTTTAGACCAAATCTCAACCAAGTACTAGAGTCTTAGATAAGGGTAAACAAATTATTTCTACCATTCTAAAGGGAAAGGGAAAAGAAGATGTGGAAGAAAATGATCTTGATGATGACATAGTTATTCCAATTTGGATATCTCTACCCCCATCCTAAAAAAATGTATACCATGGGTGAACTAATGAAGAAAACAACTAAGTAACAGAAGCATAGAGAAGAAAAGAAGAAAGAAAATCAAGTTCTTGAAGACATAAAGAGAATATTTATTGATGCTCTATGTATTGAGGTTGATGCAAAACAACCCATTTTGGATTAGTTAATAGAAATTATACATAAATATAATGAAGACTTGAATGGACAAGATAAACTATTACAAATAGTTGAAAGAAAATTTGAGAATAGAGTATTGGAAAAATTTGCGCAGAGAATTGCCATAGATCAAGAAGAGTTATCTATTATTCTTGTTTCATTGGAAAAATTTCTTAGTAATGTTGTCTCATTATTTTTTAAGCTGAGTGACACATCTATCTTTACAAAAGAGATCAAGGTTAAGCTATCCAAGATAGATGAAGATATAAAGGAAAGTGCATACCAGCTGTCACTTGACCTAAGTCATGGTTCTAAACATTACAAAAAGATAATATATCTAACAAATTGGAAGGAAAAATTATTGAAGGAAGAAGATAGGATCAGGGCCACACCTACAAAAATTTAGGCCATGGTTCTTCCAAACATGGATGCATTACAAAAACAAATTGCACATGCAGAGACACTCATTTATGACAATAAATTCTCCATAGCTAATTACATGATGGAATTATCAATAGAAGTTCAAATTACATTACATGTAAGTAATATTACAAGAAAGTTGGGACAAGACTATGGTACTTATTCTAAAGGTACATTCTTATTTCTTGTCACATTTGGTATTAACATATAGATATTATACACCTTTGGCATTTATGTCAAAAAGAGGAAGAAGTAAATTTGTTTATATAAAAATGGAGAAGATGTATGATATTAATAAAAGGAGGAGAAGTTGTATACTATACTCTAGATGTATGTATATTGGAGAGATATATGTATTAGAGAGGAGCATAGTATTATGAAGATACTTGTACAGCTAAGAAAAAAATCTTTACAAAAGAAATTTTGAAAAATTAGAAAAATAGACCATGTTACAGAGCTATAACTTTAGGAAGTCAAAACAAGTTGAAGACATAGAATGATGGTAAAGGAAGTTTTTACTTATAGTTTTGAATGATTAGATTTTTCTATTTTGATGAGTCTTTTTGTCACTAATGCCAAAAGTGGAGATTGTTAACATTAAGGTCAATTGTCTATTAGTAACTGGACACTTAATCAAATGGTTACATTGCTACCAAGATCTATAGTTGCTACCAAGCTTATCATTCAGTTTGCAATGTTAACCAAGTGATACAGTCGTTCTTGAGTCTTAGAGTTGGTTTGTAATGTTTTCCAAGCTACACAGTGCTTACCAAACTTCAGAGACTGTACAGTGCAAACTGAGTGTAGCAAAGGCTACTAAGCTTTTTAGAGGAAGTGAAGAAGATCATAGTGTTAACCAAGTTGTGGTATGTTAACTAATTTTTAGTGTATCTACTAAGCTCCCAATGTTAACAATGTGAATCTAGTGTTGACCGAGCTATGCAGCATGAACCAAGTGATTTAACAACTACTGAGATTCTCAGTGTTCATCGAGTCACATAGTGTTGATCGAGTTTGAGATACTTAGAAGTGATTAACTTATGGAACAACCTTCAATTTCAACTGAGTGCCAAGGTTTGCTAAGAATTGACAGTGTTTTCCAAGTATCAAAACATCACCTAGTTTTCCTTTAGAACTTGAGTTACAATAGTTGGGCCAACTTTGTGAATTATGATGAAATTGGTATTGTAGCCGACTCAAGAAAGTTGTGATTTGGATTGGTATATATGTAGTACATTGTATTATATCCCAATAAGAAATGGGAAGAATAATATGATGAGTAGGAGTGTGAATTAAAGAAGGCTACAAGAAGTATAAGGGACAACATAAACTTATCTATCATATTCAGGTGGTGATTGAAATTCAAGGATTATAATTCAACAAATTAGAGTTGCAGATCAGAAATCAACAACTAGTTCATCCTAATAGGTGCATTAGTAAAATCCTTTAATAGGGTAGACTTAATAGTCTTTTGCCAAATATCCTAACTAAGTACATACTTCATTGTATGTTTTAAAACCTCTAACAAGGTAGAACTCACAATTCTTATTGCTCCTAATAGGGAAAATCACCAGAAGTGGTCAACTATAAGCTTTTATAGATTAACTTTGTTGAAGTTGATGAAAGATCAACCCTAGAGCTCTCAACAATCACCTACTTGCAAACACCTATTACAAAAGAGAAAGTAAAAAGCTATGGAGGAAGAATTTTCCAGATCCATAAATAAGACATTCTTGATGAGAAAAAAGAGATTGCTAATATCAATAAATTAATAATAGGTTAAAATGAGTGATCATCCTTATAAAGGAGATCAAAACACTAAAAAGGTCTAAACTAGGTTACATCATAATAATTAATAAAAGAAATTAATTATTAGATGCCTAAAGTTTAGCTTAAGAAACTAGAGTTAATTAGGAAATATCTAAATACTCTAATACCCCCCCTTAAGATAAACTTATGGAGTAGGTAAAAACCCAGAAACTACTACTGAAAGTAGAAATGGGTCCTAGTAACAATGCCTAATGAGGTACACAAGCACAACCAAATCTCTGAAAAGAGGAGAAATAGAGAAAACCACATGGGAAATACCCTACTCCAAAAAGAGATGAAAAACATGCTGAAAGAAACTAGTGAAGGATTGAAGAAGCCACTAAACTAGGGAATGTCCTAGAAGATAGGAACAAGTGACCATGAAGAACATCACTGAAGTATGTAGGAGCTACAAAGCTGTATCAAAAGTAACTACTAATCTAAAGAACCTCCACTAAATTAGAACCTGATTAGGTAGAGAAGATTGTAATCTGCATCGAATCAGGAGTCAAAAAAAGGAAAACAACTAAACTTGAAGATAAAAATGACATGAAACACCAAATCCTAAAGAAATTATCAATCAAACCAAGGAATCATGAGATACAACAAAAGAACCCCCCCTAATGTAGACAAGGATGAGGTGAAGGACAACTAAAAAAGTGGGCCAAAAGAACTCCATGTCAAGGAACCATGATCAAGATGCACAAAATAGTACATATGTGTGTACTAAGGTGATCAATTTGAGACACCTCATGAGGTTAATGTCATGGAAGGAACACTCACTAGACAAAGGAAGATTGCAAACAAAGGAAAAACATCAACCCCTCATGGAACTTTAGTCATAGTAGTACATGTAAAATAAGGCACAAGACATAATGAATCCCATGAATATAGTAATCTGCATGAGCATCCTCAGATGACACTATTGAAATAGATCGCAAAACAAGACAAACAATTGAAATGAAAATATAGATGCAGTATGACACATTATCTCAGTGCATTTCCAAGAATGCATACAAATGATGTTTAAATAGACCAAAAGAGACAAAAGATAGATACAATAGATAATACAAGTCATGAAAACCATTTGAAGCAACAAAATTGATCCCGAGAATTAAAATAGCCAAGTTATCCACTAGAATGCAAAAATTTAGAAGACTAAATAGATTGTACCTAGTGTAGAATTTGGAAGAACAACCAACATCACTGAAGAGATCTTGGAAAGAGATTTCCAACGATATAAAAAATTCCCAAATTTGAGATTAGATGCTCAAGGTATGCCTCCCATAGTGAAAAACTATACTCTTGATTTTGATAGTAGAAAAAGCCATAAAAATGCATAAAAACTAAAAATTAACTACACCACCATGACAGTCTTGGAACCAGCTTTTCAATGATATCTCATTTTTTAAAAATGAAGTTCATATGGTTGAGATATGAATAAAAACATGAAGGTAGGTCAAAAAAGAGGTCAAGGATGTGATAGGAAGTGGTGATGTAGTGCTGATGTAGTACTAATGTTAGCAAGTGACGAGCCCAAATTTGATAGTCAAATGGTCGTTGAGAAAAAAAATGCCTAAAAATGACTCCTATTGGAAAATATATCCAATTTCTAGAAACATAATGCCAAACAAAGTGCCAGTGTCTTAAGAAAAATCCAGTGGCCAAAACAAATTCCATGTTTGAAAATAAGCCATGTGTGAAATAACATGGGCATAAAATCTACAAAAATACCAAGCATGGAAATCTTTTGGGTCTTATGCAACATCTACTCTAAAAGATGTCTCCCTCTAAAAGACCTATACCAAGGTCATTAATCATACCCAAGACCACCAAATAATGCATTAGAAAATGTCAAACATCCAACCACAGTTGAGATGCATGTGGGACAAAACAATGAAGTTGCCTTCTATGTAGAATTTAGCGAGCCTTTCAAAGGGTCTATGTAGTATGACTTTCATGTGCATTGGGTGTGGAGAAAAGTGCTGATGTGGCCAAGAAAGGAGGCACAAAGCCTTCTATCAATATCCAGGGAGAAGAGCTCGAGGAGAACATAATGCATTGAGCACATAGTTAGTAAGGAATCTAACCAAAGGCCGATGTTAGTGGGAGAGCTTCCAAGTGCTCATATAAAATCATAGGTAGAGCTTGCAATGCAAAGGAAATGACTATTTGATGTACATAGTGTTCATGTTAGATTGTTGTCAAGAAGATCAGACGATAGAGGATTGATGAGAATCACTAATTTTATGATTGCTTTCTCCAAATGTGCTTACAATGCCTGAGAGGAAAAATCCAAACCACCCTTACTAGAGGCTCCTCCAAATGATTTGCCCAACCTTGAAGACAATGCAAAAAGTAGAGAAAAAATGCCAAAGAATCCAAAATCTTCCAAAACAAGAAGCTACCATGGAAAATGGAGCCCATGAATAAAGTGTAGACTGGTTGGATGTAGGAGTACACAGGCTGAGCTTACAAAGTCTAGAGCCTATGTTTACCTACTTAAACCACAATTTACTACATTGACCATAGTTCATGCCACTAACCATGGAGTCTCCAATCCAAAAATGTCATTCACTCACCAAATAGAAAGTTGCTCCATCATTGTCCTTATGCTTCTTGTGAGATTACAAAGGATGTGGAAGAGTCCATGTGGGCTTAGCTTATGGCAGCCTAATAAAAAATCATGCACATGGAAGATGCAATTAGAGGTGCATATTCCAAGGCACATCTTTTTTACGGGGGAGATTGAGCTTATTTCTAACTCCAAGCAGAAAACATACACCTTTGGAAAGAAATAATGCAAGTGGGGAGAGTCCAAACAACAACTACCAATGATGGGAATGTGGAGTGAGAAAGGAGGGTGTTGGGCCCAAGGATTTGGCTCTAATCCCTTGCAATAGGTTCCTCCAAATGATCTGCTCAATCTTGAAGACAATGCAAAAAGTAGAGCATGAAACACCAAATACTAAAGACTTGATCAATTAAACCAAGGAAGCATGAGAGACAACAAAAAAGCCTCTCAAATGTAGAAAAGGGTGAGGTGACAAGCAACTAGAAAGTGGTCCAAAAGAACTACATGTCAAGGAACCATGATCAAGATGCACAAAAGATTACATATGTGTGTACTGAGGTCATCAGTCTTAGACACATCATGAGGCTAATGTCACAGAAAGGACACTCACTGGAAAAAGGAAGATGGAAAACAAAGGCAAAACATCAACCCCCCCATGGTACTTTATAAGAGTAGTGTATTTACAATAAGGCACAAGATATAGTGAATTCTAAGAATACAATAATCTACATGAGTCCTTAGATGACACTTCTTGAATTAGAAGGAAAAATAAGGCAAACAATGAAAACAAAAATATAGATGCAATATGGCACTTTATCTCAGTGCATTGCAAGAATGCATACAAATGATGTCTAAATAGACTAGAAGAGACATGAGAATTTAATACAAAAGATAATACAAGTCATGACAAATCATATCAAGAAACAAAATTGATCCCCAGACCTAAAACAACCAAGATATCTACAAGAATACAAAAATGTAGAAGATTGAATAGAATATTCCTAGAGTAGAATCTAGAAAAATAACTAGCATCACTGGAAAGAGCTTGGAAATACCTTTCCAAGAATATAAAGAATTCCCAAATCAAAAATTGGATGCTCAAGATATGTCTCCCAGAGTGCAAAAAGAAACTTCTAACTTTGATAGTAGAAAAAGCCATAAAAAAAGATATTGAAACTAAAAATGAATTATACCACTATGACAAGCTCAGAACCAACTTTTTGAAAATATTTTGTTTGCAAAAAAGGAAGTCCATATGCCCAAGATATGAGGAAATATGTTAAGGTAGGTCCAAATAGAGGCCAAGGAGGTGACATTATATGCTAATGTAGTGCTAATGTGGCACCGACATCAAAAAGTGATGAGCCCAAATTTGATAGTCAAATAGTCATAGAGGTAAAGAAAAATAAAATAAAATGTCATAAAATGACCCCTATTGGAAAGAGAGTCTAATGATCAGAAACAAGATCCGGACAAAGGGTCAGTGCTAGATTAAAAAGCAGTGGCCAAGGAATATGATATTTGTTTAAAAATAAAACATCACTAAAAGAAACCACCATTATAAAAGGTAAAAACTACTAAAAGGAATAAGAACCACCAATCATAGGAAAAACTATTGTTTAAAGGTCATAAAATGTCTTTGGTTGGAAAAATCCAACAATTAATGGTACACACTACCACCATAAATTATCACAAACACACCTACAAGCTAATTGGGCTAATATCATCAACAACTTCACATTCCTTGGAACCCACAATTTGGGATTGAAAAATTCACTAGTCTTGGATGCCATTACAAGATGCACAGTCGAGTCCATAATCTACATTTTCTCAACTCCCCCAAAATAGGGCCTTCCACTAAGCATTCCAAAAATCACAACTCTAAAACTATAAATATCACTAGCCTTGGACAAATTGAGGTCAGTATAGCATTCAAGATCAATGTATCCAAGAGTCCCAAACATCTAACTTGAGGGAGCCAAAAAAAGGAAATCCCATAATCCCCTATCTGAGTAGACTAGGTCGAATCTAGAAGAACATTGGAGGGCTTCAAATTGTGATGGATGATGTAGGGAGTTGTGCCTTCATGCAAATAATCAATACCAATGGTAGTTACATACAAGATCTTGGGCTGCCGTGACCACCTAAAGAACATTCTACCCTCATGGAGATGGTAATGGAGGTTCTTTCCCAATTGAAAGAACATTGCTAGTAGAAAAGAAAGAATACTACAATCTCTAGCCAAAACCAAAATCACTGAAAAAGGCATCATTTCAGTGAAATAACACACACACCATACTGTCAGGCACCATTGGAAAGGAAGGAGTGGAGTCTCCAATCAAGGAGAATGGAAAATGCACTAGAGAAGACATTGTGTGGGGGCTAGGCTAAGTAAGCTAGTTTGGACAATACTCCAAAAAGAAACACATGCATCTAAAATATTAAAAACTCACCTATGAATATTGAACCCGCCAAACATCACATGCCTAATAAAAAACAATGGTAGTTGAGACCTTCAAGATGCCTAGAACTTTAGAAACACTTTCCTTCATGAGGTTATGTTTGAATTCAAAGACCGTGTAGCATGGGGCCACATACATTGTTGGATTTGGTGTTGGAAGTAAGCACTCTAAAGAATCGTATGATGCATGGATCTGAAATGATGACCACATCTCCCCAAAACCACTATTGATTGCATGAAGACCACTAGTTGGAGCAAGGATGCGATGACAAGATAATTGACATATGAAAAAAAATGTTCAATTAAGGCAACTAGACTAGAACAATTAATGGCACTAACAGGGGTTGCAAATTTGCACAATAGCACACCATTTCTAATCAAAATATCACAGATCTCATAAACCACCAAAATGAATCTCCCAAAAAAGCACAAGTTTCCCACAAAAAATCACAAGGCAAGATAGTATGTGTAGATTCTAAGGAGTGCCAAAACTAGTGACTACATAAGAGGCATATGATGCAGGGGTTCCTTGTGAATGTGCCCAAAAGTGCACTTATGTGAATATGAGCTACATGGAGAACTAGGCCTGCTAATGTACTTTTTTCCTGAGGCTGCCACCCACCCAATTAACAGAGGAATTGCACCCAACAACACTCTCACCAAACAACTCCTCAAAATCTCAAGCCAAAAATTATAGATACATGCTAGAAAACAATGCCAAAGACCACGCATCCAAGTGCAATCACCAAAAAACTACCAAGATCATTGTAACAAATTGTGCATGCTATAAATACATCTGCTGGTTACAAAAAAATTATGGTGTTGACTATAATAAGAAGCACTAGCTCTAGGCTTCCTAGAAGGGACACATGCAAGCATGTAGAGAGCAGTGGGAAAAGGGACATGTGGCCACTGAAGTAGAGGTGTGTGCCAAGCATGAACACCAAAAGGTGAAGTCCAAAGAAAATGCAGAGCCTCAAAAATAATCTACCACTAACCATGTATCACCCAAAATAAAGGCATTGGTACCTCCTTGTAGGGTACAAAGTCCACTTCCCCTTGAAAAAGAAGAAAATACACCCTCTTAATTTTTTTGGGAGAAAAAAAAGAAAAAATCATTGCCATGAAAAATGTGCCTAGGTCAAATCAACTCGATTACAAAAGAATTTTGCCTAAAATTTCAATGATGTTCAAACGAGACATATTTTACATGGAAATGGGTGTTTTCAAGCACTTTGAGCTCAACAGTGATTTTTTTTGGGCACAAAGTGACTCAAAAAATAGTGACCCCCTAAATCCAATTAAAAACTATGGAAAGCTTAGATCTAAAAATCAATGCCAAATCTCTCACAAATAGAACAAGGGCATGAAGATCTATCTTCTCTAATACCATATTGAAGTTGATGAGAGATCAACCCCATAGCTCCCAAGAATCACTTGCATGCAAACACCTATTACAAAAGAGAGAAGCAAAAATATATGGCCACAAAAATTGTTAGATCCATAGATGAGACATTCTTGATGAGCAAAAAAGAGATTGCTAATATCAATAAATGAATAATAGGTTATAATGAGAGATTGTACTTATAAAGGATATTGAAACCCTAAAAAGGTCTAACCTAGGTTACATCATAATAATTAATATAAAAAATTAATTATTAGATGCCTAAAGTTTAGCTTAAGCAACTAGAGTTAATTAGGAAATATCTAATTGCTCTAACAAACTTCACACTACAGTACTAAAACTTATGTGTATCATCCCCACCCTAGTTTTACTTTCTAATTGGAAATTTTCTAGGTCACCATATCTTGTGTCAAAATGTTATGAATTTTTATTGCTTACATTATTTCATGTGTGCAATTAGATCATAATAATATATGAAGGATTAATTAGTGATAATAGATAAAGTGTTATTGGTTCCTGAGTCATCCCTCCCATATTAGTAGCCTTGCCTATATTATATTTCCAACACAAGGTAGTAGTGGTATGTCCTCTAACCTTTTCCTACTTGTTATATTTGTAATCATTGGTCGACATTTCTAGTTGTAGACAAATTGTTAGTATAATGAGAACACTAGCTTGGTACACATCATCATTTCTATTCGGTACTTTATCTAATTGTATCATTCCATAATATACTATAGGAAATGATACTATGAAAATGCCTATAAGACAAGAAAGACTCCCATGGAATCCAACTTTCCCACTTATTCAGTCAAATCCATACAATTATGACATTAGTTAGACAAGTATTGAACATAGTATGGACCATAGAAGTGGTTCTACCTATGCAAAAGACACAAAAAGAACAAGCTCAACATGTGGTGATTTCAATGCTATAGGAAATGTTGAAAAGAAACACCTTGTGTTGTATGAGAAAATTATTTTGGAAATGGGTTTTGTAAAGCATAGGGTATCAGAAATTGAGAGCATTCTAACTAATATTGAAAAATATTTGTTTAATGGTCTCACTGGAACTTTCCATCCACTATGAAATGACTCTAAACATTTATAGCATAGGTCTTGTTGTTAAACAATTTAAATACATATGATGCAAGAGGACACTTCTTTATAGACGTAAAAGTGAATTTGCAATGTCAAGTTGACATCAAAATAGAATTCTCATTGTTACACATGGCTTTCTTATTTAGCGACAATACAATGGATTTACTTGAATCTATAATGTTTCTTGAGTTTTGCATTCTCTTGGTGCTTTATTTTACTGTGAATGAGACATCTTATTTTATTTTTATTCTAGCTTCCAATGTAATTCTATTTTATATAATTTTTTACATTATTGAGTTAGCCACAATATCCAAGACAAAATGGGGTAAGCTAGGTTAGTCATGGCAATATGACTACTTGAACAACTCGTCTTTTAACTTAATACATTGAGAATTTTGATAATACTTGTAATATTATGTATTAAATTATCTTGGTATAAGTTAAACTTTTTTTATTAATTTTATATTATTTTCTTAAATATTTCAATTGCTTTATAGAATTTAATTAAAGAATGAGTTATAGGTTCCATGAACCAACATGTGAATTGTGTAATGAGCACAATTGTGACTGTGGCTCTATAAATTTGGTCTCAAACAAACTAGATGAATAATTGATTTACAGACAATATAAAGGTATTAGAAAAAATCCATGGGGTCACTATACTAAAGAAATAAGAGATCGAACAAAAAACTAAAGACATTGGTTGGGGACATTTGGAATCGCTGAAGAGGGTTTTGTTACATATTAAAAAAGATACATTTGTAATGACAACACAGAAAGATACTTTTCTTTCCAGGTTTGATAGTTTGAAACCATATAATTGTTTATATGAAAATGAAAGTAGTCAAACAACAGAGTCTGAAAATCTCAACTCCTTGAAGTTTGCTACTTCTCCAAACCATAATGCACATGTGGAGAATGCGAGTTTATATTTAGTGAACTCCCATTCAAACAAACTAGTGTTTTTGGGTTTTATTCAAAATAGCCTAAGTAAAATCTTACACCAATCTCCACTCCCACTATGTCACAAATGCATCATAGCCATTGTATTTCTACTTCAATACAAATTTTGACCGAGAATAAGAAAGATAACAACATCTATGGGCATGTTCCCAATACTCCTTTACTAGTTAATGCATTTGGAGATCCTAGCCTCTTAAATACTATTGTAGAAAGATACATACCAAAGAAAGAACAAATTATTTCTATAAAGACGAATTAAAAGGAAAAACTATTGTTGCACCTTTCCCAATTGGTCAAAGTAAACAAAATAGTTATCAAAACTGCAATTTTTCCCAATCCAACCAAATTGTGTCAATTATGGACAATGTGAAAAATACATAATCAAGATCTAAAAAACTACACATTGGCAAGGGAAAGTCTCATATGAAATTTCAAATTATGTGTTTTTTCATTTCTTCCTAAGTATTTTAGAAAAATAAACTAACCAATTACATGCAATACTAATAGTATATTATCTTTCGAATTGTCTATAGGAAGGAGAGGAAATTTTGGAGGATTCCTAGATTCATATCCCTCTCCCAAAGTTTTAGAAACCCTAGATAAAATTGTTCCTATAACCAATTCCCAATGGAAGAAGGAAAAATCTATTGTAATATCATAAGTTGAAAGTGAATCATTGTCTATAGTGTTTTCAAAATGTGAAGTAGACATGTCTATTAAAGGTCAAAGTTTGTGCATAGAAGAATCAAGTTCCTAATAATATATTATATATAGAAATAACAATTATAGATGTTTTTACAATTCCATTCCACCAATTCATTTACTTTTTTAAGGACATCAAAGAGTGGTGACATGATAATGTACATTTATAGCACATTTAGATAAAGAAACTTACATACTATCAAAATTTATAGGGCATTAAAAAATATATATAATGTGCAAGGAGACTGTACATGTCATAAATTATCATTGCTCCATTTCAATTAATAACTTTGGAACATGTGTTTGTCATTCAATGCACCAATGTTCAAAATTCGTTGGTCATTACAATTAGCGATGAATTGTTGAAAAATAAAAAATTGATTGAAAACATTTTCGACAAATTGTTTCTTAATACGTCACCAATTTTGATTTTACATAATATTATACCTTATGTAATGAAACTGATGCAGGAGAATCTTGCGTGTAAGAGAAATCTTGCATCACCCAAAAATATTTTATTTTCAATCTTTTTCTATTTTAATAAGGACTAGTAGACATGGTGGTTACTATTTATGGGAACTTTCTATTTTTAGTAAGTATGTGATATGATCTTAACTTTTTCTTCTTTTCTACAAGAAGGTTCAATTTGGAATTATAAGCCTACTATAAAAATTGCATTGCTCCAACTTAAGTATTAGACAAGTTATTACAAATTTTCGATGAAAAAATTTGCAAAAAAAATTTAGGCTCATTGTTAGAGGCCTTAGAGTGCTTGGATGAGGTCTAAAAACTCAACATAAGGGCACTTGTGTGGTTTTGAGCTTGTAAATCGAGAGTTGGCATTTTCAAAAAGTGGTTATAATAGCCAATCATAGCAATGGCTCAAGAGTTATGGCCTTCCAAAGTTGGACTACCTGAAATTTCCAAAATAATTGTCAAAGATGTATTTGGCTGACTCTATATGTATTGTTAGGGTCTGTTGGCCCTAGGTATTAAGTTTGAGAATCTAGAACCTTCTTAGGTGACATAAAATTGTCTAGGAAAACTCTAGGTGATAGTTTGTAGCTTGCCTTGTAGATTATTGTAATGGAGGTGCCCATATGGGTTAGCATATTATACTTGTGAGTTCTATAATTCTGTATTTGTTGCACAAATAAGAAATCCATATTTTGTTCTCGCATTTTCTATTTTTTATTTATTTTTGTTATGTGTTTATGTCATCAAGGGGAGCACCCTTCATCGAGTGATATTAGAGCTAGAGTTCTTGAGTGTGTGGACAAATCATCAAATGTGAGGCAATTCACACCAAGAGCATGATTTGGGCTAAGTGTGTAGATAGATCACTGATTGTGAGGCAGTTTGCATTAGGGTTTCAACAAAAGTACAAAAATGCCTCCACAAATAGAATGTGGTGGAAGAGTTGTAGGTGTTACACCTAATGCTTTTTGAGCCCTCTAAAGACAAATGAAAGAATTGGAAGATTAAATGCATAGAGGAATAAATCTTCCTATAATAGATGAAAGCAAGGATGAGGAAAAAGTAGATGAAAATTTAAAAGCAGAGGATTACTTTGAGTATGAAGATATTGATTGGATAAATAAACTGGAGGAGTACTTTGAGTATGAAGATATTGATGATCCTGATAAGGTCAAGTTTGCAAAGGAAAAACTAAAGAGACATGCAAATATCTGGTGGCAAGAGGTTCAGTTGGAGTTAAATAGAAAGGGAAAGGAAAAATCACCAAATGGGAACATATGATAGCTAAACTAAAGTGACAATTCATTCCCATGGATTATGAGCTTGATGTTTTTAAGAAAATGCAAGGGTTGAAGCAAGTAGTAAAATCTGTTCAAGAGTATATCGAAGAGTTCTAACAAGTTCTCATTGGAACCAACCATGTAGAAGTTGATAAGGAGAAAGTAACCCATTATCTTAATGGGTTAAGGCAGAGCATTCAAGATGAGTTGAGTCTAGTTTGAATGAATAGTATTGAGGAAGCATATTAGTTTTCTCTAAGAGTTAAGGAGAAACTAAGAAAGAAGTTTGACAAGAAGAATAGTTGAAGAGGTCATAGTGGATGATCTTATGGTGGTCATAATGATGATCAAAAGAAAAAGGATGATTCTAGAACTAGTAGTCAAAACCAAAGGAGAAATAATTTCAATCATTTCCATGATTAGAAAAATAGAGATTAGAGAGGAAGAGATAGAGGACAAGGAGCTGGAAAAGGAGGCTTTTGTAAGAAATGTTTTCACTGCAAAGAAGAATGGCATAGAGAAATTGAATGTAACTAGTGCCAAGGAATGATAGATTGAAGAAAAGAAGGCTAGGCTAGAGTTTCACATGTTGATGAAGATACTAGAACATCACATTCTAAATATGCTGAAGGAGGAGAAGTCCTAGTTAATAGAAGAGTCCTATTGAGTGGTGAGAATGAACTTGATCAAAGAAGGAGGTTTTTTCAAACAAGGTGCAGATGTGAAGATAAATATTTTGATGTGATCATTGATGGTGGAAGTACTAAAAATATGGTGTTAGAAATGATGGTCACTAAGTTGAAGCTAAATAAATAGAAAAACCTACATCCATACTATATTGCTTGGGTGCAAGATGACCACAAGGTCATGGTCAATGAGCAGTGCTCATTGAAGTTCAAGATTAGAAGCTACCATGATGACGTACTATGTGATATCATACCTTTAGACATATGTCATATGTTGTTGGGTAGGCCATGGCAGTTTGATAGGTATGTTATATACAATGGGTGAGAAAAATACCTACACTCTGACCAAGGATGGAGTGAAACATAAGTTGAAGCTATTGAAGGAGAAAGAAGAAAAGGTAAGTAGTGTTGCTAGAGTATGTTTTGTTGATGGAAAAGAGTGTCTCAAAGGCATGAAGTGTGAGCATATGTATTTTTCTATAATTCCAAAA
This sequence comes from Cupressus sempervirens, assembly GCA_028749045.1. Lineage (NCBI taxonomy): Eukaryota > Viridiplantae > Streptophyta > Pinopsida > Cupressales > Cupressaceae > Cupressus > Cupressus sempervirens. Next base: position 690,259,973 of record CM053786.1, on the reverse strand, counting down.
TATTGTAAGGAGGAAATAGAGGAGGTACCTACAAAGGTTGTAGATATGTTGGGAGAGTTTTCTGATATTATATCAGATAATGTGTTTGATGGATTGCTCCTAATGTGGAAGACCAATTAGCACATGGATTTTCTTCTAGGAGCTAGTTTTACAAACAAGGTAGTGCATAGAGTGACACCAGTAGAAAGTGAAGAGGTGAATAGAAAAGTTCATGAGTTATTATAGAATGGGTTAAGTTGAGAGAGTTTGAGTCCATGTTTTGTACCAATAGTATTAGCACCAAAGAAGAATTGAGAATGGAGGATGTGCATAGATTCTTGCCCTATCAAAAAGATCACAATCAAGTATAGATTTCCATTGGCAAGAATGGGTGATATTATGAACTATTTGAGTGGATTTGAGTGTTTCACAAAGATAGATCTGAAGAGTGGGTACCATTAGATTTGTATTAGAGAAGGTGATGAGTTGAAAACTACTTTCAAGACAAGGGATGGACTATACAAGTGGTAAGTCATGCCTTTTGGGCTAACCAATGTTGCAAGAACTTTCATGAGGCCCATGAATGAGGTACTAAAGGAGATTTTGGGTAAGTTTGTCATTGTTTACCTAGAGGATATATTGATCTTTAGTAAGACATTAGAAGAGCATTTGATCCATGTTTGGAAGATGTTTGAGAAGTTGAAGGAAGAAAAGTTGTTGATAAACTTGAAGAAGTGCAGTTTATACCTAGGATTTGTAGTTTTAGAAAAAGTCTGAAAGTGAACCCAAAGAAGGTGAAGGCTATCCTTGAATGGCCTATTCCAAGGAGTGTGAAAAAGGTATGATCTTTTCATAGACTGGCTAATTTCTACAGAAAGTCCATTAAAGGTTTTAGTAGTATTTGTTGACCCCTGACTGACACAATATGAGGGTATAGGAAAGAATTTAAGTGGACTGTAGGAGCAGATTAGAGTTTTAATCTGTTGAAACAGGAAGTTACTAAGAAATATATTAAAGCCCTTCCTAATTTTAACAAGGTGTTTCTAATAGACTATGATGCTAGTGGTACTACAATAGGGCCTATTATGAGCTAAGAAGGAAGGCCTGTTGCTTATTTCGGTGAGAAATTGAATGATGCAAAAAGAAAATATTCATTTTATGATAAGGAATTTTATGCTATAGTTCAAGCATTGATGAAGTGCAGACACTATCTTCTTCCTAAGGAGTTTGTTTTGTATATTAATCATCAAGCTTTGTAATATTTAAATAGTCAAGGAAAGTTAAACCAAAGGCATTTGAAATGGGTTGAGTTTTTGTAGAGTTATACACTTGTTTTGAAACACAGGAGTGGGAAGTCTAATAGAGTTACATATGCTCTTAGTAGAAGGAAACTTTTATTGATAAAAAAAGTAGATAGAGGTGGTTGGGTTTAAGGAACTAAGTAGATTATATCTATATGATCTTAATTTTGGTGAAGCAAGGAAGGTTTGTACAGAACTTGTTAGACTTGATAGGACAAAGTAGTTAGATTTCATGATACAGAATAGTACATTGTTGAAAAGAAGCTAGTTGTGCATTCCCAAAAGTTCAATGAGAGAGAATCTCATCAAGGAGAACCATAGTGGAGGTTTGGCTAGACATTTTGGTAGTAATAAAACCATTGCTTTGGTTGCTAAGAATTATTACTACCCATAGTTCCAACAAGATGCAAAGAAGTTTTTACAGAGTTGCAAAGTATGTCAGATGGTGAAAGGAGTGAAGTAAAATACAGGGTTGTATTAGAATTACCTATACTAGAGAAGCCATGGGAGGATGTTAGCATGGATTTTTTTCTTGGATTAATGAGGAAACAACATGTACATGATTCCATTTTTGTGGTGGTTGACAAGTTTTCAAAGATGGTACATTTTATTGCTTGTAAGAAGACTAGAGATGATGTTCTTGTGGCAATTTTTTTTTGGGAGAAGTAGTCAAACTACATGGTTTGTCATGTTGGAATACTTTAGAATAATTAAGGGGGGGGGGGGGGTTGTTTATCAGTCATCCAAGGTGTAGATGTATAAATACAACTTTTTATATCTTGGTGAACCCATAGAATATTCATATGCATGCATGCAACCACTGGTTTATGCAATAACTGAAACTTGTATGTTACTATCAAATTAACTTGTAGAAATGTAAATCATGAAAGAAAATAGATTCATCAACACACTTGACACAATAATTTATATGGAAACTCAATTTGGGAAAAACCACCAATAACATGCTACTTCTTTTGACTCTGCTGAAGTGATGCCCTATAAAAGGCCAACCCTATTTAAGGTTACAATACACACTGTTAAATGTGACCCAATTAAGGGTTTTCAATTACCCTATTAGAACTAAGCCTTAGGACTTTAGACCATTCAATTAGAATGCCACCCATTTAAAGATTTACAAATAACTATTAGGTCACCCTTAATCCAAAGGATTTACCCTAGACTAATATAATTATTAGAGAGTAACAGTAGAGCTTTTGATCTAATACAACTTACAACTTCTCTTGCAGATTACAGATCTTTATTCAGTCCTCAATTCTACTTGGCCTTCATACTTTGTAGCTTTGATAGCTTGTTCACCCTTCAAGAACTCATCTCCTTAATCCTTCTTGCTTAACATGCCATTGCAAACTCTTCTCTTAGGTCACTTGATGAAGCAAAAACCTTAACTCCTTCTCTTCTTTAGGTTCTCGCACATGAAAGCTTTGCTTCATGACCAGACATTCCTATAAATAGAAAATTAGGATATTTTCCTACTCATTTTCAATTATGAAATTTAGGGTTCAGATGGATTAGGTAGGATACAATGTATCTACCCCATATCTCATATCTCTTCTAGAAACTTCTCCTAGAATCCATTTAAATTAACCTAAAAATAGTTTACCTCAAATTTTGTGCCATTAGCACATCATACTTATCTTCCACATGGTTAAAAAAATTCAAGAAAGTATACTTGTCACCTCAAATTTAATGAATATTCCATCTTTAAAATAATTCAGTAGCTCGGCATTATCAACCTTCTGATGCTTTCCACATACTGTGTTACTCAGCATCAACTAAAGTTTATTGATACTCAACATCAACTAAACTTTTCATGGCATCAACTGTGTTGCTCGAAATCCACTAAAATTTTCTTTCACTCAAATCCAACTAACTTTCTACTCATCTTGCACTTACTTTTCTTGGCATCTACTATCCACTTGGTCAAGCTTGATAGAAAAACTTTGTGTAACTTATTCTTCTACCTTTCTTAGTGAAGCCAACATTTGTAAACTTAAGTAGATTATGAATACATCATGTCATCACTATCTTGACTAATTCTTGTACTTCATTACATAATCATAACTCAACATTTCCTCTAGATGCTTTTGTTACATCTTATTCATCAAATCCTCTTCATCAATGAACTAAGTTGTAGTACTTGAATCTTATAAGCAGTTGTATTACTAGCAAATAGCAGTTGAATATTATAAGCAATTTTCTTACAATGATTGAAACACATAGTCTTCTTTAATAATTTCCCTCTTTTAGTAATCTCTTTTCAACAATGATCTTTTAATCAGATCTCAACAATCTCCCTCTTTGGAATTGATGGCAAACCAAACTGATCAACCAAGTCAATCAAATGATGAACATCTTGTTCAACCAAACTAACTAGGTTAAAATAGAAAGACAATAGCAAAGAGAAAACTTGTATCAAAATTTCTCCCTCTATCAACAACTTCCATCTTTTGATTAGGTTACAAAACTCTTTCTTGTAACTCCCTCTAAGTTCCTTCTTGTATCTCCCTTTTACTAGGTAGGTTAGGATTTCTCCCTTAATCACCCACTATGATTATACATTCAGGCTTTGATCTATCTCCCTTTTGATTAGTAGATCTCTCCCTCTTTTTTAGCTCTTGATTAATATCTCCCTATCTGTTATGACTCATGATCAGTAGAATATCTTCCTCTTTGACAATAATGCAAAAGACATATACCAAAAACTTGTAATCTTTAAAAAATGCATATATAGGCTTTTGTAGTGTTGCTTCGATTTCTCCCTTTGCCACCTTGCTTATGACTGATTTGAAGTTTTAGCTCTATGATTATTTTAGGCAACTCCTAAAGTAAGATCATCTACATTAATGTGTCACATATGAATATCAAGTTGTTTGATGTAGGGAACTCCTCTTATTACTTAGATAGCCATTGATAGGGGTATCACCCATAGTTTACCTCTTAGATACTCATGAGCATCGTTAGGTAATGATTTTGTGAAGATATCAAAAATTTTCTCCTTTGTGTTAACATATTCCATCTTCACCTCTTTATCTTGAACTAACTCTTTCAAATAATAATACTTGATTGCAATGTACTTAGTATTTGTGTGCATCACTAGATTCTTTGTTATATTGATGACACTTGTATTATCACAATAAAGTATCATTGGTTCTGTGATCTCTTCATTCTTTTGAGTAGCTGTTTGATCCGTACAATCTTTGTACAATTTATAGTAGCAACAACATATTCAACTCCAATAGTAGATTGTGAAATACAAATTTGTTTCTTATTAGACCATGTAACTAGTCTATTGCCTAAGAAAAATGCTTCTCCACTGGTGCTATCTCTATCTTCAATGTTTCCAACCCAATGAACATCAATGTAGGCTCTTAGTTCAAACTTTTTATTTTTCTTGTAGAATAGACCAAACTCTTTTGTTCCTTTTAGATATCTCATTATTCTCTTCATAGCCATTAAGTGATTCTCCCTAAGATTAGTAGAGAATCTTGCAACTATCCCTACAAATAATGCAATATCAAGTCTACTATGTACTACATATTGCAATTTTCCAATCATAGACCTATACATGGTTTGGTTCAGCTCAAAAGAATCATCATTCTTTGATAACTTATGTCCTATCACCATAGATGTACTTACTGATTTGGAATCCTCCAATCCCAAAAATTTCAATACTTCCTTGATATACTTTGACTAAGTGATGTATATACCATATTTCATCTGATAGACTTGAAAACCCACAAAAAAAATGATCTTTCCAAACATAGACATTTCAAATTCTTGCTTCATTTGATTTGCAAAATCTTTACATAAAGCATATTGACCTCCAAATATGATATCATTAACAAATATTTTAGATGACAAAATACATTTTTCCTTTTTTATCTTTATGTATAGATGTTGTTATTATTAGTCCTATTAAATCCAATCTTCATAAGATAAGTATGAAGTCTCTCATAACATGCTTTTGGTGCTTGTTTCAAGTCATATAAAGCTTTGTGCAGTCTACATACCCTGTTCTTATTGTTATTAGCAATGAAACCTTTTGGTTGTTCTATGTAAACTTCTTCCTCTAATATGCCATTAAAAAATGAAAATTTAACATTCATCTAATAAACTTTGAAACCTTTGTATGTAGCATAAACAAGTAGAGTTCTTGCTTCTTGCAATCTAGCAATAGGGGCAAATGTCTCCCCATAGTGAATTCCTTCTTCTTGTGCATATCCCTTGAAAACTAATTTTTCTTTATTTCTTGTAACTTCACCATTTTCATCTAACTTGTTTTCAAAAACCCACTTGGTGTGAATAACATTTTTGTCTTCTGGTCTAGCAACTAGACTCCATGTTTTGTTCTTCTCTATTTGTTCAATCTCTTCTTCCATGGATTTGTACTAGTCCACATCTTCTAATGCATCTTTCACTATTTTGGGTTCCTTCATGCTTAAAAAACATGATTCACTTCTCAATTTATTTCTTGTGATTGGCCTAGCATCTTTATCTTCAATGATTTGATGAGTAGGATGAGTTCGTTTGAAATATTTGAACAATCTTGGCTCAGATCTTATTTCTTCATTTTTTCTTTCAGCTTCATAATCATTATGTACATCTTTGTCACGTATCTCAACATCTCTTTCATGTGTACTAATCTCAGAATTAGAATGTGCATCTACCTCATTTTGTAACTTGGCATCTAAATGCAACTTGACATTCATAGGATGTGACTTGGTAGACATTGTAACTTGCTATTGATTTGTAACTTGATTTGCAACTTCTCCTTCAGCAAACATTCCTTCATAAAAGTATACAAATGATTCATATTCTTCTAGTTCTTTCATGGGTTCAGCCTCATGTACTTTTGTATATTCATCAAAATTCACATTTGCACTTTACACAATTCTTTTAGCATTAGTATTCAAACACTCATAGACTTTACTTCTTGTGGAATATCCAAGAAATATACCTTCTTCACTTTTTGCATCAAGCTTTCCATTCCTAATATCTTTAAGAATGTAACATTTACTTCCAAATACCTTAAAATATTTTACATTGGGTGGATATCCATACCATAGTTCAAAAGGTGTTGAATGAGTACCTTTCTTAACTTACACATGGTTCAAGGTATAGATAGTTGTACTTACAACTTCTCTCCAATACTTTAGAGCAACATTATTCTCCATCATGAGTGTTCTAACATACTCCATTATAAATTTGTTTCTACTTTCAGCTATTCCATTTTTTGGAGGTGTTCTAGGGGAAAATGTCTTCTTTTGATTCCTCTATCACTACAGAACATCTCAAACTCATTTGATGTGAATTCTCATCCTTTATCAGATCTCAAACATTTGAGACTTTTACCTATTTCTTTCTCAACTCTTGCTAAGTACCACTTAAGCATCTGAAAAGCATCAGATTTTTTTTTCAATAGCATAACTATCATTATCCTAGAATAATCATCAACAAATAACATTTTGTGTTTATCTCCCTTGTAGCTTTGCACCTCAGTTGGTCTACACAAGTTAGTATGAACAATCTCTAGCATTTCTTTAGAGGTATAAGCTTGACTTTTCCATTTTGTCTAACTGACATTGTTTGCACATTACATTGTCAAGCTTCTTCAACATAGGAAAACCTCTAACTTTCTTCATGTTGTTGATATTGACCAAGTTATCAAAATTAACATGACATAACCTTTTGTGCCAAAGCCACACATCATCAAATTTTACAACAATACAAGTAGCATCCTTTATATCAAGATAGAATAGATTACTCCTAGTCTAATCACCTTTTCCAATTAGTTTCCCATTTGTGTCATATATCTTAGCAATCTTGTTTTCAAATTCAACCTTGCATCCCAAATTGTTCAATTCTGACACACTCAACAAGTTATAGTTTAATCCTTCAACATAGTGAGCATTATCACATGAAATCTTATTTTTGAGTTTGATAGAACCTTTTCCTTTTATCAAACATGGTGCATCATTAAAAAATCTTAAACTATTTCCTCCATAAAAATTTAAGGTAATGAACTTACTTTTGACTCAATTAATGTAATGTGAGCATCCATTGTCAATGATCCATCTATCATTTTTGTTCACACAAGTCACTAGTACAATTGCCTCATCTTTGTCAGATTCATCCTTCATTGCAACATACACCACTTCATCATCATGTTCATCAGAATCATCTCTTGTTTCCTCTTCAACAATGTAGCATGACTTCTTGCCTTTATCCTTGTAGTCTTTACTATCATCTTCTCTTCTGATCTTGTACTTGTCACCACCTCTATAGTTCTTCTTCTATGTACATCTTGTAGCAATATGAACAACCTCATTGCAATTGAAGCAAATGATGGGTAACATGCCTTTGAACTTACCTTTGCGTTTGTGGAATCTTTTTGCCAATAGTGCTTCTATTTATTCAACATCTTCCTCATTTGTATTGCTATCACCAGACACATATTTTATCTCTCTTCCTCTCTTGCTTCTTCTCATTAGAATCCTTCAATAATAGCTTAGCTTTAAAATAAGATTCAAGACTCTCAAGTTTGTAATTATCAAAGTTAGATAGCTCAAAAGTAGTGAGTCTACCTACCAGACTTTCAAGGGTCAAATCATCTCTTGGGATACATCTTAGTTCTAGAATTGTAGAAACTCTAATAACATAAATAGGTAGTAGTGTTCTCAAGACTTTTCTTAACATAGTATCATCATCTATTTGATCAGTAGCTACTTTTATTGCACTAACAACTTCTTTTATCCTAGAGACATATTGAGCAATATTTCACCTTCTTCCATTCTCATATCATCAAACTTACCTCTGAGACTCTCAGATTTGACTCTTTGAACATTTTTGTCTCCTTCATAGATGGTGGCTAGAGCATCCCAATTTTTCTTTGCACTATCAAGACCTTTGATATCATCAAATTTGGCATAGCTTAGGATAGAGGCAATCTCCAACATCACCTAATTGTGTTATTTCTTCTTCTTCATATCTTCAATAGTTAGGGCTCCAACTGGATCAACATGTTCCACTAAATTGGTAGATTTTTCATATCTCCAAGTCCTCCAAGGTGTAGCTTCATCAAGCTTTTCCATGAAAAAAATTATCTCTATTGATCTTGCACTCTTTTAGACATCTTGATCTTTGTGCTTCTAGTACCTTCAAACTAGTCCTCTTAAACAGATAGCTCTGATACCAATTGTTGGAATAGATTAGAATAACTGAGAGGTGGGGGGCTGAATTAGTTATCCAAGGTCCAGATGTATAAATAAAACTTTTCAAAGGTTGGTGAACCTATAAAACATTCATATTCATGTATGTAACCACTAGTTTATGCAATCACTAAAACTTATATATTACTGTCAAATTAACTTGTAGAAATGTAAAACATGAAACATAATAGATTCATCAACACACTTGACATAGTGATTTACATGGACACCCAATTTGGAAAAAATCACTAGGAACATGCTACTTCTTTTCACTCTTCTGAAGTGATGTCCTATGAAAGGCCAACCCTGGTAAAGGTTATCATACACACTATTAAATGTGACCCAATTAAGGGATTTCAATCACCCTATAGAAACAAGCCTAGTTAGAGGACTTTAGGCCATTCACTCATAATGCCACCTAGTTAAAGGAATTATAAATGATTGTTTGGTCAACCTTAATCCAAAGGATTTACTCTAAACTAATACAATTGTTAGAGTAACAATAGAGCTTTGATTTGATACAACTTACAACTTCTCTTGTAGATTAGAGATCTCTATTCAGTCCTGAATTATGCTTGGTCTTTATACTTTTCAGCTCTAATAGATTGTTTACCCTTCAAGAATTCATCTCCTTAAGCCTTCTTTCTTAACATGCCATTGTAGACTCTTCTCTTAGGTTACTTGATGAAGCAAAACCCTCAACTCCTCTTCCTTAGGTTCTTGCACATGACAACTTTTCTTCATGACCAGACATTCCTATAAATAGGAAATTAGGATATTTTCTCACTCATTTTCCATCATCTAATTTAGGGTTCGAATGGATTAGGTATGATACAATGTATCTATGCCATATCTCATAACTCTTTTAGAAACTTCTAGAATCCATTTGAATTTGCCTATAAATTATTTACCTTAAATTTTGTGCCACTAGCTCATCATCCTTATCTTCCACCTGGTTCACAAAATTTAAAAAAAACAAACTTATTAGCTTAGATTCAAAAAATATTCAATCTTTAAAACAATGTAGTAGCTTGGCATTATCAACCTTGCGATGCTCAACACATACTGTGTTACTCGACATCAGTTATAAAATCACTCAACATCAACTAAACTTTGCTTGGCATTAACTGTCTTGCTTGACATCTACTAAAATTTTCTTTCACTTGGCTCCAACTAACTTTCTACTTGGCTTGCACTAACTTTGCTTAGAACCTCCTATCCACTCGGTCAAGCTTGGAAGACAAACTTTTTGTAGCTTGTTCTTCCAACCTTACTTAGTGTAGCCAACATTTGTAATCTTAAGTAGATTATCAATACATCATGTCATCACTATCTTAAATGATCCTTGTACTTCATTACATAATCATATCTCAACCTTTCCTTTTTGTGCTTTTGTTACATATTATTGATCAAATTTTCTTATCAATCAACTAAGTGATAGTACTTGAATCTTATAATTAGTTGTCTTACCAAAAAATTAAATGTTTGACATCAGTGATAAAAAAATGATTGAAACACATAGTCTTCTTCAGCAATGATCTTTTCAATTAGATCTCAACATGCCAAAGAGTATAGTTTAAGATCAAGATACCAAATTTATTGGATATTTCTAGTGTACATTATGGAAGAAGCTAAAGACAGATTTGAAGTTTAGTTCATCACATAATCCACAGACTAATGGATAAATAGAAGTTGTGTATCATAGTTTGGGAAACATGTTGAGATGTCTAGTTGGAGATAAACCAAAAGGATGGGATATGATTTTACCACAAGTAGAATTTTCATATAATAATTCTCTCAATATGAGTACTGGTAAATCACCATTCCATAATGTATATGGGAGTAGTTCCAAAAATGCTTCTTAATTGAGGGAGTTGGATAAAGGAGAGATAAGTAGTGCTAAAGCAGAAGTTTTTACTAAACATTTGTAGAACATCTATGAGGAGGTAAGGAAGCACATCATAAAGATGAATACATAATATGAGGCTAAAGAAGATATGAAAAAAAGGTATAAGGAATTTTTGATTAGAGATGAAGTCATGGTTCATTTGAGAAAGGAACATTTAATAGTGGGTACATATAATAAGATGAAGATGAAGAAGTTTGGACTATGCAAGATAGTGAAAAGACATGATTCTAGAGATGTGTATGAAGTGGAGTTTCCTATTGAATTGAATATTTCACTAAGATTTAACATTTCAAATTCAATAGAGTATTATGAAGGAGGTGATGGAGATGATGTTGCAAAAGCATAGTGGAGTATTCTAGCAGCTAGTTTGGCTACAAAGGAGATTGAAGAGATATTAGATAGTCATATTGGCAAAAGTACTAGGAAAAAAACTTAAGAATATTACCTAGTAAAATGAAATTAAAGGCCAATAGAGGATTCATCATGGCTAGCAAGGGAGGAGGTTAACCGCCTTTGTCTTCCTCTGAAAACTTGAGATGTGATGGGGTCACTTCTCAAATTACCTTGGGTGTCTAATATAGGAGCATCCTGGGTATAAGAGCAATCTTGTATCACCCAAAAATATTTTCATTTTGATATTTCTATTTGAATAAGGACTACTAGATAGGGTGGTTACTATTTATGGAAATTTTCTAGTTTTACTAAGTTTCTCATATGAGCTTAGAATGTTCTAATTTTCTATAAGAAGGTTCATTTTGGAATTATAAGCCTACTATAAAAATGGAATTGTTACAGCTTAAGTGTTAGAGAAGTTATTGTGGATTTTTGGTGGAAAAATTTGCAAACAAAATCTTCAGGTTCATGGTTGGAGGCCTTAGATTTCCTGGATGAGGGCTGAGAACTCAACAAAAGGGCACTAACATCATTCCATGCCTATAGATCAGAAGCTAGCATTTACAAAAATTGGTTATAATAGGTAATCAAAACAATAGTTCAAGAGTTATGGCCTTCCAAAGTTGGGTTACCCAAAATTTCTAAAATAATTGTCAAAGATGTATTTGGCTGACTCTATATGTATTGTTAGGGTCTATCAGCCCTAGGTATTAAGTTTGAACATCTAGACCCTTCCTAGGTGGCATAAAATTGCCTATTTAAGAATGTCCCAAACATTGCCTAGGACAGCTTTGGGTGATAGTTTATAGCTTGTCTTGCAGATTATTGTAATGAAGGTGTCCATGTGGGTTAGCATACTATACTTGTGAATTCTATAATTCTGCATTTGTGGTGAACTCTATAATTTTTTCTTGCATTTGTTGTTGTTTCTTTATTTCTATTATGTCTTTATGGTATTATGGAGAGCACCCTTCATCAAAACTCTTTCTAGTTCTACTTGCTTGGAATACTATAATGGTTAATGTGTAAATGATAAGAGTTTTGAAATGCTATATTCCATAATCAATTACTAGTCTACATATCTAGTAGTTTTCCTTGAAATAATCAATGAAAAATATTATACTATAAGATAAACTAGTATTTAATATAAATGGAAAACTAATAGGACATTGATTTTTAATGAATGCAGGCCATTGAGAAATTCAATTGCATAAGTATGATTATTTTTGCATGTGATCCATCAATGGAAATACAATTAAAACTTAAAATACAACTAATTACAAAGTATATTTGAAAGAAACAAAAAAGTACAATTTGCAATCCATTAAATGAACAAGTTTCACAATCAAACTCATTAACAAAAGACTACATTATATCTAAAAATTATGAATTTCCATATCTAGAAATAATACAAGGAGACTAGAGAAAATGAAAATCTAGTTTACATACAACTAACATTGACAAAACTCTTGAAGACATGGGTTCTATAGGGCACATTAATTGAAATACAATGCAGGTGACTGTTTATTTGACACATTTGAAGATTTGCTAAAATTCCAATATAGATCAATTCAAATCCATAATGGAATATTAGATTTCTTCATTAGTTGCCTTGAAAACTCTAATGAGGAAGCTATGAGTGCCTACAACTATGAATTGCATCCTAAAAGCTTGAAAGAGCTCTACAATGTACAAGACATAACCCCTTATTTGTGAAGAACACAAGTATCTGCAAAGGCAACAAACAAAGAGGAAGAAAAAGGATTGTGGGGTGATATATTTTTTATACATTGGCTAGCAAAGTGGCTTAATGTTTGTATTTGTGTTTGGTCAACAACTTATGGAAAATTATATCTAGATTTCAACCACGAACTTAATTCTACTCCATACAATATCCTATTTCATAATGCAAATTGTTTGTGTGGGCATTTTGAACCATTGGAAACCACTGCAATCTTAACACAAAAGAAACATAATTTTAACTTGCAAAGAAAAAGAAAAAGAAAAAAGAAATAAAAAACAATACTTTGGCAAACAATGCTGAACTAAATGCTGCTAATAATCAACACAATATAACCTTGTGTACAATGAAAAGACTAACTAGGAGTCAAGATGAGAATATGAATCAAAAAATAATTATAAATGAAAGCATTCAACATTCCTTTAGCAACAAACAAAATAATATTAAAGCACAAACATTGTCAACAAAAAAAATTAATAGTAAAAGAAACTCAAGGAAAACAAAAATGACACCAATAGAATAATATTTATTTACAATAGAGGACACACCAAAATTTCCTTGCATAATTTGTCAACTTCTCAATTTCAAGAAAGGTATAAAACATCTTAAAGAGATGCATAAAGTTGCATATGACAACTTGACAAAATCTTACTTGTAATTACCTAATGACTACATATGTAAAATATTTGAGGATTATCTTTTAAAAAAATTAGATACCCAAATATGTTGTTCCTCAAAACATATGCAAAAAAAACCCCATTATGCTCTATGCAAACATTGAAACAACTATAGGAACATTTAGTTTAATTAAGAATTGTGTTTGCACAAATATGGGAACTAGGATACAAGAAGTCTCAACTTGGTCAAACTGGTTCCATCATAAATGTCCGTATAAACATATGTACAATATCCAAAATATTCTACCACTATCATTGTCAAACACTACAATAATTGTTGCAGCTCTTAAAATATGTCTACAATATAAAAATGTATTTCAAAAAGGCATGGTACGACCAAATTTTATTATTTTAATTAAGTAACATGACTCTTTCCAAAATGTAAAAGGTTAAAATAAATGAAAACTGGATACAAACATTACATATGAACAATGATGACAACGCTTATGGACATGAAAGCTCTTTTGATTCAGAAACTCAAAGTGATGTTGAATATGAAAAAATTATTAAATTTTCTCTAGCTGAAGATTGTTATCTTATTAGAATTTTTAAGGACAAATATGCATAGGAGATGAATTTTCCAACTCTTTTCTTCAGTGAGCCACACAATATTGACATAATGCAAAAATTTAGTAAGAAAAAAGTGGCATAATGAGAACTACTTCATTATAATCAAGATTTTTACTTCATACAACAAATCTTTTCTTCAAGATAATAAAAATACTAATACAACAAGTGTTATCGACAATGTGGGTACAAATAAGAAAAGCTCAATTAAAAGGAAGAGAGTTACTTGCAAAAGATGTAAAGCTAAAACCAAACATAGAAAAAATATTGAAGTCTGACATTGGTTATTTAGATTTCAAAAGAATTTGAATATCCCTTTACTATATTTGTCAATTGAAGAAAAATGCATTTGCTATGATTCACAAACTTGGACCACCTACATTTATCCTCACTTTTACAAGTGTGAAAGAGAATTGGGATCATCTCATGACAACTCTCCAACATTTGCATAAATTACGAGAATAAAGAATGAATAAAAAAGATACATTTGAATGCAATCATGCTAACAAAATATTACTTTTTAAGAAAGACCTGATTACATGTACTAGGTATTATCAACATAGAATCAATGCTTTGAGAAAACTAATATTTGTGGAAACTTCATTATTTGGAAGAGTAATAGATTTCTTTTTGATGAAAAAATTCCAAAATAGGGGAAATGAACATGATCACATGACAATCTGAGTAGAAAATGCATTAATGTATGGTTCAAAAACCAATGAGGAAATAGTAAACTTCATCACCATGCACATAACATGGAATACTGATAACTTAGAATCACATTTTGTTAATTTACATAAACATCACCATACAAGACAATGCAAGAAAAAATTGAATAAAAAGTGCAAATATAATATCTCCATCCCTCCACTACCATATATAATGATTTTGGATCCATTGTCTGATAAGAAAACCACTATGAAGACAATTGCCATTCAAATTTTTGAAGTTTTGGAAAACAAACAGTACAATAATTGCTCCAAATTTAAAATGTTCCTAGAAGAATTATAGATAATAGAGAGTGAATACATTATTGCACTATGATGAAAAATAGATAAGCCAAACCTATTCCTTTAGAGGAAGCCTTCACAAATATGGAACGACAATTTTTGCACAAAAATGCTAGAACTATGGAGAGCTAACAAAGATGCCTAATTTGTGTTAAATTTATATGATCCAACAATTTTGAATGATTGAAAGGATCATGAATGAAGAATAATAAATTGGTTAAAGAGTGCTTTCAATCATTGTTTTGTCATTGATGACAAACTTTCTACTTGCAGGAATGACAATTGCTTAAGTGATCCAAATACTATCAATTGGTTGATTGACAAGGAGGAGGCAATCAATAAGATGTAACTAGAGCACCTAGAGAAAGGTTGAAGTTATGATGTTGTAATGAAGTATAAGGATCAGCTAAGCCATTGACGAAATAGTGTATTGATGACATACTCTAAGAGGATGGACACACTAATACACATCAAAGATGTAAGATTTAACTAAGTCATTTGTAAAGCCTAACTAAGTTCATTGGAGAGAGCTGAGCAAGCTAGTTAGAGCTGAGTAGATTCTTAGTTGAAGTTGAGAAAGTTCAACTTCAGTGTGAGCCAAGTGATTATTCAGGAGGTGAGTATTAGAAAAAGGTAATGGATGCCGAGTAAGTCTTCAAGTGCCAAGAAAAGCATAAATGCTATAGGTGTTGAGTGCTAGTACAAATATAATAGAAGCCGAGTAACATAGAAGAAGCTAAGCATCAGTAAACCAATGATGCCGAGTTGCTGCATTATTTGTTAAGTCAAAGATTCACCAGATCAGTAATGATAAGTTTGTTACGTTGAAATTTGTGAATTAGTTAGATGATAAGGATGATGAGTAGATGTCAGAGAATTTCATGTGAACCATCCAAACCAATTCAAGGTGAATGCTAATGGATTTATCATGTAGTTTCTATAAGAAGCAATTCGGAGGGAAAATAATATCATTTTCTTAGATCAAATTAAGATTTGAGCGGGAAATGAAGAACATAACTTCTTTATAAGGAGTTACGAGTTAGAGATCAAAAGAGTGCACGAGGGAGTTGGTGATAAGTGTGGTCATGCAAAGAAGCCAAGAGAAGGCTAGTGCAAAGTGTCAAGAAGATGACATAGTAAGGAGTAAGAGCAGAGCATCAAGACTTTGAGTTGATCAATTGACCATAAGAGTGCATTGGCATTATGAGTGGAAGAACTCAAGGAGATAGATCTTGAAGGGTGAACAAGCTGTCAGCACTGCAAGGAAGAAAAGCTAAGCAAAGAAAAGAACTAAAGAGTGATCTAAAATCTACAAGGATAGGGTTGAAATCTTTATCAGGTCAAAACCCTTCTAATACTTTCTTACCATTGTATTAGATATTGAAATCCTACATTGCTAGATTAGCTTAACAACTAGGTGGATAAGCCTTAGGAAAAGGATAGAAGATCAGTAAGAGAAGGATAAAGAGATGCTCAGGAGAAGGATAAAGAGATCCTTAGGAGAAGGAACAAAGAGTTCCTTAGGAGGAGGATAGGAGATCGTTAGAGAGGGATAAAAGATTCTTTTGAGAAGGTTACTATAAATCCCATGGACTTGGGTGGGCCTAACAGCTCTACATAAATCCTTTAATAGGGTGACATTCTAAGTTGAATGTTTTTAAGTCCTCTAACAAGGCACACTGCTAATAGGGTGTAGAAATCCTTTAACAGGGTCACATTTGACATTGTGTTGTAGCCTCTAACAGGGCAGACCATCAGAAGTGGTTGAAAAAAATTGCACAATTATTTTGTGGGTGTCATCCCCACCTCAGTTTTACCTTCTTATTCCTGGAGGGTTTCAAAGGTCACCAAAATCCTTTTTTTTATGGTGTGATGTATGTTTACTTTTCATGATTATTTAATGTTTAATTGCATGCATGATAATTTCAATTATATGCCATTAAGGATTTGACACAAAGTTTGGATTGGACATTATTGGACCTTGAATAAATGATTCACCCCCCTTCTTAGTTATTCTAAAGAATTCTAAAAATTGGTATACGAGCCCATTGCTAATTTTTTTCAAGGTATTAGCAGCAGGAAGATCAAGATGTCCAAGAGAGAAGTTCCCAAGCTAAATAAAGACAAATTTGTTGCATGGTAAAGTTTGATGAAGGTACACCTCAAATCAATAGGTGACTATGCATAGACCTCGATCATAGTTGATCATGTAGACCCTGCAGGACCCCTCACTATAGATGACATGAGCAAGAAGAAGGAGCACAATCAAGTGATGTTAGATATTGCTTCAGCACTAAGCTATGTCAAGTATGATGACATCAAAGAATGTGGTACTACACATCATATGTGGGAAACATTATCAAGAATCTATGGAGGAGATGATAATGTCAAGAGAGCCAAAAGAGAGAGCCTAAGAGGAAAGTTTGACAACATGAAAATGGAAGAAGGGGAGAATGCTGTTCAATATGGTGCAAGGATGAAGGAAGTGGTAAGTGCCATAAGAATCCTAGGAGGATAGTTAGCAGAAGAAACAATATGTAGCAAATACCTGAGAACTTTGCTTCCTATCTATGCTATAAGAGTATCAGCCATCCAAGAGCTAAGGTGTGTACCAGGAAATGCATTATCATTTGAAGTAATAATTGGAAGACTCACTACCTTTGAGCTATCCAACTTTGACAATTACAAGCTAGAAAACTTTGAATCTGCATTCAAAGCCATGATGATAATAAAAGACAATGAGGAGGTGCAAACAAAGAAAAAGAGTGGAAAAGGAAAGTATGTATCTAGTGATAGCAACACTAATGAAGATGATGTAGAATAATTAGAGGCATTACTACCAAGAAGATTTCAAAAAGGAAGAGGAAAATTCAAAGGTAAGCTACCAATCATTTGTTTCAATTATAATGAAGTTGGTCACACTACAGCCAGATGCACACAAAAGAAAAATTACAAGGATGGAGGATACTTCAAGAACAAAAAGGAGGACAACAAGGACTGCAAAGGTAAAGGCAAAAGATGCTACATTGTTGAAGAAGACTCTGATGAGAATGATGATGAAGTAGTCTATGTGGCTATGAAAGATGAATTAGATGAAGATGAAGCAACTGCTCTGGTAATCTGCATGAACAAGAATGATAGTTGGATCATAGATAGCGGATGCTCTCATCACATGACTGGAGATAAAAGTAAGTTCATTTCCTTTACTCAATATGAAGGAAATAGTGTTAGATTTGGTAACAATGCACCATGTAAGATCAAAGGGAAAGGTAGTATCAAGCTTACTAAAAAGGTATCATGTGATAATACATACTATGTTGAAGGCTTGAATTATAACTTGCTAAATGTCTCACAGTTAGGCAACATAGGATGCAAGGTTGAATTTGAAAAAGGAGTTGCTAAGATCTATGATTCTCAAGGAAGTCTAATAGGAAAAGGTGACTAGACTAGGAGTAATTTATTTTAACTAGACATGGAAGATGCTTCTTGTCTCATTGTTCAAACTGATGATGTATGGTTATGGCACAAGAGGCTATGTCATGTAAATTTTGACAATATGATAAGCATCAGCTAAATGAAGAAACTCAAAGGTCTACCAAAGTTGAAGAAGCCTGATAACACCATGTGCAAAGAATGCCAACTAGGGAAGATGACCAAGTCAACTTTTAAAAGCAAGGCTTATACTTCTAATGAAGTATTAGAGCTAGTTCATATTGACTTGTGTGGTCCTATTGAAGTGCAAAGCTACAAAGGTTACAGATACATAATGCTATTTATAGATGACTATTCAAGGATGATGACAATCATGTTCCTGAAACAAAAATTAGATGCATTCCAAATGTTCAAATGGTACTTTGCCAGAGTTGAGAAAGAGACTAGGAAGAGCCTAAAATGTCTCAAATCTGATAGAGGAGGTGAATTTACATCAAGAGAATT
Organism: Cupressus sempervirens; assembly: GCA_028749045.1. Taxonomy (NCBI): domain Eukaryota; kingdom Viridiplantae; phylum Streptophyta; class Pinopsida; order Cupressales; family Cupressaceae; genus Cupressus; species Cupressus sempervirens. The sequence goes on along the minus strand of CM053786.1, from coordinate 690,241,231 downwards.
TGAAGAATTTTGTAATGAAAGAGGAATCAAAAGGCAGACATCAACACCTAGGACTCCACCTCAGAATGGTATAGTAGAAAGAAGGAATATATTAGTTATTGACTATGCCAAGACCTTAATGATAGAGAAAAATGTTGCACTCAAGTACTGGAGAGAAGCTGTACGTCCTGCAGTCTACACACTCAACAGAGTTCAAGTCAAGAAAGGTACAAATGCCACACCTTTTGAATTATGGTATGGGCAATCTCCTAATGTAAAACATTTCAAAATATTTGGATGAAAATGCTATATATATAAAGAGTCTAGAAATGGAAAGTTTGATGGAAAAAGTGAGTAAGGCACATTTCTTGGTTATTCTACTAGAAGCAAAGCTTATAAGAGTTTGAATGTTAACACTAACAAAGTAGTAGAAAGTACAAATGTAAAAATTGATGAGCTTGTAGAAGTTCAAAGTGTTGAGAACACCAAGAAAGCAGAGGAATACAAGACCTTTATATACTTTTATGAAGGTATACCCAATAATTGTGAAGTTGCAACTCAGAATGACAATCAATAACAAAATCTAGCATCTGCCGAGTCACAGATAGTGAATGCTGAGCAGCAGACACATTCAGAAGCCGAGCTGCAGAATACAGAGAATGTTCATTCAGATTTTGAGAATAGCCAATAGGAAGAAAATGAAGAAATATCTAATGTAAATACACATGAAGGTTCAGATTTTGAAAGAGACAACATGCAAACAAGGAAAGAACCAATATTGGCAAAGTATGTAAGAAGACATCATCCTGCAGATCAAATTATTGGAAACAAAGAGGCAGGACCAATGACAAGGAATAGACTCAGAAGTGAAACATGTATGCTCAGCAAAATGGAACCAAAAATAATAAGTGAAGCCATAAAAGATGGTGACTGGTACAATGCTATGAAAGAAGAAATAGAACAAATTGAAAAGAACAAGACATGGACCTCAATCTCAAGACTAGCTCACAAGAATGTAATTGGAACCAAGTGGGTGTCTAGAAACAAGTTAGATGAGAATGGTGAAATCACAAGGAATAAGGAAAGACTAGTCTGTAAGGGGTATGCACAAGAAGAAGGACTAGACTATGGAGAAACTTTTGCTCCAATTGCCAGAATGGAAGGAGTAAGAACCTTACTTGCATATGTAGCCTTCAAAGGATTTAAAGTCTATCAAATGGATGTTATGTCAGCATTTCTGAATGGTATACTTGAAGAGAAAGTCTACATAGAGCAACCATAAGGATATATTGATGAAAATAACATAAATAAGGTATGAAAATTGCATAAGGCTCTATATGGATTAAAACAAGCCCCTAGAGCTTGGTATGAGAGACTTCACAAGTATCTAGTGCAAATAGGATTTGAAAGAACTGATGACAAAAACAACATGTACATCAAATCAAAAGAAGGTAAGGATATTCTTGTATCTAAAATCTTTGTGGATGAAATAGTTTTTGGAAGAAAGGAAGTTCTTTGCAAAAGTTTTGCTGACAAAATGAAACATGAGTTTGAGATGTCTATGTTTGGAGAAATCAAGTTCTTTGTTGGATTGCAAGTACATCAACTAAAACATGGTATATTCATGACACAATGAAAGTACATCAAAGAGATACTCAAGACATTTGGATTGGAAGACTCCAAGACTGTCAGCATACCAATGGCAATAGGACATAATCTATCCAAAAATGATGAATCAACTAAAGTCAATCAAACAATGTACAGATCCATGATTGGAAAATAACAGTATGTTGTAGATAGCAGACTAGACATTGCACTAGCAGTTGAAATAGTGGCTAGATTCTCTACTAATCCTAAAGAAAATCATCTCATAGCAGTAAAAAGGATAATGAGGTATCTCAAAGGAACTGATGTTTTTGGCCTATATTACAAAAAGAATGAGAAGTTTGAGCTCAATGCATACACAGACATAGATTGGGGAGGCAACATTAATGACAGGAAAAGCACAAGTGGAGGAGCACTATTCTTAGGTAAAAGGCTAGTTACTTGGACTAGCTAGAAACAAACATGCACATCTCAGTCCACTGCAGAAGAATAATATGTGGCAGTAGCAGTCAATTGCACAAACATTGTGTGGCTCAACCATCTATTGAAAGGAATGAAAGAAGAGGTAATCAAACCTATGATATTGTATTGTGATAATACAAGTGCTATAAACATATCCAAGAATCCAGTAATGCATGCAAAAGCCAAACATATTGCAATCAAGTATCACTATGTCAGAGAATTGGTGGAAGACAAACAAGTGAAGATGGAGTACATTCACACAAAGGAACAAATTGTAGATATCTTCACCAAACCATTGCCCAAGGATCCTTAGGAATATCTTAGAGGAAAGTTGGGGGCAATGCCCTTAACTCAAGCCATCTAAAGCAACAAAGAAGTTGCCCTACATCGACAAGAGTAGATCATTGAAATATCAAAAGAATGATGCAGAGGATGACAACAGGAACATAAATTCCAGATCAGTCACAAGCATGGTGACAGAGGGAGAAAACATGAGACGCAAAGCTTACATTTAGCATGTTGAAGATGCTACATCTTTGGCATTTATGTCAAAGAGGGAGGTTTATGAGAAAATGATCAATGAAAGTTAAGGATATGGAGATGTATGAGATTGGTAGTAAGGATGCAGCAGTCAAGAGGTAGTTATATACCACACAGAAAATGTATAAAGCAGAAAAAAGGATTCAGTTTGTATTAGCGAAATAGGGAGTTATATACCACACAGAAAACATATATCATTTTCTCAGATCAAATTAAAATTTGAGAGGGAAATGAAGAATAGAACTTCTTTATAAGGAGTTACAGGTTAGAGATCAAAAGAGTGCATGAGGGAGTTGGCCATAAGTGTGGTCATGCGAAGAAGCCAAGTGAAGGCTTGTATGAAGTTTCAAGAAGAGGACACAGTAAGGAGTAAGAATATAGCATCAAGACTCTGAGTTGATCAAGTGACCATAAGAGTGCATTGTCATTACGAGTGGAAGAACTCAAGGAGATAGATCTTGAAGGGTGAACAAGTTGTCAGGTAAAAGCAAAAAACCCGTTTCACCTTTTATAAAGAAACATGATATCAGAATGTGACAGTTCAAAATTAATGACAAAAAAAATAGTATTTGTGTTTTAAATATGAAGATGATGTAAACGGATGAAATGTGTAGAATTGTATGAATTTTATGCCTATAATTTTTTATAATTTTTTTGACTAATAATTTATTCATTTTATTTTATTTTGAAGTCCCTTTTCAAACTGTAAAAAAATATAGGATGTAGTTCCCGTCAAACAAGTGTGTGCAAATCATCTTTTTTTGTTTTGATTTGAAAATATGTTATACATGACATGTATAGCTAGTGAACAAAAAAAGAAATAATTATTTTTGATATATATTTTCTTTGTTATAAGTACTCAAGTTTGACCTTGTCAGAATCCAACAATTTTTTCCTCCCATCAAAACTTCCCTATCAAATCTATACCTTCTTGGAAAAAATTACATATTCATGAAGAAGATTCTCTCCTCTAGTGATAAATATAATTTTCTTATTTTTTTGATATGATTTACTATTTTTTTTCCTTTTTTGAGGGAGCATCTTCTGAAATGTTGAAATATCAACTTATAATATTTTGAGATTATAACATATTATAGCTAATCAAAAGACTCAAAAATTTATATAATGATGATATTGAATCTGAGATCTATAAAAGGGTAGTTTTAGTTTTTGAAAAAAATTGAGTTTTGATAGAGAAATGAGATTTGACCAAAATAGGTTTTTGTATCACAAATAGTGACATAGATCTGTGCTTTCATCCTATCAGCACTGCAAGGAAGAAAAGCCAAGCAAAGAAAAGAACTGAAGAGTGATTTGAAATCTGCAAGGATAGGGTTGCAATCTTTATCAAGTCAAAACCCTTCTAATACTTTATTACCATTGTATTAGCTATTGAAATCCCACATTGCTAGGTTAGCTTAACAGCTAGGTGGATAAGCCTTAGGAAAAGGATAGAAGATCCCTAGGAGAAGGATAAAGAGATCCTCAGGAGAAGGATAAAGAGATCCTCAGGAGAAGGATAGGAGATCCTTAGGAGGAGGCTAGGAGATCCTTTGAGAAGGTGGCTGTAAATCCCATGGACTTGTGTGGGCCTAGCAACTTTATGTAAATCCTTTAATAGGGTGACATTCTAAGTTGAATTTTTTTAAGTCCTCTAATAGGGCACGCTCCTAACAGGGTGTAGAAATCCTTTAACAGGGTCACATCTAACAGTGTGTTATAGCCTTTAACAGGACAGACCTTTAATAGGGAAGACCATTAGAAGTGGTTGAAAATAATTGCACAGTTATTTTGTGGGTGTCATCCCCACCGCTGTTTTACCTTCTTATTCCTGGAGGGTTTCTGGGTCACCAAAATCCTTTGTGTTATGGTGTGATGCATGTTTACTTTTCATGATTATTTAATGTTTAATTGCATGCATGATAATTTCAATTATATGCCATTAAGGATTTGACACAAAATTTGGATTGGACATTATTGGACCTTGAATAACTAATTCACCCCCCCCCCCCCCCCCCCCCCCTCTTAGTTATTCTAAAGAATTCTAACACCAACCATGTATTGTAGCTCATACATCGAGAATGTTGAAAATTCTATGACACGTGCATTCAAAACAATATGAGATGATGACCAAAGTGAAAATATAGATGTAATTAAAATGATAACTAAGCTAGGAAATGCTTTACTAAATTTGCAACAAAATTTCAAGACAAAAAGCTACAAATTTAGTTCTACAACTTCCACTCAATAAGAGCTCATGAAGATGTATTTTTATTGATACAAGAGAAGACAGTGATCAAATATTTGTATTCAAATCTGCCTCAGAATTGAACAAAGAAGTAGAAAAATTAGAAAATTTAATAGAAAAATCAATAATAGACTACTACAAAAACTAGAATGAAAGTATAGATCACATATGCATAGCTAAGTTTGTCTCAAAATATAACATAAGAGGTTAAAAGAAAAAGGTAAAAAAGGAAACAAATTATTATATGGTCATTAATTACAATATACACAATGATTTAGAAAACTATTGTAGAGAGCAACTACTTCTTTTTGTACCATTTAGAGGAAATGAATCTAATCTTAAACAAAATTTCAATTCCTCAGAAAATACATTTTCTTTTTATCAAAACACAATAAGACAAAACAATTCAATATTCTTTTATAAAAGAAATGATGTAGGGACGAGGTGACATTGATAAAGTGGCTACTAAAATCAATAACTCCATTTTTCAGAAAAAAAATATGATAATGAAACAACACACAAACTTATAACATTGAACACTTTAAAATTAGACAAATGCTAAGTATGGAGCAACAAAAAATAATGAAAGAAATTGTGGAAAGTAAAATAAAAAATAAAGCACCAATTCACTTATTTCCTAACTGGTGAAATAGGCACTAGTAAGACCTTTATGGAAAAAGATCATTTATCAAGCACTTATGCATACATGTGTGTGTGTGTGTGTGCGTGCATGTATGTATGTATGTATGTATGTATGTATGTATATATATATATATATATATATATATATATATACACATATATATATATATACATGTATATATATATGTACATGTAATGTATATATATATGTATACGTATATATATATGTATACGTATATATATATGTATATATATATATACATGTATATATATATATATATACATGTATATATATATATATATACATGTATATATATATATATATACATGTATATATATATATATATATCTGTGTGTGTGTGTGTGTATGTATGTACATACATACATACATACATACATACATACATACATACATATAGACAAAAACCCTGATAAACCAAAACGATGAGTTGTTGCTTATATAAGAAAAATAGCATACAACATTGGTGGCATGACAATACATTCAACATTCAATATTCCTTTCAGTAAGTTAGAATTCCTACCACTCAACAATGACACAATAGACAAAATATCAAAACATTACGACAACTTAGAGTTATATTGATTGATGAGATCCCTGTAGTAGATTCAACTTTCTTGTGCTACATAGACAAATGACTATGAGAAATTATGCACACACCAATATCTTATTTTGGCAACTTGGACATAATCTATTATGGTGACCTATATCCAACCCAACAAATAATAGACTCTAATGTGTTGAAAAATAGGACTACAGATAAAGACTTGATGCCTTACAACATTTGGAAAGATAACATCAAATATTTTACATTGCATAGAATAATGCATCAAAAAGATGAAAATTTTATTCAAATCCTAAATATACTCCATAAGGCAATCTAGACAATGGATAATATAAAGTATCTGAACAAAAAAAGCATATGATCAATACTACCCTAAAATTCCCTTTCATCTTCTATAAATGCCCATAACAAGAAAATTCTATCAATTATTTATGGAGTGTTGGAATATTCAAATATGGAAAGAGTACTTATGAGAGCGGGGGGTGAATCATAATTACCAAACTTTAACCAATAAAATTTTAACTGAAAATAAGTTGCATGCATGTAAATACATCAAACAAATATATAACAAAACTTATGCATCAATAACACATAACACCAGAATTTGGCAACCTAGAAACCCTCCAGTAATAAGAAGGTAAAACTAGGGTGGGGATGATACCCACAAAAATTTACTGCAGCAATATAGTTCAACCACTTCTGATGGTTTGCCCTATTAAAGGCCTGACTTGTTAAAGGCTTTACACTGTATTAATAGTGACCTGGTTAGAGGATTTTCAAATACTTAACATGAAGTGTCACTTGGTTAAAGGATTTTAATCACCTAATCAGAAGGTTCTTACAAAATAGCTGTAAAGCTAACCTATCACCATAGGATTTTCATTCTAATACAATTGCTAGAGAGTATTAGATACAATAAACCAGATAGATTACAATCTTTGATTGCTGAATACAGGCTCCTTTTCCACCTTCTCCTAATCTTGATCCTTTGTGATCTGATAATTCTTGCTTCTGAAAATAGATTTGCTTATGCACCTTTGTATGTCTTTCAATATACCTCATCTCTCTCTTTTACAATGAAATTTCGTCTTCCTTATAAAGACTTCAAAGATTTAGGGTTTGTTTTGGATCTATGATCCATATTGAATCTCAATTTCCCACTTAATACTTATCTTTTGCTAATTGGTTGCATGCCTTTAGCATTTTTCTTATTGGCTGCATGTGAATTGCATAGGAAAAATAAAAGATTCGATCTTATCATTAAATCCTTTGAGATTTACCTTCTGTCGGCTGCAAAAACTGTTTGCATCATAGTTTGTGCAATTCCAAACTTTTATGTTGTTCTACTAAGTTACTCAGCTCCTTAAGTATTTCTGATACTCGACACATGCTGTTTCCTGGATAGCTCGGCACTTGAACAAAATTGTATCACTCGACACATGTTGCACTCGACACTTATTATCACTCGGCACCTATTGCATTCGGCACTTATTATCACTCAGCACCTGTTGCACTCAGCACTTGTTATCACTCGGCACTTGTTATCACTCGGCACCTATTGCACTCGGCACTTGTTATCACTTGGCACCTGTTGCACTCAACACTTGTTCTTGATCTTGGTTAAGTGTATTGACACTTAGTTGTCAAATTTATTCTTTAAGCTAACAATCTCCCCCTTTGACATGAGTGGCAAAAACACTTAACTAAGATCCATGTGACTCAGTAATTTATCCTTCATTCAAAATTTTCTCCCAAAATTTGCTATCTCCCCCAAAATTTCAAAATTTTCTATCTCTGCTATCTCCCCCTTTTATTATACTTATCATTTCATTCCTGTACTCAACTTTTATTACTTATTCTCCCCCTTTTTGACACTTATGTCAAGGGTCTTTATAATGAAATTCCATACTTGGCCAAAAATGTGCTGTTAACTTCAAGGAGTACCTTCAGAGCTGCATCCCAATTTGCTAATGTGACATCTAATGTCTTATGCTGGATGGCAATCTCTGCTGCTAGGTGTACAAGTCCATCAGTTGAACAAAGGTTGGGGTCTTTCCTGAGGACTATCTCTACATTTATCTGCTCCTTGTGAAGTAATTCCAAATGAGGAGTAATTGATGATTGCATTTGTATCAATTTGGCTTTTGTGGTTGCCTCCTCTGCTGCTAAAACAACTAGCTCTCTTTGTGTGTGAAGCGATTGGACAAAATGCTTCTCACTCTTAGCTGGATCTATGGGGAGTTGCATGCTAGAAGTTTTCAGATTGTTTTCCAAGCTTAGTATTTTCTGGCTAGTGTCTTGTGTGAATGTGGAAAAATCACACAACTTGTTGTACAGGGAAAAAATGTTTCCTAGTACAATTTTAACTATTATAACTTTCTTTGCCAGTTCTTCTTGTGACAGTGCTATATCACCAGATATTTTACTATTTACTTTACCTTGAAACTTCTTTTCTGACCATTCAAGCAATCTAGAATTTGTTTCCTGGTCTTAATTAGTCACCTAGTCAGCTATATCAGATAGTTGTTCCATGATTGGTCTTGACTCATCTTGAGATTGTAAGCAAAAAGCTTCCATGAATATGTCTTTAAATTCATTCAATGTAAGCTTATGCTTGTATTCCTTTCTTAGTGCTTCTTGTCTCCTTTTTTCTAGTGCACTTTGAATTTCATTAATCTTTTCTTTAGTAAGAGCGCTAGATTCATAATATGGGATCTTTATTTCTTCATCAAGCTCAAGAAATCCATAGTGAAGTCTCCTAACTGCCTTTGATGAGCTCGAGCCTAGTGTTCTGATTTGCAACTGTAATCCATCTGTACTCGGCTACTGAAGAGTTTGTGTGGGAGTACCAAATTTTGGTAATACAACCAATGTTTGTATTGTAGTCTCCTCCTTCTTCTTTGTCTCATCTTTTTCTTTAGCTTGAATATCCCTTTTATGAATGCTAGGTGGGGTTGAACTTGTTGGTTGTTCAAATGTTTCTTTTAGTTCCCCTGCTGTTGTACTTGGCACTTGGAGTGTATCAGTGATTATACTTGGTGGAGGTGGTGGTGGAAGGAATAGAACACCAATAGTTTGTGTGGTCAAAGGTGGCACTTGTGCTTTTACCTTGACTTCTGGATTCTATAATTCATCAACACTGACCAATAGAGGATTTGAACTTAATTTTTCTATTAGTGATGATTGGTCAAGGATTTCCAAATCCTCTGCAGTTAATGGATTGATGTTTAGATTTGAAATGTCTGTAACATCCTTTATTTTTATGTAATCTGTAGGTGTGATGGTGGCATGAGGAGGACTAGGAGGAGATAATTGTATGTCTTGCATACTTTGATCTTGTGGCTCAGTTGTATCTTTCTCTTCCTCTTTCTCCTCTTTGTGCGCCTCTTCTTCCTTTTCTTCTTTACTCTCCTTGTCCACTAGTTTCTTCTCTTTTGTTTCTAATGCTTTCTTTTCCTTTGTCTTGGCAATTGCTTCTGCCTTATATTCTTCATTATATACATCTTCAATTTTCTTGTAAATTATTTTCCACAATCTTGTGGATTTGGTAACTACCTCTTCAATTTTATTCTGTAATATACTAAATGCTCTATACTTGGGAGTGAATATGTTATTATGCCTTTTTACGGTATTTATTATTTGATCTTTAGTTAGATCAGGAAACAATCTTGCTAATGTAGACTCCCTTATTTCTTTTTCCATTTGTATACAAAAATGTCATTTATCCTCTATAATTTTATATAGTTCTCTTGGCATAGATTCATCTAATTCTAGAGGTGTGTGCTTATATTCAGCCATCATAGCATACATAGATTCCTCTAATTTATTTTTATCTTCTTTGGTGAGCTTAGAAAAATTTAGGTTCTTTAGACCTTTTAAATCATTATTTCTAATTTTTGAACATAATTTATCAATAGTAGTCTGGGGTTTGTGTCTTACCACTTGAAATTGACTATTGTCTTCTGACTCTATTTTCTCCTCATCTGTTTCAGGTTGGGGAATAAACTTCCTTTTCTTTGACTTAGTGGCAGTCTTCTTTGATTCTTTCTTCTTTCCTTTTTCCTCCTCTTGGGCTTTTTGTGCTGCAGCCCTTGTGGTCGGTCTCTTTGGTGCAGGGGAAGCTACTTTCCTCCCCTTGGATTTAGGAGTAGAAGGAGTTGTGGTCTTTCTCTTAACTAGTGCTTCCTTGGCTTCTTCTACCTTAGCACTTTCCTCTCTGTCTCCTTCTGACCCTTGAGTCTGACTTTGAAGCTTATCTCCTTCTTCTTCAATGTCTTCTCCTTCTCCTTCTGTTGTTCCTTCTTCTTCTACACCAAATTTTCTTTTTATTTGTCTCACCATTTTCTCTTTCTTCTTTACTACTGAAGCAGTCTTCAAATCCATTATTATCTTTGATTTGAAAACATCATAGGTTCCAAAAATTTGTGCATTTTTATCTGCTTCTTCGGCAAGTAAGGCTATTATTGCTACAGAGGCTTGATCAACATCAAGTTCATAACCTAGTGGCCTAAGCCATCTTATTCTAGGTATAACTTCTTGTATATAAGTATAATCTATATCTACAAGAAAACAAATATCTTTTTCATATTTCTTAGTCAATGAGACTGGAATTCTCATTCTTTGTTTCATGGACTTTTTGAAGTCCTCAAAATAACCAATCATTTGGGCATCAAAATTTTCACCCATTTTTTCAATGTATCCATTAATTTGTTCAACAATTGTTTTGTCTAGATTCCATTTTACTTTACCCATAGAAGGAAATTCTTTCATTAGATAGAAAAACATATACATCAAAACTTATCCAAATTTTCATTAATCTGTTGAAACATGAGCTCTGCCAAATCATAAGTGTGATCCCTTTTGATTATCTTGTATGCAACATCAACTGCTATACAAGGTACACTATTCAACCTGCTTGATTAATAGAATTTGTGTGATATGATTCTCACAACAAAATCTAGTAGGGGATCTGTGACTGTGTCAATAGTCATTCCTCTATTGTTACATTTGGCACCTGTTATTTTCTCTATTATTTCCCTTTTGTCACTTTGCAGTGTCTTTGGTCGATCTAGGGTTGGAATACCAGTAACCCTATGAACAATTTTCTTGGTAAATTTTACTGGCCCAGACTCTAACCAAAAAGCTCCGTCATGTATTCGGCTCAAAACTATCTGTACCCGTTTTGTTTTGAAAATAGTCAGAAATGCTAGGGTTTTGGTCAATCCCTTTCTTTCTATTATTGAAAACTCATTTTTCAGTACTTTGTTTTCACACAGTTTATCATATGCATAATGAATTTCTAAGTCTCCTATGGCACCAATTTTGCAATTATAACATCTGCAAACATCTTGTACCATAACAACTTTATCTAGAATATCTGATAATGCACCTGTAGGATCATTCTTGTATGCTACTTCTGGAATGGGCTTAAATTCAGGTTGTTTTACTTCGTTGCTGACCAACTGAACTTCATGACTCTCTAAACCCTTGGTGGTTCCTGACCCAAATGCCATTGTTTTCCAAACTAGGGTTTATAATTTAAACAAATTTATGAGTCCTATGTAGCTTGGCACTTAAGTAAAATACCTTAAATCGATGAAATTTGTCTTGAATCGCTGTTGAAATCTTTCATGAATGGCTTTTGAGCTGTTCTTGATCTTCTTTGCTCCTTTTTTGGCTTTGCTTCTTGTTCGAATGGTGGAAAAATGATCAAAAATAGGATTTATGTACCCTTCAAAATAGAGTAATAAATGCTTAGTACACTACCAACTGTCTACTCGTCTCTTGAAAGGTTTCGTTATAACTTGGCTCCCATTATGTTTTACTTTACTTGGCTCCTATTGATATTTCATAGCTTGGCATCAACTATCAATCTCGGTCATTGTTAGCAACTTGGCTCCTGAAGGAAACTTTGACATATCTTCAAAAAGTTCTCAATTTTGACTTAGCATCTTTTTTTATGCTGATTTCATTTTTGCAGTTCTTATATGTCTTGGGACTGATTTATGATGTAACTAGGTTTATCAATCCCTCACACTCATTCTTTGCTTAATTTGATGAAGTGTGATCACTTGACCTATTAGGTGAAGTGATCTCTGTACTTGATGTGCTAGACTCATCTTTCTTCCTCCATGTCTTATTTACTTCACTTCTGATACATCCAACATCTATCTTTGCCTTTCCATTGCTGAACTCAGAACTTGATGTCTTTGACCTTGTTGGGAAATTCCTGCTGACATGACCAGTTTTTAAGCAACTGAAGCATGTGGTTTGACTCAACCATCTTTTGTAGTTTCCTCTAAAATGTGTTCTTATGCAATTCTATGGGATATGTCCATATTCTTGACAATAGTGATAGCTGTTCCTAGTGTTGTAATCCCAAAATTCATGGTTTGATGTCTTTGTTGGTTGATTTACTGTCCACATAGTTTTGATCTGCATTCAAATGCCCTATGTCCATACTTTTTGCAATTATAACAATTTCCATCAAATCTTTTAGTCCTTGTGACATTGGATTTGCAATTTTGTGTCATATGTCCTTGCATGTTGCACTTGTGACAAAAACTTTTGGGTATATTTGATTGATTGAATCTTCTACTCTTGCACATATTAGCTGTATGTCCCTTCTTATTACAGAAATGACAAGTGGGTTTTGAATTCTTACCTTTATCACTTCTTTGTTCAGCACTCTTTGATGATTCTCCAACTTCATTGCTATTATATCCAAGTCTTGATGTATCATGGGCAGATTTTGGTGATTTCAGCAATTGTTCAAAATACTTGATTGCTTCACTTGATTTGTTGAGATTCTCTGCTACCTCTTTTTCTCTGTTCAATTCATTCTGCATTTGTTCATTTTGCATCTTCAAGGTAGAGATCTCAATATCCTTTATATTGAGTTCATGATAAAGATTCATCATTTGGGCAAGTGTATCCATCTGCATGTTTGAGATCCTTGTCAATTCAGTACATTTTTCTTCAAGTCTGTTTGCAAGATTCCTTTTGTCATTTTCCATCATGACCTTATCATCAACTACTCTTTTCATTTGTTCAATAATTTCACAAATCATTATAGCTTGTGATTCATGTTCCATCTTGAGAGTTCTTATCTCATCTGCTTGAATTTTATTTTTCTCCATCAGTTCTGCTATTGCTGCATCAAACTCTTTAGTGTCTCCACTGGAAAATATGTTGGTGGCATCAATCTCCTTGTAGTGCATATCATTTTCAGCTATGGCTAGATCCTTCCTCTTTTTTAATGAGCTTCTCAATTTGTTTCTAAATTCCTCCAAGCTATGCAGAGCAAGTTGCACATCTATCACCTGATTCTCAATGATCTTTCCAAGTTTGTAAGCTTCCATTTTAAATCTTTTCCTCCAAGTTGTTAGGCTTTTCCTTGTGAGAACCTGACCAGCTCTGATACCAATTGTTGGAATATTCAAATATGGAAAGAGTACTTATGAGAGGGGGGGGGGGTGAATCATAAGTACCAAAGTTTAACCAATAAAATTTTAACTAAAAATAAGTTGCATGCATACATAAATACATCAAACAAATATATAACAAAACTCATGCATCAATAACACATAACACTAGAATTTGGTAACCCATAAACCCTCCAGGAATAAGAAGGTAAAACTGGGGTGGGGATGATACCCACAAAAATTTACTGCAGTAATATAGTTCAACCACTTCTGATGGTTTGCCTTGTTAGAGGCCTGCCCTGTTAAAGGCTTTACACTGTATTAATAGTGACCTGGTTAGAGGATTTTCAAACACTTAACATGAAGTGTCTCTTGGTTAAAGGATTTTAATCACCTAATTAGAAGGTTCTTACAAAATAGTTGTAAAGCTAACCTATCACCATAGGATTTTCATTCTAATACAATTGCTAGAGAGTATTAGATACAATAAACCTGATAGATTACAATCCTTGATTGCTGAATACAGGCTCCTTTTCTGCCTTCTCCTGATCTTGATCCTTTGTGATCTGATAATTCTTGCTTCTGAAAATAGATTTTCTTATGCACCCTTGTATGTCTTTCAATATATCTCATCTCTCTCTTTTACAGTGAAATTTCATTTTCCTTATAAAGACTTCAAAGATTTAGGGTTTTTTTTGGATCTATGATCCATATTGAATCTCAATTTCCCACTTAATACTTATCTTTTGCTGATTGGTTGCATGCCTTTAGCATTTTTCTTATTGGCTGCATGTGAATTGCATAGGAAAAATAAAAGATTCGATCTTATCATTAAATCCTTCGAGATTTACCTTCTGTCGGCTGCAAAAACTGTTTGCATCATAGTTTGTGCAATTCCAAACTTTTATGCTGTTCTACTGAGTTACTCGGCTCCTGAAGTATTTCTGATACTTGGCACATGTTGTTTCTTGGATAGCTTGGCACTTGAACAAAACTGTATCACTCGGCACATGTTGCACTCGGCACTTATTATCACTTGGCACCTGTTGCACTCGGCACTTGTTATCACTCGACACCTGTTGCACTCGGCACTTGTTATCACTCGGCACTTATTATCACTCGGCACCTATTGCACTCGGCACTTGTTATCACTCGGCACCTATTGCACTCGGCACTTGTTCTTGATCTTGGTTAAGTGTATTGACACTCAGTTGTCAAATTTATTCTTTAAGTTAACATGGAGAACTTATTTTTCTAAAGGCCCTAGATGAATATGAGGTTAACATAAATGGCATAAGATTCTACCATCATATGAAATCTCTTTTAGTTGAAATATAACTAAAACAAAACATGCTCATAGAGTTATACTCAGGAAACTACAATACTAGTGATGGATTAGTCAATGGTTCTAATAGAATATTCAAATATTACACAAATAATAATAATTTTGACATTGTCTAGATCAAATTTAATGATTGTAATGTTCATCATCATCAAAGATAAAAATATGCACCATACTACAAGAAATGCATTCACAAAGAATGGATCCCTATTGTTCGAGTTGCAAGACCAATCCAAAAAATTCTCAACAAGCAAAAAAATTACTATAAGAAAACAATTTTCAATACAACTAGCACATGCACACACAATTTATAGATCACAAGGGTTAAAAATGGAAGCAATAGCTTTTGACCCAATAGGTATAAGACAAAATGGAATAACATATATGACATTATCACATACAAAATCAATACAAAATATATTTCTCATGAAACCTCTCAAACCCAAAAAAATTCATGTGAAACCAAAGATTAACATGTAAATGGAACATCTACAAACAACTACATGCTAGAAACTTGATGATGATGCTAAATGCTCAAATTCTATGAATCATTTTCTCTTATGTAAATTAAATATGTGAATTCGACATGCTCATGAAAATGATGTACTGAATGACATTGAAATCATGTCATCAAATATTATTTGTTTGTAAGAAATTCACTTGAATTCATTTACTAGAAATACACTTGATACAAACTTCACTACTCCATCCATGGAATACATGGCATTATGACACTAGTAGAAACAATATCAATGTAACAACAACAATAACTCACACATCAAAACATATAGAGGGATCAATATTGACCATAAAAAAATTAAACAATATATTGAACATTTGCAATATCTATGCAACGCCAAATACTCCTTTCATAGAGATTAAAAATGTCTTCTAGACACACTAACAAGTAAAATGGATCCAACTGCTCTCGACTATATTCTAGAAGATTTTAACATTGACATGTTATCTACTAGCAAAAAACAAAATAGATAACAAGTTATATGTACCATCTTCAATTCAAATTTCTACTCAAACATACACATAGGATGAATAGGCCAATCATTGATCACATTTGGTCAAATATAACAACAACTGTATGCTTTATCAATAAAACAAAAGTTTATTGGTCAAATCATTTATCCACATTCCTTCAAATACATTAACCATGAAAAATGATTCTATTAAAATAATGGCATTTAGTTCACATTATCACACAACATAATATATGTGAATATTACAATGAACAAAATATGGAATATTACAATAGCTAAAAGAGAAACATCCACCCAATATTTCATGACAAGTAATTTGAAAAAACATTTTTCCTAAAGTATCGGTTCAACAATACACTAAAAAATTGAATAAATATAAAAAAAATGTAATACTTAGAAGGCTAACAAAGCAACAAGCCAATTCACCTTAACCATAATTTTCTCACATCAATCAATGGATGAAAAAAAGAGAGTAGGAAAGGACACACAAATGAGGTAAGAGAAATCAACTAAAAGGTAATCTATAGTTGCTTTCATGAATTTTTACATCTTTCATATTCACATAGAAATGGAACTAATATACATGCCAATCCAAGACAAAAGTGAAAATTGCTGGTTGTATTTCAATAGAAGAATTGAATGCAAGAAAAGCAGGCAAAAAATTTGAAGGAGATATCTTATTGCCTAAAAAACAAACCTTGAAAAGGTCAACCAAACATGTGAAGTCCTACAACCAGATATAATAGATCATAAAGCAAAGATGACAATAACAATTGACTGTGAATATAAACCTAGTACATCAATACGAAGAAAAAATAGTTCCAAGCATGGGTGTCTCTATTTAATAGGATTTAACATTGGACCAAAAGCATACTATGATAGAGGTGATTTTGATTCTATTCTCCAACTAAAGGAGACATCCACAGAAGAAACCATCAATCGTATGTGCAATGACTACAATTTCATTCCCAACATTACAATAAGAGACCTCCTTAGAAACAAAGAAACTATCCTATTGGAAAAATAGGTGCATTGGTGGTTGCAAAACATAAACAAGGCAACATCAACATTCTAGAAATAAAGAATTATCATTCTTAGAAAGATAAAGCATAGATAAAAGGATCTTGCAATTAATAGTTCAAGAAGACTTATTGCATTTACTACAACATTTATTTGCACATTATTGCATTCAATATTTACTACTCTATATCTATGTATTTTTTCTAGCATTACACATCTACGGAAGAACAACTTGCCCAAAATTAAATACCCAAAATGCTATTCAAGAATATTATTACAAAAAATGATAAAATAAATGAACACTTGGGATAGGTTTGTCCACATTTATTTGCAAGCTAAATTTGACAAAGTGACATTGCAATCATTAGATGAAATAATGCAAAAATATAGAGGTAATATAAAAGAATTTTTTAAATTGAAATAAAATGCCTGTCAACTAAAACCAACATTAACAAGATACACATTGCAATAGGTACATGGAATATTAAGGATCACAAATCCTTTTTCTTGTCTATTTAATGCCTTCTGTCCAAACTGCCAACACAAATTTGAAGACTATGGAGTCCTTGATGAAGATATTGCTTACTACATTAGAAGCAAGTAGGACGTGAACTGTGTGCACAAGTTACACTTGAAGATATTTATTTTTAGTGAAAATATACAACCAATCTAATGCTTCATCAGCAACTCATTTATTGATCAATTAATCCCACCACTCTGCAACATCAAGTATGAGGACTACATAGAGGAAAAATTGAAGGTTGTATTCATGCTAAAAGAGCTTTACATTGAAGGCACTTTTATCCTCACCCAAGCCAATGCAATCAAGCATGTGATTTTGGTGTAGAGCACTCAAACAGGTCAAAAAGTATGCTAAACAATTCACTCAAGGAAGGACTAGAAAGATAAATTATTTGGAAAATGTTAAATATTTCATCCACAGTTGTATAACATGATTATTTTTCAAAACTTGCAGGCTAAAGAAGAATAATAAACTACAGACTAGCTCTGCACAACAAGTTTTGGTGGACAATTTCATGAAGCTACAATCAACAAATTGCTATATCAATGAAATGCTTATAGAAAACAATCTAGTTATAGCTTAGCTTAAAAATAAGAAAAGACATTGCTAGATTAGTTGTAGACATGGTTATTTTTTAAAAAAGAAAATAGTGGCACTGAGAAAAGACAACTACATTGACTATTAAACTATATTAAATATTATTTTCAGTCATGTTTATTTAAGGTTTCGCATGTAAGTTGGTAATAACATTTTCTACTTTTGGTCTATATTCTCAACAACACAGTTGCTACTAATCTATTAATTATGTCTATTTATAAGTTGTGGAAATGTTTAAAATTATGCTTATACAACTATTAAAAATCAATTCCATCTATGATGATCAAAATTCCATTCTAGTGGTTTTAAAATACTGTTTGATTTTTTTAGAAATGATAGTCATCAACTAAAACAGACTTATTCCTACTTAATGTATTACCCTATCAAGAACCAAAGTCTTAAAAAACCATTTCAGAATTTCCACATCAAGTCCCAATGCTACAATTTGTTGATTATGTATTTTCTATTTTTAAATAAAAAATTACATTATGAAGTATGAACTATACGACAACATGATCGTGTGTACATTTCATTAACTATTAACAATATGTTATGTAGTTTGTAGTCAATTAGTTGTGAACATATTTTGGTCCTTTGATTTATAAATTTGAAGAACCCCTTGTGCCTCTCTTTAGTAGCCCATTGCTTCTATCTTCCTCAAGTAGCTCTTTAGGACTTGAACACTATATGTTTCGCAAAAGCCTACTATTGAATTGTTTTAAAAATCTTATATTGTTTAAAGACCTAATAATTTCTTTGTGACTGAAGGCTATCTTTTATGTATGCTATAGGAGTCCTAACTTTTGCATAACTTGTATTTACTATCTTAGATATTATTGTTTTACTATTATAGTAATTCAAATTATTTCTCAATCTTCAGCAATTAAATATATGCTCAACTTAAGATCTTCTTCTTCAATTATTTCTCCATATCCATCTTCATCTTCATCACACATAGACTTGGTGATTTCTATTTTCAAGTGCCTTATCATCAATCAAGGAAACCATTTTGACTCATTCAAAACTTGACAATAATGCATTTTACATTTTATCTATGGATACATGAATTTAACAATGCTTAAGAATGTTAAATAAAATGAAAAGCCTACAATTAGCATTTAAAGAGGATAGTGGTGGTATATACATTTTTAGAATTGTTCCATATTATGAAAATTAGATACATGCATACTCCAAAGGGGATATGAAAATTTCTAGTGTAGTTTTAAGGAAAAATATAGAAAGTCATCTATTTTTGTTTCTATGTGTGGAAGATAAAATATTGATTAGACCAGTGCCTAATTATATTTTACAGCATATATTCTAACACTATAATGTTAAGTAATGAAACAAGTGCCTAATTATATTTTATAGCTTATATTCTGACACTATAATGTTAAGTACCTAAGACCACATCATGATTTATTAATTTTTGGTTATCCCTACTACTATAAAGTAAAAATAATCTAGGGCTATTTCAATGGTGCAAAAATTGTAGTATTTTTGTTTTAAAAATGTGAAAAAGCCCTAGAAAAAGTTAACTCTTCTTGCAAAGACAACAATTTTTATAAAAATACCCAAAATTTTGTATTCTACTTCAATCAAGGTCACCTTTACAAGAAGTGATCATATATGCTTTCTAAAAATAATTATTAGATGTCAATTACCACCAAACATCATTATCACCAAAACTTATCAAGGAAAACTTCTCCTAGGTACCTATATCTTGTCTTTTTAAGGTCTAGCTTATAAATGAAAGGCACAATAGTTTGGGAAGAAATGCTCATAGATCATGACCATATGGTAAATCATGCATCAATGTATTTTTGGAGATCTCAAGAAATGAGGAGGCCACCTTCAAAAATTATTGTTGATAACATAGAGCTAATTATTATTTTGAAATATAGTGAAGCATACTTAATCTAGTTTTCATTGAGTTATGCTAAATATAGCCCACCTTCAAAATCCAACCTTGAAATTTGTAGGTTCTATTTTTTTTTTTCCTTTACAGATGTCTAATGATGTTTATAGGAATATACAATGTGTTTTTTTTTTTTGTTTTTGATAACTCAAGCTATTATTGTCAATTAAGTGCTATCAGAAAAGGAAACCCTTTTTTCTTGAATTTAATCTTTTCTCAGACTAGGTCTGAGGGACTATCTTTAGGAACTATGAGAATTCCTTCAATTTCTTGCTTTATATAATTCATTTGATTGACCATTTCAAGATGGTGGATTTTTTAAACATGTAACATAATCAAACATCATTCACCATTGGAAAAGAGAAAAGTCAATATAAAGGGTACATAATTAGATTGGAAAAAAAACTTTGAAAATCTCCACTAGCAATAATGATCATAAAATAAATTGAATGTTTTAATGTTTATAATGATATTTGATTCTTATTTTACAAAATTTGTGATGTTTTCTGGTGTGACTAATTTGTGTCAATGGGATTCTACAATATATATGTTGAGAGAATTTTTTTGCAATGTTTTCTAATCCCCTCTAAAAATTGCACAATACTACATGTATTAGACAAAAGAATTATTATTCTTTATGATTTATCTTGAAGCTATCTAATTTTTAATGGTTCAATTGCATGATAACTTCCATTTCTGTACATGCATATTCAAATACAAGACATTCTGGATAGTTTTATTTCAAAGTATGAAGATTACTAATAATAAGCATAAATAATTTCTTCTGTAAAATCTAGATTTCAATATAGTAACACACTTATGAAAAATCTAGATTTCAATAGAGTAATATAGCTTATAAATAATAGTATATTGACAATTTTATTATTTTTGAAGTATTGGATAGCAGCCAATAAAGATGAGGGGCTGACCCCAAGTAACAAATTGTCCTTAATCTAATATGCATAATAGACTATAAAATAGACCAGAAACACCTAAACAAAATACTTCTATTAATTGACATACACATGAAAACTAAAACCTTTTGCGGTACCAAGTTCATAGTTATGAGCATAAAACCCACAAAAAAAACACTAGAAATAAGGATAACTGCCCTCTTCTTGCCCTTTCTTGTCCTGCTTTTCCTCAAGTACATCCTTGTCTACATCCTCCCCCTCCACCTTAAGTAGTTTGTCCAAGATGGTCTTTAGTCATTCCTCTTCCAAAAATCCATAGATTAATTAGGTGGTCGTAGTAGCTTTTCCTATGTCCTTATCCTCCTTATTGAATTGCAAGAAGTATAAGGTTGTGGCTGTGGAGTGCATGACCTTGGTGGAAAACTAAACCAATGTTTTGAATCTTTGGAAAATACTAGTTTGATTGTCAGCTAGGTCCTTTGTAGACTATTTTAGCCTTTCTAGTCTAGCCTTATTGTGGGTGTGCTTCCCTTTCTTCCTAGCATCTTTGTTGGTTTCTTTTATAGGGGAAGTGGTATCCTCCTCCCCACTTCTAGATGGGGTAGCTTCCAAGGTATCAGAGATATGGGAAGGGCTAAGAGGGTTGGGGGTAGGCTTTTTTTCTTGAGGCACTCTCTTCTTTCTCACAGGTTTGATATCACTATCAGAAGACTCAGAGGTAGAATCATGCTTAGGGGGACTAAATTTTTTCTAACTAGAGACATTTATTGGTTCTCTTGGTGCTCTGTATTCTTTCTAGTATCTGAATCTGACTCTATGAGGCTGATTTTAACCTCAGGATCCATCTTCACTTCCAGGCCTAGGGTTTTCTTGAATTTCTTGTGGCTAGGGCCAAAGCCAAGGTCTAAGGAGACCTGGGGTGTGGCAAAGGCAAGAGGGTTAATAAAGAGAGATGATTTTTGGGCAAGCTGTTGGATATATAGTTTGTTCATAGGCCACCAATAGGAAAGGTAGAAATTTTTACCCTCTTCATGTTTCCTCTTAGCATTATAAATACAATCTTTCAGCAAATGCAATAACAAAAACATGTAGGAAATGTGGTCAAATTTTCTAAAGTGATTCAAAATAGGTAAGTGGTAATAATGGATTACTTGAAATTGGTCCTCTAGTGTGATATACTACATAATTGCATAGAATATGGTGTCCCAAAGCTTAGGGAGGGCCTCAAATGAAAACCTTGCATGGGTTTTGCATTGGTTCCTCCTTGAGTTTGAAATTTTTTTGCAAACTGGATTTCTCATTAACCTTAGCCTTCCTCCACTATTTATTTCCTTCCATAGTAAATTCTCCAACCCTCACAATAGTTTCCATGTAGATCTCAAATCCCATTCCATTGAGAGTTGCATTTTTTTCCTTCCAAGTCTAGAAATATGACATCAAGACAATCTTGTTGTGCTTGACCATACCCTCCATATATGATAAGAGGTCACCTTCCTACAAGTAAACCATCATTACCTCACTAGTATAGATACCTTCTTCCACACCCACTAATTTAATGTCATCACTAACACCCATGCCTTATCCCAGTTTGACGGCCAATTCTTCATACGACATAGCCTTGTTGCAAGTATGACAGTTACTGAATATAAAATGAAAGCCTTAATGATAAAAATGAAAAGGCATTGAATAATCATCATAAATTTGCAAGGTTTCCCAAAAAAAAAATCAACCCTCCACGACATGTTTGAGTGATCTCTTTTCATCTATAAATGGCCAACGCCAACTATGGTTTGTGTAAGAATTCAACATCTTGCCATTTTGATTATTAGTAGGTAATTCTCTATATCTTGTTAAATAGACCCTCTATTAGGATTAAATTCAAATAGAAATATGTTCAGTTACATGCAAATATAACCAATACTAGAAAATAGTAGATCGCACATAAGAGAACACAAGACACCAAGATTTAATGTGGTTCGCCCAATCTTTGGGCTATGTCCACCAACAACAAGTCCAATATTATTATGATCCAATTATTACAACTTGATTACAATTTGTAATCCCTTACAACTCAATACCACCGCAAGAACTAATTTTTGCATCACATCTTACGAAAATCCCTAACCCTAAGCCTTTTTATACAAGCTTTTTACCGCTTACAAAATTAGGGATAGAATAATAGAAAAATAGTAGCTAACACCTTTTAAAATATAAGGTCATTTTTTTGCTTCAAGGGTGCTGCCCCAAAATACCCTCACGGGGGCATTGCCCCTCAACCCCACCCTATATTGTGATAGGGAGCATACTTGGGGCATTCCTCTAGGACCCTACAGGGGCACTACCCCTTGACCCCATCTTGGGGGC
The DNA here is from genome assembly GCA_028749045.1 of Cupressus sempervirens. Classification (NCBI taxonomy): domain Eukaryota; kingdom Viridiplantae; phylum Streptophyta; class Pinopsida; order Cupressales; family Cupressaceae; genus Cupressus; species Cupressus sempervirens. The sequence continues at coordinate 690,218,077 of CM053786.1, read as the reverse complement.
ACTGCCCCTAAACCCCCATAAAAATAATCTAAAGAAAACCATGCTAGATAAACCTATGAGTTTTATTAGGCTCCACATCACAACAATCTTCCACTTGGAGACTGATCATAGAACTACTAACCCTGTAGCTCCACCTAGAACATTAAACCACCTTGGACTCTACTATTCTTTTAGTTTATTTAGTCTTGAAGACCAACCAAACCTGAAGAGGATTTTAGCTTCTTTCTTGTCACTACCTTTGTAAACATATCTATTGGATTGTCATTTGTATGTATCTTCTCCAGCTTTAATTGTCCATCATCCAAAACTGACTGAATGAAATGGTACCACAACTATATGTGTTTTGTCTTTGAATAAAGAGCTGAATTCTTTGCAAGATAAAAGGCACTCTAGCTATTTGTGAACAAATAATTATCCCTCTGTGGGTGTCCCAAATCTTTCATGGAGAATTAAAGCCATATAATCTTCTTGGCTACCTCTGTAGCAGCAACATACTCTTCCTCTATAGTGAATAAAGCATTAACCTACTGTGACCTAGAAACCCAACTCACTATTGTCCCACCAATAGTAAATACATAACCTATAGTACTCCACCTGGTATCAATATCCCCTGCCAAATCTAAGTCATGATATCCCTGTAACTAACTAGTAGAGCACCCAATGTGTAAAAACTTAGTAGATGTGCCACTTAAATATCTAAGAATCCATTTAAATGCATTCCAATGCTCTTTTTTTTGGATGACTCATATACCTGCTAACAACTCCCACTACATGTGCAATATTTTTCCTAGTACATACCATAGCATGTATTAAGCTTCCTATAATTGAAGCATAGGGTATCTTAGACATCTTGTCCTCCTCTACTTGTGTCTTGGGATACATCTCCTTAGTCAACTTTAAATGACCAAGTAAAGGTCTGTTGACAACTTTAGCATTCTTCATAGAGAAATGTTGCAACACCTTCTCAATACAATCAGCCTAAGATAATGTCAATTTTTCATTTTTCCTATCTCTACAAATCTTCATACCAAAAATTTGTTTTGCAGCCCCCAAATCCTTCATAGCAAATGCATGTGATAAATAGCATTTCAACCCCTTAATATGATCCATGTTAGACCCAGCTATAAGCATATCATCAACATATAAACATAAACTAATGTAGTTGTCATCATCCAACCTCTTGAAATAAATACAATGATTTGAATGACACCTAATATATCCATGCTCATACATAAACTTGTCAAATTTCAAATACCTCTACTGAGGTGCTTATTTTAAACCTTATAAACTTTTCTTCAATTTGCACACTATGTTCTCCTTACCTTTGACCTCAAATCCCAGTAGCTATGCCCTATATATCTCTTCATGAAAAACACCATGAAGGAACCTTGTTTTAACTTCAAGCTACTCCAAATGCAAATCTTTAGTAGTCACAATACTTGAAACAATGTGAATAGAAGTCATTCTAACATCAAGAGAGAATATATCATCAAAATCAATTCCTTTTTTTAATAAAAATCCTTTTACAACTATCCTAGCTTTAAATTGTCTTATCTCCATCCTCTTCTTTTAACCTATAAATCCATTTATTTTGTAAAGCCTTTTTACCTCCAAGCATCTTGCATAAATACCATATCTTATTTTTGAACAAAGAGTCTATTTCTTCTTTCATTTTAGACTCCCATTGAATCTTTGTATCCACCTGCATAGCTTCATCATAACATTCAGGTTCACCAACATCCATAAGTAAAATAGAGTACAAGGAAGGAGAAAATCGTTCCAGAGATCTACTCATCCTTTTTGAGCATCTAACATTCACTAGGGTGTGTGGTATTTTTTGTTGTGGTGTTTGTAGATCATAGGAAATTGTTAGAACGTCATCTTTTGGAGTATCATCCAGCACTACATAATCATTTTCTTGCTTCTCATGTTGCTGCAATAGATCTTTGTACAACAATTTCTCATTGATTATGATATCCTTGCTTCTTACAATTTTATGATTTTCAAAATCTGAGGGCCTATAACAAAATTCATTAATGACATATCCAAAAAAAACATTTCTTTGACTTAGCTTTTAGCTTAGTTCTATTTTCAAAATCTATATGACCAAATGCTTCACAACTGAAGGTTCTGAGAAAAGAATCACTCACCTTCTTACAAGTCCATACTTTCTCTAGAATGCCATAACCCAAAGTAGTAGAGGGACATCTATTAATCAAATATACAATACTATTGATAGCCTCTGCCTACATGTTTAAAGGAACCCTTCATGCAATGTCATGCTTCTTGCACACTTCATTATAGTCTTGTTCATGCATTTAACCACTCCATTTTCTTGTGGAGTCCTTTGAACAATTTTCTATCTATGAATACCATTAGTGGAGAAATAATCTTCAAATTCATGACTACAATACTCACCACCATTATCAGATTTGAGTCATTTAAATTTCTTTCTTGTCTCATTTTCAACCAAGCATTTCCATTTCTTAGAAGTTTGAAATACATCATATTTTTGTTTAAGGAAATAAACCCGTACTTTTCTAGTTGCATTATCAATAAATTGAAACATAATAATGAGAGTCACCAAGGAAAGATACTTAAGGTGGTCCCCATACATCTATATGCACAAGCTCTAATCTCTCACTTCTCTTTTCCTTCCCAGTCTTCACAAAACTCACTCTCTTTTGTTTTCCATACACACAACTTTCACAAAAATCCATATTGACACATTTTAGACCGAGTAAAACTTTCTTTGAATGAAGTACTTTCATACCTTTCTCACTCATGTCCCCAATTTTGTTGTGCCATAGTGTTGTATCAGAATCTATAGCAGTTATTTGTTCTCCTTGCTCTACTACAACAACTATTCCTGAACATTCATTTTCCTCTAAAACAATCAGAGTAGAAGGAACAATATAACATGTACAAAGATATAAGGTGCCTACTTTCACACCTTTTTCTACTGCAAGGGAACCTTTTGAAACTTTCTAATTTTTATCATTAAAAGTAACTATACAACCCTCATTACTTAGTTGCCATGCTGAAATTAAATTCCTACTCAACCTTGGAACATGTCTTACCTCATGTAGTAGCCAATGATTCCCATTCTGCAACTTAATTTTAACTTTTCCCTTTCCAAAAATTTGACAGAGTTCATTATCCCCCAAATAAACAAGCCCAAAATCCCTTTGTACATAATCAATAAAATAACCTCTATGAGGTGTAGCATGAAATGAAGCACCAGAATCTAAAATCCATGAATCATCAATACTTTCTAAAGACAGAAGCAAGTCACCCTATTTGAATTTTTTACTTACCATATTTTCCTCTTTGCTCCCTTCTAGTTTATCTCCTTCATTGTTCTTTCGAGTCAAAAAAAATATTTCTTCTTATGCCCCATTTTACCATAGTACTAGTAATCTCTTGGTCCTTTGGATTGAGACCTCTTCCCCTTTGACTTTCCTCTTTTTTTTTTTTTCTTCAAAGAGGGGTAAATGCTTTGACGTAGAGCTATGAACCAGTGAGGCCACAAACAAGGGACCTCATCCCCATGAGATTTGAACCTTGATGGCAAGGATAACAAAACAACAACTTAACTATTACAACATGCCACTATTGGCAACCCTTTGACTTTCCTCTATATTTCCCATGACTTTTGGAATTATTTTCTCTCTTAGAAATTCTACCTCTACTTTGTGTATTCAAGGAACTTCCTAATGTAGATCCACCTAAAGATTTCCTACTAGTTTCCTCACTCAAAATAACACCAATCACATCATAAAATTTTAGGGTATTAAATCTAGAAACAAAATTACTCAGCCACTACCAAGCCATTCTAGCTTTCAGGCAAAGAACACAAAACTAAGAGAGCCCTAATTTTTTCATCAAAATTAATACCCATAGAAGATAACTAACTAGTAATAGTATTAAACTCTTTTAAATGATCTACAATAGATCCACCTTCTTCAATTTTCATATTAAGTAAACTCTTCATGAGAAATACCTTATTTGAAGCAGAGGACTTTTCATACATTTTTTCTAGGGTTTCCATCAACTCTTCTATCATCTTGGCTTTTATAATTTTAAATGTCAGTGATGGTGCCAGGCATAATCAAATGCTTCCAAATGCCTTTCTGTCTAAAATCTCCCAATCCTCATCTAACATAGTTCCTTCTTTCTTGGATTTTCATTCCAACGGCTTCCATGAATCCTTCTGATAAAGATAGTCTTCCATTTGTATCTTAAAGATAGTATTCCATTTGCATCTTCCATAACTAAAAGTTTTGGCCATTAAACTTCTCCACCTTTAGCTAACCCTTATTTGTCATTGCTCCCACTTAACTATGAGACCTTCCTGCAGAGGATCACTAAAAAAAAAATGATGTTGATCTAGCTAAAGAATAAAAAAAAATGACCATCTGGATCTCATTCAACTTGTTAAGATTAACCTCTAACAGAAATAACAATTACATTCAAATATAACCAATACCAAAAACTAGTAGATCACACATAAGAGAACACAAGACACTAAGATTTAACATGGTTCACCTAATCCTTGGGCTACGTCCATGAAGAACAAGTCCAATATTATTATGATCCAATGATTACAACTTGATTACAATTTGTAATCCCTTATAGCTCAATACCACCACAAGAACCAATTTTAGCATTACACATTATGAAAATCACTAACCCTAAGCCTTTTTATATAGGCTTTTTGCAACTTTTAAAATTAGGGCTAGAATAATAATAAAAAATAGTATCTGAGGGCCCTGCTCCCGAAAACCCCCACGAGGGCATTTCCCATTGATCCCACCTTGTATTGTGATAGGGAGTGCACTTGGGGTGTTTCCCTAGGACCCCATAGGATCACTACCCCATGACCATATCTTGGGGGTGCTGCCTCCAAACCCTTGTAAAAATAATTTGGAGGAAAATTGTGCTAGGTAAAGCTATGAGTCTAATTGGGCTCCACATTAAACACCCTCTACATCCTTTTTTAGCAGTAATCAATACTCACAATAGTCAAAACATTAATACATATCATCATATAATCTTTCCAAACAAGCCTTTTATGAAGCACCTTACCCTCATGCTCATCTGAGAAAATGAGAACTCACCACCTATTTTGATTATTCATATGGCATTATTGAAAGTATGCTACCTTTCCATCACCACTTACGTTGATGATGGAAATAATCTGACATCCTCCTATTCCAATAATCTCATGACACCATGGCCAAATTTGGCCATGTCATCCACCATGCCATTCCCTTACCAAATATGTGTGCCACTTGGATCTTATGGTAATCTTCCATCAACCTTTGGATTTCATCGATTATGATTTTAATCAACAAGTTTCACTAACCCTCTCCCTTACTAGCCTTAATGATAAGTATAGAGTCCCCCTCAATGGCCATCTTATTGATTCCCCAAGTCCTCACAATTCTCAACCCCCACTAGAGTGCCAAAGCTTCAGCTTCATTGTTAGAGCCTCCTTCGTAGTTTCTAGTATAGGTGACCACCATGCTTCCCATACCATTATGAAGGACACCTCCTACTGTTGTGTTGCTCATCATGGACAAAGCATTGAAGTTTAGTTTAAACCAAGATAGAGGGGTTGGGTGCCACACCATCTTCTTTCTAGCCAAGACTTTTGAATTTTCTAATTATGCCACAATTAAGTCAACATTCCAAGCCAAACCCCATTTCATATCTAGTTCATTTAGGAGGTTCAGGGGGGCTTATAATGCTAGATCCTACTACATTCATTTATAAGACTGATAATCTATTGGGCAATTCCCAAACTAGTAGTGGCTAGTTTCCTAAAGATCCTATTGTTCCTTTTCTTCTAGATATGTCAAGTAATATATGGGGGGATAATCAGTCAAAGTTTTTGAGATATGGGTGAATAGTCTGACTATTGCAATGAATAAGTTACTTCAATTCACCCTCCATACATCACTAGACCTCCCATAGGGAAATCACTTCCATCCACACAATCATGGCAAAGTGGAAGTGGATAAGTAGGTGTGGAATAGATTCCACATCTTGGAGACATAAAATACAACAGTTAGCAAGTTGACACCCTCTATGCTAGAGGTTATCAATAGTGAGGATCGACCCATGCAAAGTTGTCCACCAAAATAATTTTATCTTTGATAGGATCCAAAGGTGCCAAGATTTTCTCCAATCATCGTAGGGCACCTCCCCCCCATACAACAGAGATAGGAAGACTTAACTATAAACTCCCCTAAGGGTATGATTTTCCACACTGAGGAGTCCTCAATTGAAGTGATGGGGTCCTATAGCTCCCAAGAAAGCCAAACTCCACAAGCTCAAGGTTATGGAAAGTAACCCATTATTTTTTAGGGGTAATAAAGTTTTGAATCTAAGGGCCATATGAGCTAGTACACTTCTCACGTGGAGGTAATAACTTAGTATGCATGAGTGGGTTATCATGAACCCATTGATCCTCCTAGAAGTCAATAGAATTACCATTCCCCATAATCCAATGACACCCCTTTTTTAGGATCATTCTAGTTTTAACCACATTCTTCTAGATCTTGGAGCCTTGGAGGAGAACATGTGCCCAAGGGAAATTGCTTGGAGGCAATCTTCTGAGATATTTAGCCTTGATAATGTTACCCCAGCTACCCTAGGAGTTCACCAATTTCCAACTAATTTTGGTTAATAGGTCCTTATTCAAGTGTCCAATTCCTATTAAATTTAGACTACCAAAGACCTTTTGGTCAAGAAAATTTCTACTAGCTAACCAAATTCATTCTTGACTTCTCTTAAATGCCAAAACACAAGAAGTTCCATTGGATTTTGTCAATAATATATCTGAACCTACCTATGATTTTAAAAATGGAGAGCAAATACACTAGGATTCCCAATAGGGAGGCAAAGAGAAGATGGAGTTTCCTAGCATTACTCAAGATTTTTCCTTTCCATCTTGCTAGCCTTTTTTGGAAGTGTTCAACTAGACCATTCCAAAAATTATTGGGGACTTCCTTTATTATAAGTGGTAGACCAAGATAAGTATTAGGGAAGGATGCCTCCTAGCAGCCAAGAATACCTATCACCTCTTCTCTCAAACTAACAATGGTGTTAAAGAAAAATAATTTTCTTTTCTTGTAATTTATACATTGACTGAAGATCAACACATACTAACTCTGGGTGTCTTTCCATTCTCTAGCTTCATGGATGGAGGAGATGTTGAATTAGAAGTTATCATCCAAAAATTATTGTAATATTTGTGGGGGAAATTGGGAGGTAGGTCTAATGACCTTAATTCTATCAGAGTTAGTCAAAGAAACAAAATTTCTTCTTAGCACTTCTGCTGCAACAATAAAAAGGTGGGGAGATAAGGGGTTACCTTGGTGAAGACCTAGGGAGGAAGAGAAGAAATTTCCAAGAGTCTCATTAATGATCACTGAGAAATTAACAAAGGTAAAATCATTTTTATTAATACTATTAACCTTCTCATAAAAGCCAAGTTTGGCAAGAATAGAAAAGAGGAATTCACACCTAACCCTATCATATGCTTTTGAAATTTCTAGTTTAAGTGACCCAAGTTCCTAGACCTTTTCATAGAGTTTATTTCCTCATGAGTGGTGATAACCATGTCAAGAATCTACCTCCTAAGCACAAAGGCATTCTAGAAGGTGCCAATGAATTTGTCTAGGAGTGGCTTGATGTGATTCACCATAACCTTAGAAAGAACCTTATAAATTATGTTACAAAGGTTGATGGGTCTGAAGTCTTTTAGTCTCCAAGGGTCTTTCTTCTTAGGAATGAGAACAATGAAGGTCTAGTTAAATTTCTTCAGCAACTTTCCTATCCTAACAAAGTCACTAGCAACATTGATAAAATTGTACTTGACAATGTGTTTGAATTCTTGGAAGAAAGCAAGAGGAAACCCATTAGGACTGAGGGCTTTATATTGATCCATACTAAAGATAGCAATTATGACTTCCTCTCTTTGACATTGCATGTCATCTTCTCATTCATCTAATCATTAATCACTAGTTGAAATGACCTCAAGATATCACTTTGTATGTTGCTATTACCTTGGGCCATTAGGTAATTGTACATTTCTTGGAAATAGGAATTGACTTTAGCTTCCATGTATTCCATTTTAGTGACTTAATGGTCATTATTATCCATCAAACTTGTTAATAGTATTTCTCTTTTTTCTTCTTGAGGTCAATCTATGAAAACACATTGTATTTTTGTCTTCCTCCTTCAACCATTGGACACTAGATCTTTGTTTCTAGTAGACTTCCTCCCTATTTAGGAGGGTTTTCCAATCATCTCTACACTTCCTCTCCTCCTATTACTGCTCAATTTGCACATTACTTTGCACAAGTTGCATTTGGAGATATTGTAACTTCTTTTCAATATCCTTCTTTTCCTTGGATAAAATCACAAATGGGGATTTTCTTCACTCTTGCACCTCCTTTATGATTTTGTCAAGTTTTCTAGCAATACAGAACATGGTAGTGCCTTCCATTGGATCCTTCTACCACCATGCAATAAAGTCTTTGAATTCATTATGTGGGTGCCACATGATCTCATACCTAAAAAGCCTTCATCTAGTAGCATTTGTTGTCCAGGAGAGAAGCATCATAGAATAATCTGAGATGGTCCTTGGATACACCTTTAGGAAGGTATGCTAGAGAATGTCCCATCCTAAAGAGAATAGAACCCTATCTATCCCAACTTGAATCAAGTTTTTCCACAATCTTTTATTAGACTAGGGAAAAGAAGAACCCTGGACATCAATATCGATAAGATTGTTTCTTCTTAAAAAAATCCTCCAAGTCTTGCATGTTATCCAAAAAATCCTCCAATCCCCCAAATATCTCTGAAGGTTACAAAGGGGTGTTATTGTCTCCCATACACAAAAAATTTCCTTGTCTCATGGAATTAGCTATAGTGGTAGCATCATTCTAGATAGCAAGTCTACGATTATGAGTGTTAGGGGCATACAAATTAAAAGTAGTCTAGTTGCCAGATTGGGTGGTGAAATTTGTGGCTACAAAATGGGTGCTAATGGAAATATCCATGCCCACAACCTTGCCAAGATTCCACATCATAGAAATGCTACTAGAAGCTCCATTAGCATCACTATAGGAATATTTAGCGCTTGGCCAAATATAAAATTAGCCACTCTCAAAAAGACTTCTGTAGTCATTTTCACTTCTTGCAAAAGAATCATATCAGTGTTAAGTTCAATGATCTTTTGTTTGATTTTATATTGATTTCTAGGGTTATTCATCCCTCTCACATTCCAAGATATGATCTTCATCTTTTATGGTTCTAGGTTTCCTTCAAGGTTTTTGTTTCCCTTATGCAATATCCTTTTCTTTTTCCTTTTGATGGATGTTCCTAGTCAGAGATCTCCCTATCTTCATCATTAATTCAACTTCCACCCTATTCCCTCTACTCTTTCTATTCGAGACTATCCATACAACTTCATTTGCATAGGAAATCAAGGTTTGTGTTGTTAGAAGTAGGGGAAAAGACTTCCACAATACTAAGAAGGGACACCACAAGGGTTCCATTTTAAAGTGGTGATCTAGCACCCAAGTCGAGGGGTGGGTTGCAGTATCTCCCAAGCCCCTCAACAACCATTTCTATCTAGCAAACCATCACCCAGATGCGGCTTTTCGAGGATCTGCATGTCAACAATCTCCCCCTCTTCATGATTAGTAACATCAATTAAATTAGTCATCTTCTTAACTTGCACAAAAACCTTCTCTTTCGTCGGGGTTCTTGTGCTCTCACCCATGCAAGGGGTTCCATCTAGCTGAGGCTCCTCTACACAAGTTTTGGTGGCACCACCCAGTTTTGTATTTTACTAGGTTTTGGGTACAATGGTCCTTTTAGCTATTTTCAAGCTTTTAACCACCTCTACACCTAGGGATGACACGTTGCCCTTGAGTTTCTCACTCTTCAGGCACTTGACAAAAAGATGGCCAAAGTTGTTACATTTGTGGTAGAAAGGAGTAACATTCTCATAAACCAACAGTTGTGACTAGGTTCCCCATTTAGACTTTAGGTCCACCATGGTTGGTAAGGGTTTTTTCATTCCCACATTCATATAGATCTTGGCAAAACCCTATTGATCTTTGAGCTAGTCATTGAGTCCATTTTTTTATGAAGTACCCAAAGGAGTAGCCAATCCATCTGGAAACACACTCATCCCAAAATTCCAAATGGAGCCCAGGTAAGTGCTTCCAAACTAGGGTGGGTCTATAAAGTCACTCTCTGGGTTAAAACCTAGTTTCCATTTCACTAGCATCAAGTGATGTTTGTCAAAGTTCCAACATCCAACCATTATTGCATTCCTATCTTATTCAACCATGAAACTAAACAAGAAGAGGGACCCAATAATCACAACAATGGAAATAAATCCTATAAGTTTCCACTTTATCAAGCATCATTTTGCTGACTGTATCCACCATAGGTCAGAAAGAGATAAATTTTCCTACAAGGCACAGAGTAAACCCTAAGGAAATCGAGTCCACCACAAAATCAAGTAGTGAAAGCAGGGATCTAGTGGGTCCTCAAGAGAACATGGGTTTAGCACTAGAATTTATAGGAGTCTTGGATCCAACAATAGCCCCCAACTATTTTGACTTTGGGGTCATTGTTATCATGGGACCACCCAAGGGTTTGGGGCCTAAACAAGCACATTCATCAGGAACAACACCAGGTTCCATCAAAAGAGAAGCATCCTCTTGAATATGGAAGCATCCATTTTGGGATTTTGTAACTAGCTCAAAATCTAGGCAAACGTGGGTTGGTTCCAGTAAGGGGGGGAGAGGTGAAAGGGGAATCCATCCCTCCTAAGACTAATAGGGCATGGAGGAGGATGAGGGTGACAAAGTTATAGGGTGGTTCAAGTGTTTTGTTAACACCTCCCAAAAAATTTCTTTAACCCTTGGTAGTACAATCTTATTATTCATTTATTTGGACATTTTTAATTACTATTTCCCAACATTATGTCTTAATACATTCATTATTCTAATTTTATTTATAATTAATAATAGTTATTTCAAAGGACATTTGTTATTATTATGAAATTAATAAATCATATTAATATTACCTCAAATCAATATACATTATGTATCAATGATATTTGATTTTATGGTTTCAAGAAAAAATTTCCCTTCTCTAATACTAACATAACATTCTATTAATCTCTTTATATTTTATGAAAAAATAATGTAAAAAATGAAAAATTAAATACATTTTTTATTTTTTTTGCAAATTCTCTACTAAAACATTAAATAAATAGAGTAGAAATTAATTCTAAATTTCAATGCATCCTTAAACATAAATAAAAATTAAGGGAAATGACTTTTTCTACCGTCCCTATAAATAATAGAAACACTTTAAACATGTATGGCATACTTCAAAATATAATATCTCAAATAAAATATTATATTAAGATAAGTAACTCAAGCTCCAACTGCAAAATAAAAAAACTAACGTAAACTTTTAGTGGGAACTAGATGCTTTGGGTCCTTGTTCATATTTAATCATCGAAAAGATTTGATAGTAACTTGAGTTTCCAACACATGACAATATGAATTTGAATGAAAATTTCTACCAATCAGGACTACTAACTAATTGAAGAGAAACTCTTACGTAGTCATAGTAAATCTTTCCCCATTCTCAACCATCAGTAATGATAGGGATTGGACTACATGACTTTATCAGAATAATTTAGAACTAGCAATCACACCTTCGTGTTCAATGGGCATGCTATAGATTTATGGAAGGTAAGCTAAGTATTTCTCCCTTTTTTGGTCTCTCCCTCTCATCTTTTCTAAATCTCCTTATTTGTTTACTAATCTACCTCACCATTTAAAGCTCTTTCTATCATATCCTCTCTATGTCTCCCTATCTATCTGCCTAAATCTTTTTTTTTTTTTTTTGGGTAAAAGTACAAAGTTTTGTCACCTTTTAGGCTAACTTATTAGAATGACTAAATTTGAGTATCTCCATCTAAGGTTCAATTTTTTGAAAACATATGATCTAGATAAATTCATTCTAGCTAAGTTATATATGGTCTCACACTTTTCCAATTGAAAATGTCTATTAAATGCATGGTTTATACTAGTTTGTATCCAATTACTAAAGAAATAAAATTATTTCAAAAAAGTGGCATTTCAATAACTCTTACTATTTTTTATGATATTTATTTAATAACCTATAAACACCATTTTATAGAGCTCAGTCAAGAATATTCTCATTTAAAGTTTATAGTGTTTAAATTAGATATAGTATATTGAAATTGAAAATTTCCACAACCAAGTATTTTAACACTCAAAAAGATGTTGGTTTTGAGAAAGAATAATATTAAATCATATCAAAAAAATCTAAACATTATATGATGTTCTAGAGGAGAGAGTCCTCTTCTAGAATGTATACTTTTTGTCCTGGTTGGAATTTTTTTTTTTTGAAAAATGTGGTGGGAGATGAAAACTATCGATTTCAGGTGATTTGAAATTTCAAACCTTATAAAAGAGAAAATATAGTTCTAAACCCTTTTTTTTTAAAATATTTTTCTAGATATATATGTTATCTATAGCATAGTCTGAGATCAAAGGGAAATAAGTTTATTTGCATATAGTTTTGTGGTAAGAACTAGACCCCTATTTTTCAGCACCTAAAAAATTATCTATAAAAATTAGGAAAATGTACCAATTCTTATTCCAAATAATTATTAAAAATTATAATCCAAAAATTCATCTATTTTTACACATTTTTTTAGTTTACTTCATTCCCAAATTTAAAAGAATAATACCAATTTTAGGTCGTTGAAGGTGAACAATTATACTTTTGTTAGTCTTTTCCTTTACAAAAGGGTGACACAAGTTTGTGCTTTTACTCTTTTAATTTTTCCATCTCTTTCTATACTTAATATATCCCCCATATTTAGATGGTCACATATCTTTATATGTGTCTTCACATAAATCTTCATTTCTGGCTCTTTCTTCCTCCCACCATCTATCTTCCCTAATTTTGTCTCTAACTCTTTTCTCTCCCAATCTCCATATCTATTTTTATATATACATACTTATCTCCATCAATGTATCTCTATCTATCTATTTATTTCTACCTCCCTTCTCCTCTTGCTATATATCTCCTTATCTTTTTATTTCTATTTTAGTCCATCTCACTATCTACATATTTCTATTCATCTCTCTTCCTTCTTATCTTTTGATCTTTTCATCTCTATTTTCCAAAATCTTCTAATATATGTCTCGTCTTATACTACTCTTTATCTTTCTATCTTCTCTTTCTTTCTCCCCTTCCCCCATCCCTCCTCTATTTTCATAAATTTATCTCTAAATGCACATCCCTCTCCCCATTCTTTCATATGTTCCTCTCATTACTTCCACATCTCTCTATACTCACTTTGTATATCTACCTTTATATTTCTATCCCTTCACATTATAAAAGATAGTTAAAGAAATAAGTACAAAGATATAAGAGGGGAAATGATAATAGTGTGTATGGGTGTATGATAAATGGATATAGACAGATAGATAGATAGCACATCGAAGGGAGACACAATGATTTATATAAGTTGGGAAGATGTAGGATACGAAAGAGGGAGCTGATAAAGACAAGTACTATAGAGAGGAAAAGAGAGATAGAGAGAGGGGAAAGAGAAATATATAGATACAAATATATCAAGATATATTAAAGATGAGAAGGGAAAATAAGCAGTGGCCATGGGTATTTGGTAAATGTAGAAACAAAGATGTGGAGAAACAGGAAATGAATGAATGAGAGACATATAATGATGGAGAAGTTTAGTGATGCAGGAGCATCTTGCATTGGAAAATTATTGAAAAAAAAAAAATGAAAAAGAAAGAAGGCAAAAAAAAAAAAAAAAAAATCTGGAGGAGAGAGAAAGTGACGAAAATTAGAAGGAAAAATAATTTAAAAATAAAATAAGGGAAAAAGGAGAAAAGAGGAATTTCTATTTTCAAGGTGCATGGGTGGCGTAAATAGAAAATAATAAAAATAGTTGTCATTCCATTAATCGAGCTGTGTAGGTGGAAATTTTAGAAGGTTTTGGATAAATCATGTATTTAATATTTGTTGGGTGCTTAGTTGTATTTGGGTGGGAATTTAATATTTATTTAAAGGTAGTTGTATTTACCTTTTATCCCACATTGGTTGTGTTTGTAATGTCTTGGGTTAGAAGTGCCTATTTAAGGAAGGCTTATTATGATTTGTAATCAAGTTCGGAAAATAGAAGCTTTTCAAGTTTAAGCTCTTGTAGTGAATTTTCAAATATTAATGGATGTTTTGTGAAGCATTTTTGTCATCTCTATCTCTATATTGTTGCATTCTTGGTTGTGAGTTGTTAGAGTGGTGTGTCCCTCTATCATTTAGATATTGTCAAAACTTGGTTCAATTTAATTCGTTATTATGAAGTTTAACTACAGCACATATTTGAATAGAGTGTATGGGACGCCTTACATTCTACAGCCCCCATGGAGGGTATAGATATGGCAGAGTAGATCTGCCAAATTCAGTGAATACCTTGGCTCTTCATTCATTGACTATAAAAGTGAATTACGAACCTTCCATCGACAGACTCAATTTGTTTCGCAAGCTATTGATTATCAGAAGTTGATGGGCAGACAAATTGTTAGTTTTGGTGATGCAACCCGTGCTGCTTCAATCACTATGATAATTGTTGGAGAGATGGGGATTCATAAGAGTTCTGCAGGTACTTATTGCAAACAAAATGCGAAATGTTCCAAAGGTAAAATCCAAGGTTTCTGGGATAAAATATTTATCACAATTGCAAAATTAAATGCAGCTTTTCGACAAACCAATTGAGAAACATGTGTCTCAACCTTGCAATCTTTTCTTGGAAAATCCTAGAATTAGTTTGTGGGAGTTTTCCACTTGTTTATGCATTGGAAAGTGGTTAGTGAGTTGTTAAATGAGTCTTGTCCTTAGTAGAATATAGGTAGGCTATTTTTAGAGCCTTGATGACTCATTTTGTGACTTTTATGGGGGTCTAGACTAAGAGACAAAATTGTGGACAGGATTACTATTTTTAACCTGGTTGTTTTTCCATATTGGAAATGTAAATGTCAAAAATGGGTAACATGTGGCATGGTAGTTTTGCTCATAGTTTTGTAAAACCATAAGTGGTTTCCAAGTTGTAAAATCACTATAAAAGGAGGGCTTGGGGAGGTGTTTGTATAATTGAGTTTAATTTGCAAGACTGGTGCTAGGAGTCTCTCCAAGTTCGAGTTGTGGTGATGTGCTCCTGTAAGAACTTGCATTGCAAGTGTATTGTAATCATCTTGGTTTGATAATACATTGTGCGAGTTTTGGAGGGTGGGGTTTTTCTCCTGGAAGGGTTTCCCCACGGTAATCACTATGTTGTGTATTCTTTGTTATTTTGATTAT
This sequence comes from Cupressus sempervirens, assembly GCA_028749045.1. NCBI lineage: Eukaryota > Viridiplantae > Streptophyta > Pinopsida > Cupressales > Cupressaceae > Cupressus > Cupressus sempervirens. Next base: position 690,202,612 of record CM053786.1, on the reverse strand, counting down.
GTTATTATGCATTTTTTGAGATCTTTGCAATAGTTATTTTGATTTGCATAATCGTCTTCTCAAAGATTAGCGTAGGAAGCGATTCCGCACACCTTTGCTTCTTTACAAAACCTTCACATTTACTACAGAGCTCGGTGCATATTTTGGGTGCGCCGTTTCATAAAAGATATTCGTTTGACATTACAGAGAGAGAAAATTTATATCAATGTCCATGAATAACCAGAGCAAGTCCATGTATCAGAAGTCAAACACGGTTCTTTTCCGGCAGCTCCTCAAGTGAATTTCATGAACTGTGGGAACTTGATATTACAGAGTTTATTTCCAGAAGCTCTCGCGGTTGAACAAATTCTATGTTCACCACATAGTATTCAAATTTGTATCATGAGTTTTTAATTAGTTAAATCATCGGAGTCGTTGATCGTCTACATCGGCGTATTCAATTCAAATAAGGCAAATGACTCCAAGACTTTTTATTATGTTGAGAACAGTGAAAAAGTGATATAGATCGACGTTGGCGGGCCCAAGACGTGGAGTAGATATCCCCATTTGTTATGACGCAGCAGTCTGTTGAATGGTTGTGATTTCTTCGATGGTCGTCCAGCCTTCTCCTGTATTTTCGACCATCGATTTAGAAAATCATGTCCTTCACTTCATAGTGGGAACGCCTACGGCGTAATTATGCAGTTTAGGTTGATATTGAGACTATAGTAGGTAATCAAATACGTCATTTCTGATTGACACGGTCATCACGAGATGTAGAAAATCGCAAAATGAAGTTTCTATCACCTATTTAAAGAGATAAGCTGTGGCGGCGTTGTCGACTTTGAAAGAAAGAAAAGGATGGACCCGGCAACTGTACAGAGAAAATTTGAATGAGCCATTTTGACTTTGGTAAAATCAAGGCAACAATTGGGGAAAGATTAAATTGAATAATATTGGAGCGTGAATAAAGGCTCTTCTTTATGTGAAGATCAGCACTGCTGAGAATATTATCTTGATCTTAATGGGAACAAACTTTAAAGATAGAATACAATTTCAAGGCAATGAATGAAAGCATGGAAGAGTGAATGAGGCTAATAATGATGATCAATGCATAAAAATATGATAATGGAGTAAAAGATGCAGAAAGTGGGTTGTTAACCAGTATTGGTATCTAGAAAGACCTAGCATGTGTATATATATTTCAAATTCGGGGTCAAACTCTAACCATTTAATATTGTAAAGATAAACTTACCTTATATTCTATTGTAAGCTTTATCTAAGTCACATTTAACCAACAAAGTATTGTAATCTAATTTTTAGGTCCATTCATGATCTGAATTATGAATTCAGATTACAATACCTGGTGTGGAACCTACAATATCGTGACTAAAATTGAAACTAGTTAAAATGCAACATTAGATGTTCTAGCCAAAAAGTGATCCATTTATTTCGAAAAATAGAGTTTATACAAGTTTCATGGATCCCAAGGGTCACCATTATCCCTTGGAAATGAAACCGAAAAGTTCACAAACTTATTAATTACAAAATAAACTCTTAACAACTATAAAAACTATAAAAAATTATATTAAAATTTATGTCTACTTGTAGAAGTCATAACTTTCTACTTGTAGCTCCAAATCACGAACGGTCAAAATTTTTGGAAAGATATTCTAGAGATCTACATTTATTGTTTGAAGTCTTAAGCATAGCACTATGTTTTCTTGCCCCTGCCAAAGCTCAAAAATGCCCTGGAGATCTCTGAAAATTGAAAATACTAGAACATAGAAAATACCAAAAGAATGGATTTCGATATTTTCTCATTTTTTCTTGTGCCAACATCCTCTACATCTTCCTGGACTATGTTTTGATTGACTCACTAGTTTCCTGGATCAACAAGAGGTTCTCAAGAATAAATTTTTAGTTAAGGAACCCTATTTGTGTTGGTACGACTATGTCTTTCATTGGTATGACTATGTCTTTCATAATTGGCTTTATTGTTACAAGTAAGGATTTAATTATGACATTATAAGAAGTGTTTGGTAAGATAATAGAATACCAAATTGAGAGAGTGTCCTCATTCTTTTCTCTACTTTTAGAAGGAGCTCCACCAAGTTTTTTTTTAATATTAAACATTAAAGAGTCTTCATATAAAGCTTCTATGTATTGGAGATTAAAGTCATTTTTAATATGTTTCTATGTGCCTCGATAAAACTCAATTAAGTGTCCACCAATTCTAGTACTTTTTAGGAACCATTGAAAACATAACCTGTTGAAAGAGCTCAATGCAAAACTTATCCAAGTACTCATACTCTGCCTTCCTAGGAGTATAGTTCTTCACATTGTTCTCTAGTTGGACATGCTACTAATGAGAATCTTCTATAAACAACTTTTCATTATTAAAAAAAATAGTTTTCTGTAGATCAAGATTTTTATTTACCAGTTTGCATTCATCTTTAATAACCAAGGAAACCTTTAGTGGCTAATATTTGCCAGTTGGCTAATCTCACTCATTGGGGACCCTTGATTTGGCTTCTTTTTTTGCACTTTTGGGGTATCCATGTCACCTGCACTTTTCCAAATTTGAGTCCCATGCTTAGGCTAACTGCCAATAATAATACATAAGTATTTACATTTTAGGCATGGCTTCGTCAATGGAATCTAATTTTTCTATGTAGTAAATTAATTATTTTGGCCTACAATTTTTAGGGCTTGTCTTAATTAATGGTCATATTCGCCAATATTTGGTAAAAATTTAAGTTACACTACAGATTAAGTATGTGAATTTGACATGTGTCTCTATTTTGAAGACTTTTTGTGAAACTTTTTATCCTTTCTCACTTTCTCACAAGTTGATTTGATTGGGGACACGTGTCTTTACTTTGGGAGCTTTCTTTAAAACTTGGTAGTCTTTTAAAAGTTTGGCTTTTAATAGGATTTAGGCCATTAATTTAGGATCATCAGTTAAAAATAATAGGGGTTCTTCTCCCAAACCACCATTCAATATTTTGGAGGGAAACTATAATGATTAAAGTGGGCTAAATTTAACCTTTAAATTTGATAATTAATTAAGCTCCATATTACAATAATAATAATAGTAAAATCATTATTTCTAGGTATGTGTACTTTTTTCCACAATTTTCATCAATAATGAAAGATTCACCAGAATTTTCATATGATTGAAAAAAAATTGCCAATTAAATTAAAAAAATTCTTACTTAAAAATAAAAATTCACCAATAGAAATTAATTGCTTTTCCCCTGAACAAATGTTGGATTCACCAAAATTTTATACATTTTCCTAAAGGGAGGTTTCTTAAAGTTATCCCTATGAATAACACCAAAAAAAAATTTCTTTTAGTATTAGTGATTTATAAAATTAAAAAAATATTTGGAGCTCCTATTACCTTCTTGAATAAAATTTAATCTAGCTCAAATTTCAACACCTTCATCCTAATAAACATTGAGCTTATGAATTTTATTGTCAATCATGGTTATATAAGTTGAGCCTTAAAATTAGAAAGATCTAACTAAATGTTCCAATTTCTCTTTGTAAGAATTTGGCTTAGGGTAGAATTCACCCAAGACCAAGGAACTCACACACAAGCACAACAGTAGACCAATGAAAAAGTATGATTAGAATGATGATATATTTATTCAATATGCCATATGAAAGTACACTAGGAGTGCCTATATATAAAGGCCTTTGGAGAGCTTCTAGAATGCATAGAAGTCAGCAACATGATAAGTCATATAACTAGACACATGTCCACCAAATATGGGTTATCCTCCATTAAGTACAGAAGTAAGTGTGATGATGTGAGGATAAGCCTACAATGGTGTAGCACGTATATTAGTGGTGTAGACAATATGTGCTAAAAAGGGAGTGTGAATAATTGTGTTGTCTACATGAAAACTCAGTGAATGATGCAAACTCTAGTGTTGTAGACACCATGTGCTGAATTAGAGTTGCGTACTTCTGTGTTGTCAACATGACAACTCATAAGAGTACACAAACTCCTAAGTGTCTCACCTAAATAAATAATAAAGTAAATACAAAATAATAAAATAATGCATTAACCTAAGTAAACTTAAGTAAGTGTAAATAGTAAATACTTATTTACACCAACACCCCCCCTTGAGTGCAACTTAGGGGAATGCCCTTAAGCTTACGCAATCTAGGATGAAGTGCATGATGGGTCCTAGCTATTAGGCCATGTTAGGTACCCATGTACATAATGAAATGCAATCTCTCATAAAGTGGAGAATGAAGGAAAACCTCATGCGAAAAACCCTCCCCCAAAAAAAGAGATGAAAAACACACGATGTATAGATGGATGGAGTAATCAAGCCCCCCTCCCCTTCCCCATTACAACATACATCCAGTATATACATAAGAGAAAAATGAGGACAGGAAGAGAGATAGAATAGGCTCCCCCCCTAAAGAATAATGCCTGCCAGTGATTGCTCTGATGAAGAAGTTGATCCAAGACTACAAAATGATGTTCCTCTGCTTAGAAAGAAACAATGCCAAAGGTACAAATGAGACACTTCCACTGTGTGTGGAAAGAATCTCATAGATAAGTGATGTCTCTGAAACTTGCTCAACTGGTTGAAGAACTTGTCTCAAAGAATTGTCTATCTCCTTAGCTGATGAAGAACCCTTCTGCAACTACTAATCATAAGTATCCACAATCACTTCAACTTGTGATGATTGATCATTTAGAGAATTAACAAGAGGGTTGGATGGAGCCCTCATGACAACTGAAGAAGGTGTTATTGCATCAAGAAGAAGAGGCAGATCATCAATACTATCCTCCAAATCTGTCACTGATGCTGGACCTAGAAGATTGGATGTACCCTACTATGTTGGACCTATCATTGTGGTGATATATGCATGTGGACTATATTGATATCGTGACCTCTTGCTGCAACTATCAATAGAACCCAATGTGTCTAAATCTATTGAAGCACTATCGCTGGTGTCACTATCAGTTTCCACATGATATGATGTGTAGAGAGGATTAGAGGACAAGCTGGGTGAACTTTCCTCAAAGTGTACATCCTTCTCCACAAATATTTGATGTGTCTCTTGATCCAATAGTCTATATGCCTTCATATTGTCTTCATAACCAATAAAAGTACAAGGGTGAGGTGATTGTGCCTTGCATACCCTAGAAGATATGTTTTCCCATGCAAGACAATCAAAGAATCTAAAGTGTGTCACAATAAGTTATTTGTTGCACCATGCCTCAAAATGAGTCTTTCCATCTAAGGCTGGATGAGGAGACCTATTAAGAATGTGAGTGGCACTGCTAATTTCTTTGACTTCAAGTGATGGATCTAGAGACTTGGCCTATATCATGTAACTTTCCATAGACTTAAGAGTATGGATCCTTAGTGCTATGACATTTGTCTTATGCAAACTAAATGCTGGTGGATTTTAAAGATCAATTCCCTCAAGTCTGCAAAAGTCTTTTAGTCTTTTGTTCACATACATGCTTCCATTGTCCATTCTTAGAACTTTGATGTCTTTCCTCAATTTTTGTTCAACATGAGTCTTGAAGGCTAGAAACTTGGCCAACACTTCATTCTTATGATGAAGAAAGGAGACCCAAGTGTATCTTAAAAAGTCATCAACAAAAGGTATGTAGCAATCCTCAATGACTAATGTCACTACAAAAGGTCCTACTAATACCATGTGAACCATTTGTAGAAAAAATAGTGCTTTTGGAGACTTCTCTTTCTATATCTTCCCCTCTAGATGCATATCCACTAAATCTATTAAACATTCACCTTGGGAAAAGTTGATTTGAGGTAGACCTTTGACTATTCTATTTTTGCAAAGTTGTTGAAGGTAGTGGAAGGAAAGATGTCCATACCATTCATGTCATAATTGGATTTGTGAATTTGATTGAGATAACAAGGTCTTTGAAGGAGACTTGAGCACAAAATGGGAGAAAGAGTACAACCTTTTGTTATGATTTACTTTCCCCACTACAACCAATGAGTTATCTTTTAGACTATGTACCTATACTGAGTTAGGAAGGAACTCAACTCTATGTCCATCTCCAAGGTGAGTGATTTGGTAAATTGAAAGGAGATTTGAACTTAGGTTTGGAACATAGAGAACATCTTGAAACTCTCCATTTTCCATCTCCACATTTCCTTTCCCTTTAACTTCCATTTTAGTGTCATCTCCTACAAAGATGTGCAGTACCTTTGACTACTTCATTGAAGAAAAATCCTCCTTTGAAGAACCCATATGAGATGAGGCATTTGAGTCAAGTATCCATTCCTTTGAAGAACTTGAATTTTCCATGAGTGCTTTCCCTTTGCCCTTTGAATTTTAAGAAGATCATTTCTCCTTGTAAACATTAGGTAGTGGAACATTATGTTTCTTCATGATAGAGGTCAACTCAGCAATCATTTTATGATAATACTCATGTTCTTCATGACCCATTTTCTTGCAATAGGCACACTTTTTCTTCTCCTTGTTGTTGTCCCCCTTCTTGTTGGAATTTGAATAAGACTTTCCTTGTTGATTGGATTATGGTGTTTTCTTTTCTTTGAAGATTGTCCAGTTGAATTTTGAGAACCCTCATTATTGGCCATGAATGCTTTAAACTAAGGTGAATTGAGAATCTTCATTGATATCAACTTCTTTTTTCTGTATCCAATAGATCATCATAATCATCAAAAGAGACTTTCTTATAGGTAGACCCTAATGTAGTCTTTGAGGTGTTAAAAGAAGAAAAAAATGTGGACTACTCTGATGGCAACTTGTTATGTATGAGATAGATCAATCTATCATCTTTGATATGACTCCCACAATAAGTAAGCTTTGTCCTTAGTTCATTCACCTTAATGATGAAATCTTGTATAGAATCAAATGACTTAGTATCTAAGGAGACAAGCTCATCCTCAATTTTTAGAACATCCTCTTTAGACACTTTACCATATAGGTTTTCAAGGGTTTCTCAAGCTTCCTTGGATGTAGAAGACTTCTTAATTTGATACATGATCTTGTCATCAACCCCCAAACATATATCACCTAGGGCTTTCCTATCTATTGCCACCCAAGCTGAAATATCACTTCCTGATACATTATCACTTGCTAGTTTAGGAAGAGTATAATCTACATATTGAGAAACTCCATTATGCATTAAGTGATACCACATTTTGATGGACCATGTAGCATAGTTATGTGGAATTAGTTTTGGAAACTTAAAATTTCCCATAATGTAGAAAATGAAAGAAAATTGTAGAAAAGAAGGAACACAACACCAAGAACACCCCCCCTTTCACGAAATCAAGAAACCCCCCCTCGCCAAGAGTTGCTTTTGGCACTTTAGAAGTAGTGTGATTACAATGGCCACTTGCCAATTTTGGCCTTCATGGACTTTTGATTTTGTTTGTTACAACCTCTTGATAGATTATAGATCTCAATATTTACAATGTACAACAATTCTAAAGTAATACAAAGCAAAGAAATGCCCTATTTCTAAAAGTGACACTTTTGTCCACACAACCCTACAATCTGAATATAGATTTGGAAAGAAGACAAAACATAACACACTTTCAAAAAAAATGGAACCTATTTTACTGTCCATTTGTGCCGGTATGAAGCGTTTGAAGTTGTAGAATGTAGAATTGAACAAGTTCAATCACCAAAAGATTCAATTTCTAACAAATATTTGCACCAAGACTAGAAAAGAGCTACACCACTAATTTTTTGAGAAAATTCTACCCAATTTCAAAAAAAATTACACCTTATTTGGAGTCCAAATGATTGAGATATGACTTCCCACAATTGGACTACAGACTCAAAAATCAATCTGGAGAGGGGTTACATCAAAAAAAGATGGGGTTAAATTTGATGATCATATGACCATCATAGTAGTTCAAATTTTTCTTGGAATGACAGTCAGATGGTCATCAAATTTAGGCTTGTAGATGTGATGATATCAGCAACTCTAAGCCCAAGGATGATGTCAGCATATGACATGGTAGTACAAAACAGTACAAACTATACGAACAATGTTGACTATATGCTAACTGGACAGGTATGGATTTTTTGACTGTAAATACATGTAGGTGTATGACCTACTTGTATGTTCACTAACATGTATGGGTGACTTTGTGCCAGTTGGGTCTACTATGTTGAATTACATGGCTATATGGTGGCTAACCATATTGACAATGCGAGATAGATGTATTGAGGTGTATGTTAGCTAGCTGTGTAGAGTAGTCATAGGTTACATGTTAGAATGGGGTGCTACATGGATACTATATCCATGTGGTAGGCTTTGGACTTAGCTGCATGTCCAAATCTGTAGAGGGTTTATAAAATGTTGCATGGATAGAGTACCTGCAAGCATGGACTACGAATTTGGAATTAGCGGGTGTCAAAAATCAAATTGCAGGAGGCTGCTAGGAACTCAATTAAAATCCCAGATGTGTAGGGTGAGCAGTGGGAATGTTGTATAGAACAATGCTGCATAATATTAAAATAACAACTATTCGCCAGACTTGTGGCTTGAGCGCTAGTCAATGTCATTAGATTATAATGAGATGAACACCAATAAGGAATATATGCCTATGATTAATTAATATTCCTCACAAATAAATTATAGAGCCAGGGTTTGACTGCCCAGTTCTGTAGAAAAAATTTCTCTGCCTGGGCAAAAAAGTTTGGAAATACCCAAATCAGAAAATAAATTGCAGAGATTAAAATTAAAAATTAGATCTAAAACAAATGCACAAATTGATTAAACGACCATACCCAGTTTGAAAATCAGTGTCTTCGAGTGCTAGTTTGCAAATTTTTTGCCTTATTATCAACTTTAGCCTGGCATAAGAAAATTTATAGTCGATCTTCATGGAATCAACATTCCAGACATAATGGTGAGGTTAAATCTAGCTCTAGACACACCCAATTTCTACAGATTCTCTAGATTTGGGTCGAGGTGCTGAAGCATGAATGGTCTTGAATGGCTATGTGTAGAGAATCTCCCCATGCTCTGATACGATGTAAGAATTTGGCTTAAGGTAGAATTCACCCAAGAAAAAGGAACTCAAACACAAGCACAACAGTAGACCAAAGAGAGATTATGATTAGAATGATGATATATTCATTAAATATGCCATATGAAAGTACACTAGGAGTGCCTATATATAAAGGCCTCTAGAGAGCTTCTAGAATGCATTGAAGTCAGCAACATGATAAGTCATACAACTAGGCACATGTCCACCAGATATGGGTTATCCTCCATTAAGCACAAAAGTAAGTGCGATGATGTGAGGATAAGCCTACAATGGTGTAGACAACATGTGCTAAAAAGAGAGTGTGAATAACTATGTTGTCTACATGACAACTTAGTTAATGATGCAAACTCAAGTTTTGTAGACACCGTGTGCTTAATTAGAGTTGTGTACTTCTATGTTGTCAACATGACAACTCATGAGAGTACACAAACTCCTAAGTGTCTCACCTAAATAAATAATAAAACAATGCATTAACCTAAGTAAATTTAAATAAGCGTAAATAGTAAATACTTATTTACACCAACACTCTTAAAAAGAATTCTCTTTATGCTTATGCTATTAGATCATTATTTTACCAAAAACACCTAATAATTCAATACACTATGAAAAAAAATCATGTCATTAGTTTATCTTAGATTCCCCATCTTTAAGCTTGAAAATTGATATTGATATGGACACTAAGATAACTAAATATGAATGGTTCTTATGATTTTGAACATTAATCTTATTAGAATGAAATTTTATGTTGCATCATAAGTTATATCATATCCTAAAATTTAGAAATAAATAAAATAGTACAAATAAATAAAAGTGGTCAATATTTGGTTTGTTCAACTAGCAACTTATAACTCTAATGGACATATTGATGTTGCATTAGTATCATACCAAATAGTACTAAATGCCACCACATATCATTGATGATCTTATATATATATATATATATATATATATAAAAGATTTTATGATTGGTTTAGAAGTCATAATTTAGAGATGGAGATGAGCATTTTGAAGGTCAAAGGATAAAAATAGGTAATGAAGTTCTATATTTAAAGGTATTCCTTTCTCAAAGGTGTGGTTTAATTAGAACATTTGTTTGATTTGAGTCTTCCTAGAAATGGTGTAGTTTACTGACATAGCTTGGGCACCTTGTCTTGAAAAAGAACATTGTTTCAATGCTTAGCTATCTTGAAACAAACATGAACTACATCCTATGATGGATAAAATCCTACAAAACTGAACTAACCCATATACTTTATCCAAAGTTGAGTATTTGGTCCATCCTATAACAAATCCCTTACTTTTAGAGTCATGCACTTTATCAAAGAGATTACTAGAGATCTTAGATATAAGAACCTACATATTGCTTGTGATATTCTTCACGTTATCCATGATACACAGGGGGACATTGAGTGTGGAAAGGAAATTGAAGCTGTCATAGTGCACATAGCAGTAATCCATCCATACTTGTCAAACAATCTCATTAGCACAAAATTCTTGTTAGAAATAACAATTTCTACTTGAGATTAATTGTCTATCAATAGATGTTTCTAGATTATTACGTTTAGGTATTTTGGTTGTGTCAGCTGTAGTATTTTCCAAAAGTGTGTAGATATTTTGTATTGTTAGCTAATGCAAGATTTCTCTAGAATATTGTACACTTGCCTATAAAAAGGTACTATGCATTCATTTGAAATCATAGTGAATGGAATATAATATATTTTTATTGTACCACAACACATTGTGTTCAGTGTTTTTCCATTTTCTTGTGCCTCTGCTCTTCCATCAAATTGAGCCTAGTTAAAAAGAGGACTTCGGAGGATTGCAACAAAGAAAGGGGATTGAAAATCATACAAACCATTTTGTTGTGAGATTTCTAAGTTTTTATATGAGTTTTTATTAGGCATGGCTTAGGGAGCTTTTAGCTTTCAATTCCAATATTTTTTGGAAAGAATTATGATGATTGGGCTTTTAGAATGAAGCTTTTAAAAAAAAAAAATCTCAAATTGGTTTTTACAATTGAGTGTCAACAACTTAAATCATTTACTTAGTTCATGTCGAACTAGTAATGCATGCTGAGTATAATATGAAAATACAAGATCATGTTAAGCTACAATGAGTGTCGAGTCACTCAAGTGCTGAGAAGATAGACCATGTCAAGTGGTTCAAGTGCCGAGTAAACAATAGATGTTGAGTAGTTCAAGTGTCGAGCCAAAAGAAGAAATATAGTGTATGCCAAGCATTAATAACTACATATGTTGACTAACACAAATTGGATATATTTGTTTGTTATGGCACAAACAACTATGTAAACCATTTTGCAGCTAACATAATGTTAGATTTCATTCTTTAGAGATAAGAACGAATCTACATGTAGATTCCCTATGCAATTACATGTAGCCAATCAGAAAATGGGAAGGTTTAAGTGGCAAAATGGATGAATCTCAGCTATGGATTCATACCTAACCCTAAGCCACCTAATTCTTCTTAAGGAAGATGAAGCTCTAAACTTTTTATGAGAGAGAGAAGAGAGTTGAGAGCATTATGAAGGGGTGAATGATCGAATTGAAGGTGCAAATAAGATACTTTGTAGAGCATTCAAGGTGACTTAGAAATGAGAGTGAATTGCAAAATTAGTTAAGTGAAGAACAAAGAATAGAGGATGCAAAATTGTTACATTAGATCACGAAGGATCAATCAAAGACTGAATAGAGGTGATTTTTTATCAGGCAAACAAGTGCCTACTACAAGATCTATGCTTAGACATTTTGACAAGTGATTTCTGTTAAATCTCCTAAGTGGATTGGTACTAATAGGCCTTATCAAATCCTTTAATAGGGTGACATTCCAAGTGAGTGATCAGAAGTCCTATAACCAAAAAAAATTCTAATAGGGTGTTGAAATACTTTAATAAGGTGGGACTTAACAATCTTTGTAAGGCTTTAATAAGGCATGCCTTTCAAAGGGAAGATCATGTTTCATGGTCAAACCATTGTAACCTTAATTGGCTACACTTTATTGCTGTAGTAGTGAATATTTGTGGGTGTCATCCCCTCCCCAGTTTTACCTTCTAATTTGGAGGGTTTCTGGGTAATCATATTTGGTGTCAAGTGTGTGTGTTTAATTTCTTACATACTTTAGATGCATTTTCTTTACATATTATTTTAGTGTGTTAAAGCATGTGATGTATGAATGGTGAAAGTTTTATGAGTCAAAGTTTAAACTCCTAATTCACCCTCCCTTCTCAGAAGTTTACCTTTGCCACTTGTAATTCCAACAATTGGTATCAAAGCCAAGTTCTCAGAACAAGGAGCTTTGCAACTTAGAGGAAAGATCCTAAAATGGAAGTCTACAAATTGGGAAAGACTATTGAGAACTAGGAGATTGAGATACATCTTATACTACATCAATTGAATGAATCCAAAGATGCCTTGAAGAGAAGGAAAGATTGCTATAGCACAAAATGACACACAATACAAAGAGATTGACACCACAAAGCTATTTGCAGATGGTAACTCTAGTGAATTTGATGTAGCAATTGAAGATCTAATGGAAAAGAATAGAGCACAAGCTGAAGAAACCAAAAATCTCAATTTGGAGCAAGAATCACAAGCTATACTACTATGTGAGGTGACTGAACAAAATAAGAAAGCCATAGAAGACAAGGCTATGAATGAAGAAGAAAAAAGAATGCTAGAAAATAGATTGGAAGAGAAGTCAATAGAGATATCTAGGATCTCAAACATGCAATTGGGTACCTTGAGGAAAATGATGAATGCTCATCATGAGTTGAATGTCAAGGATATTGAGATAACTACATTGAAGTTGCAGAATGAAGAATTGCAGAATGACCTAAAAAGAGAAAAGAAATCTGCTAAAAGTTTCAACAAGACAAATGAAGCCATCAAGTACTTTGAGAAATTACTAAAATCTCCTAGATGCAATAGAGATACATTAGGATTGGGCTACACAAGCATTAAAGAAGGAGAATCGTCGAAAGATGCTAAGGAAAGGAACAAAAAAGGTAAGAATTCCAAACCTACTTATCATAATTGTGGAAAGAAAGGGCATACTGCTAATGTGTCCATGAGCAAGAATGAAAATCAGAATGTTAAGCCTAAGAACATGGTCCATTTCCATAAGTGCAATAAATAAGGTCATCAAGCACATGAATGTAGAACCAAAACCATGCATGCACCAAAATTTGAAGGATATTGCTACAACTATCAAAAGTATGGACATAGAGCCTTTGAATGCAGATCCAAGTCCACATGGTCATCAAGCAAGCCAACAAAGGTAAGAAGCTATGGAAACTCTCATAATTGGGATTAGGATACAAGATATATCTATCACTATTGTCAGGAATATGGATGTGTACCTAATAATTACATTAGGACTCAGTTCAGTGGTAATTACAAAAGGTGGTTGAGTCAAACTGATGAAGTACGACTCTGATACCACTGACGAAGGGCCACACCACCCTTACCAACTCACAACCAATAATGCAACAATATGAAGACAATTTTATTATACCTAAAAATTCAATAGCAATTACAATAAAATTTTTCCAAGATCTCTCAAGATCCAATCCAAACCCAAGCTAGTCTAGATCCACACTCTGGTAGAAACCTCTGAGATATCAACTTGTGCTCACAAGCCACCAAGTAACCTCCTTGTTTCTAAACCGTAGTCAGTAGCTCATCTCCAACTTTATCCAAGATTCAAGTGTAAACTGCCTCACGTTCAACGCTCTATCTACACACTCACAACTCTATCACAATCCTGCTGTAAACTGCCTCACATTCGGCGCTCTGTCCACAGACTTAGGAAAAATCACTCTTCACTTCCTCCTTCTCTTTCACACCTTGAAACATTCCAAGCTTTCCAAGCTTCCACTTCTCGAGCTTCTCCTTCTCAAGCTTCCACTTCTCAAGCTACTCCTTGAGCTTCTCCTTGAGCTTCTCCTTCTTGAGCTTCTACTCCTCAAGCTTCCCCTTGAGCTTGATTCAAAAATGCTCATATGCCTTGCTTAAATAGGAACTTACCATCCCATGCATGACTTATCCACAACCTTCTATAATTCCTCCACAACCTTCTACAACTTCCACAACCTTCTACAACTTCCAAAACTTTCTACAATATTCATAACTTTCTAGAATTCTACCCACTCACCTCGATAAATGGAATGACAACCATTTATTTTTTATTTTTTTTTCTATTATGCCACCTATGCACCTCGAAAATAGAAATTACTTTTTCCTTTCTTTTCTCCTTTTTCCCTTTTTTTATTTTTTTATTATTTCTCCTCTAATTTTCGTCACTTTCTCTCTCCTCCACAAATTTTTTTTTTTTCAATTTTTTTTTTTTCATGCAAGATGCTCCTACATCACAAACCACATGCTTTAGTTGTTCGAAGAATGGTCATATTAGCAAGCATTGTCCAACTAGGTCCAAAGCACCAAGTTGTGAATTTGATAAAGGCAAAGGCAAGGAAAATGTTGAACACACTAGGAATGGGATGAATAAGAAATGGAAGAAGAAAGATGGTTGCAGTACATCAAATGGAGAAGGGATCACTTCACCTAATCGATCAAGTGGTCACACCTCATCAAACTAAGAAAACAAGAGGTATGTGGGACTAATATTTAAATTATTACATTATACATCAGTTCCAAAAGTACTAAAAGGGCTAAATTATCATGAATGATGATGCAAGAAGTTGTCAAAAATTCAAAGCCAAACCTTTAAGTTTTCATGTTTTCGGCAAGCAAGAAAAGTTTTCAATGGATGCCAATTGGAATACTAGTTAGTGTCGAGTTGTTAGGCTAGCTAGTTGATGCCAAGTCTATAGTAGCTACCAAGTGATGGTAATACCTATAGATGCTAAGTGAATTTGAAATCGTGTTGATGCTAAGTTTATAGTTGTACAAGCATTAAGCATTAATTGCAAGGATTTTGAAGGGTGTATAGAAAATTTTCACTCATTTCTCATCATTTTGAATTTTAGCAAGAGCTAAAGGTGTAGAAGGTGATTCATAAGTTTGTTCGAAGTGACTACAAAGATCTTAGGAACAATTTCACTCACATTTTTTGAATTTCAAAAGTATGTATTCACAAGCTGAGCTACATAGTTTACATTGGTAGCAACCCTAGTTTGTCATAATGGTGTCAAGCTTAAGAAATGTATAAGGAAAAGAGGTGTTGAATGTGTAGTTAGTTAGTAATGAGGTAAAAAAACCAAATTTTAAAGCAATTCTAGATGTTTCTTATAAACAAGACCCGTTAGGTGCATTATCCATGATTCCCCCAAAAGTTATTATGGTTAAGGATGTTAGAAAATATTATAACTATGAGATAGGTGGATTTGGTAATATGGTGATAAGGGAAGGATATGACAGATTGTGTGAAAATAAAGTCTTAAAAGAAGATTTCAAAATCATTGAAAGGAAGGGTTTGACGCATGCCCTAGAATTCCCCACTAACTTCAAAACTGATTAGATAAGAATAGTACTAAGAAAAATTCATGATAGATCCCTATGGCTAGAAGGAGGAACAATATAGATTTAAAAAAGAATAATTCATAGGGTGACTATTTTTCCAACCCTAGATTGGCCAAAGACTGCACAAAGTGATTCAAAAGAGGTAATAGAGAAGAATATAAGTGCAAAATGGAACAAGCATGGAATGAAAATAGACACCATCACAGATCCACTAATAAAATTTCTAGTAAGGATTATTTCTCATAAGTTTTATCAATCAAGCAGATTGAATAGTGTACCCTATATTGGAGTGGATGTGGGATATAAAAATTGTGAAGAAAGATCATAATTATGATCTAGCTAAACTTCAATTGCAACAAATAATGGAGAACATTGGAGTAGTCAAGAAGACAAAGAGTACTTAGTGCAAATTTGGATCAATCCTAATTTGCATATTTTTCTATGTACAGAACACATTCCTATCTTTTGGCAAAATAGGATGGAAAAAAAATAGCATAGTAGCTACCCAGATAAATGAGTACATTGAGCAAATGGGTGAGAATTTTGAAACTATCATGACAAGCTATTTTGAAGACTTTAAGAAGACTATGAAGAAAAGGATAAGATTACCTATTTTCTTGGTTGAATAATATTACAATGACATATATTTTCTTGTTGATATTGATTACACATATTTATAGGCTACCATACCTAGGGTAAGGTGGCTGAGAACCTTAGGTTATGAGATTAATGTTGATGGAGCCTCAACTGCCATCCTTGCACTTCTTGTTGAAGAAGTTGACAAAATAGCTAAAATATTTGGAAATTATGATGTCATGAAGTCCAAAGTAGAAATGGAGTTAAATATAGCCTCCACACTAAAAAAGAAGGATAAAAAGGTGAAGAAACTTAAGGAAAAATTTGGTGAAGGTGTTGAATAACTATAAGAGGAAGGTGATGAAGAGGATGAAGAGGAAGAATAAGAAAAAACTAAAGAACCTCTTGCATTAACCCAAGCTATGGGTGAGGATAAAGAAGAAGAAGAGGGTGCTAAGGAAGAATAAGTCGAGGAAGCACCAACTCATGCCAAGCCCAAGAAGAGAAAGGCCAAGGCACACCTTGTGACCAAAGTTAAGAAGGTTGCAAAACCTACTCTAGCAAATCCATCAACACCAACCACCGGAGCAAGCACAAGAGCCACCACTCAAAAGTCTAAGGAGAAAATGAAACAAATAGAACAAGGAAGCTAGAAGTAGAAGAAGCAAAGAAGGAAGTACATTGCTCAACTAGATTCAGATGAAGAAAAAACTCAGTTATAAGATACTAGCCAATTAAAAGTGATAAGTCATACAACACTTTTTGATCTTGAAAATATCTATGAGAATGTTAGAAATAATGTAGATCTATCTGGTTTGAAAAATATTGATTTTGAAAAACTTGGAAGAGAGGAGAAAAATCTAGTTGAAGAAGCAATATATGCAATAGAGAAAATAGAGCAGATAGAGACAACAATATAGAAAATAGGATAGATAGATACATCTATACCTACAACATAGATAAGGTGTAACTCAAATCATTGTCATTGATCAGGATAAGTTTAAAGAAGGTGAACAAATAACGAAGGTAAAGGAGCAAGAGACCATGCAAGCATTGGTAACTTTACCAACATTAGGCTGCTCACCTACAAAAATTCTTTAGAATTTGAGCATGAAAGCAATACCCCTACAAATCTTAGCACCAGGCATAAGCTCTTCTAATGTTGAAAAAGGTAATTCACTATGGTGATATAACTTTAGATGAAGAGAAAGTGATTCCAAAATTTGATTATGACATAATGACTATTGATCAAATAAGAATTCTACAACAAGCATTAGGGAAGAAGAAACACCAAGAAATTCTTAGAAAGAAGTACAAACAAAAGCAAGCATTACAAGAAATGAAAGACATCTTTTTAAATGCATTCAGCTTGCCTACTCCAGAAGAAACCAAGCCACTATTGGAACAATTGTCAAATATTGTGGAGAAGGTTAATAATGAAGATCTAGATCCAAATGCCAAATTTTTGGAATGGTCTAAAAGAAAGTTCCAAGGAAAAGTGAATGAAAGGATATCTAGTGATATATCATTGACACAAGTTTATTTAGAAAATAAGGTTGAGGATGTGAAGATGGTATTTGAGAATATTTTCTCATTGTACACCAAACTGTGTGATCCCACACTCTTCACCCAAGACACCAAACATAAAATACTAAGCCTAGAGAGGAATCTAAGCATATCAAGTACACAACTACCTAAGAACTGAGCTCAGAGTGAGAAGCATTTCCACACATTGCTTCAAGAGTTAATTAGTTGTGTTAACAGTAGAAAAGGCTAATATAAGAGCCAAATTGACACAAATTTAGGCCTTTCTCACCCCACACATGTAAATTCTCCAAAAAGAATTAGGCTATGTAGAAATTTTTTTGAAGAAAGATCCTAATCATTCTACATCAAATGGCCTAGTACACCTTTTAGCTAAGCTTGCCATCCAAGTGAAGTCACTAGATGTTGCATGTGACAATTGGGATGCATCTTTGAAAATAATCATGGAAGTCCATAAATCCTTTTTGGAAAAATACAATATCAGTGTATAGACCCACTGACATAAGTGTCAAAAAGGGGGAGATAAACAAACAAGGGGAGATAAATACAAAAGGGAGATAAATAAGAAAGGGGAAGATATATTAAGAGGAGAGAATAATGAAAGGTGGAGAGATGAATAAAGAAAATGAAAAAGCATGAAAAAAGGGGGAGTAATCAGAACTCCAAGTAATATACATTTTTGAGAAACATAAAGAGAGAAGAGCAGATATATATAGAGGCAGAGAGTAAAGAGTATAAGTGCATTGAAGAGAAAGAGTATCAGTTAGAAGAGACAAATCTACTTAGAATGGAGAATAGATTTTGGATACAAAATAGACATATTAACTTAGGAAGATTTATACATTTTGAGCTATATAGGTTATTCCAAAATTTTAAATTTTTTGAAGTTTTGTATATAAGCCAAGTCATGGTTATGTTATACTCAAGAAGATTAGATTGTTTGTATATATTCAAGTATTTTTTACACTCATGTCAAATAGGGAGCTTGTTGATCTTAGATTGGTTTTAACAATTGAGTGTCAATACACTAAGTCATTTACTTAGTTCATGTCAAACTAGTAATGCATGCCGAGTATAATATGTAAATACAAGATCGCACCTAGTTGCAATGAGTCTCAAGTCATTCAAGTGCTGAGAAGATAGACCATGTTGAGTGATTCAAGTGTCGAGTGAATAGTAGATACTGAGCAATTTCGGTGCCAAGCCAGAAGCAAAATTATAATGTATGCTAAGCATCAATAAACTACATATGCCGAGTAACATAGACTGGACATATTTGTTTGTTATAGCACAAACAACTATGTAAACCATTTTTCAGCTGACATAAGGTTAGGTTTCAATTCTTTAGAGATAATAACAAATCTACATGTAGATCCCCTATCCAATTACATGTAGCCAATAAAAAAATGGGAAGGTTTAAGTAGCAAAATGGATGAATCTTAGTCATAGATTCATACCTAACCCTAAGCCATCTAAGTCTTCTTAAGGAAGACGAAGCCCTAAAAATTTTATGAGAGAGAGAAGAGATTTGAGAGCATTATGAAGGGGTAAATGATCAAATTTAAGGTGTGAACAAGATAGGTTGTTGAGCATTCAAGGTGACTTAGCAATGAGAGTGAATTGAAAAATCAGTTAAGTGGAGAACAAAGGATAGAGGAGCAATATTGTTACATCAAATCATGAAGGATCAATCAAAGACTGAATAGAGGTGATCTATTATTAGGCAAGCAAGTGCCAACTACAAGATCTATGTTGAGATATTTTGATAGGTGATTTCAGTTAAATCTCCTAAGTAGAGTGGTCCTAATAGGCCTTGTCAAATCCTTTAATAGGGTGACATTCCCAGTCAGTGATCAGAAGTCCTTTAACAGGCACACTTCTAATAGGGTGTTGAAATTGTCTAATAAGGTAGTATTTAACAATCTTTGTAAGCCCCTAACAAGGAAGGCCTTTCATAGAGTAGATCATGTTTCATGGTCAAACCATTGTAACCTTAATTGGCTACACTTTATTGCTTCAATAGTGAAGATTTATGGGTGTCATCCTCACCCTTGTTTTACCTTCTCATTTAGAGGGTTTCTAGGTAATCATATTTGGTGTCAAGTTTGTGTGTTTAATTGTTTACATGTTTTAGATGCATTTGCTTTACATATTATTTCAGTATGTTAATGCATGTGATGTATGGATGGTGAAATTTTTATGAGTCAAAGTTCAAACTCCTAATTCACCCCCCCTATCAAAAGTTTACCTTTCCCACTTGTAATTCCAACAAAGCTTATATTTGATTCCTATGAGTTATCAGATATAATATTAAATAGTTATGGTGAACTTGTAGATGAGTCTAATTTAAATGCTAATCAAAAGAAAAATCTTTATGAAAATAGGTAGAATAATAAAATACTTTGCAGATTATTGGACAAGCACTAGATGACTCATTTCTTGGAAACATTAAGCCAACCATTACATCCAAACAAGCTTGGGATGTTCTTGAGATTCTATATCAAGGTACAATTAGGTAAAGATTGTTAAATTGCAAGCACTTAGAAGATATTTTGAGAATTTACAAATGTAGGATTCTTATTCTATAGAGCAATTTTCAAATTGTGTTATGAATGTGGTCAATCAAATAATGATGAATAGTGATGACCTTATTGATTAGAAGGTTGTAAAAATGTTTTCCTCCTAAATTTGATAATATTGTGGTTTCATTTGAAGAAACTAAGGATTTAACAAGATTGTCTACAGATGAGGTGTTTAGATCCTTGTATAATTATGAAGACAGGTTGAACACACATAATAGTAATTCATTGGAGAATGCACTCAAAGTTCATATATGACATTTTGTGGAGGTAGAGGAAGAGGAAATTCTGAATTTAGAGGAAGAGGAAGAGGTAGATATATGTTTCAAAAGGAAGAAGGAAAGAGTATAGATCAAGGAGGAAGGAGAAAATACTTCAACTCAAGGGGATGCAATAATAGCCAAACATCATAAAGGTATGATAAAAAAATGTTCAATTTTATTATTGCAAGAACTTTGCACATTTTTTAATTGATTGTAGAAAGAAACAAGCTGATATGAGTAAGCAAAATGAATTTTTTTTTGAGAGTAGTTCTAAGACATTGTTCATTACTTGCAATGAATCTCAAGAGAGTTCAAATAATTTCTAGTTTCTAGATAGTGGTTGTAGAAATCATATGATAGGAAACAAAGAGTTTTTTGAAAGCTTGGATAGATCAATTAAATCAGAAGTGAAGTTGGGAAACAATGAGATAGTGGAAGTAAGTGGAAAAGGTACAATAAATGTCATAATAAAGCATGGCAAGAAATCTATTTTTGATGTATACTTTGTACCCAATTTGAAACATAATCTTTGTGGAGCAACTTAGTCAAAAAGGTTATAGAGTTATTTTTGAGAAAAATGTGCTCACTATATTTGATATGCCTCCTTGTAACTTGTTGATTGCAAGGGTAGAAATGAGAAATAACAAAATGTTTCCACTTCAAATGAAGAGAAATATGATTGATGCAATTATAGCAAGTTTCAAGGAAACAAGTCAAGATCAGACATGGATATGGCACTTGAGGTATGGTCATCTAAATCTCAAAGGATTATCTTTGTTGCAAAGGAAGGAAATGGTGAGAGGCTTACCTTCAATTGAAGCATCATTAAGTCTATGTGAAAGTTGTATTTTGGCCAAACATCATAGAGAGAGTTTTCCAAAAGGAATGTCATATAGAGCAAGGGTACCTTAAGAAATTGTGCATTTAGATATATGTGGTCCAATGAAAACATCATCATTAGGGGGGAGCACATATTTCTTAACATTTATTGATGACTTTAATAGAAAGACATGGGTTTACTTTCTTAAATAAAAATCTAAACCTTTTGGAAAATTCAAAGAATTTAGGGATATTGTTGAGAAACAAAGTGGTTTACCTTTCAAGGTTTTGAGATCTGATAGAGGTGGAATATATAAGTCAAATGGTATTTTAGATTATTGCAAGAATCATGGAATCAAGAAGAAATTCACTAAAAATTACACACCATAGAAAAATAGTGTTACAAAGAGAAAGAATAGGAAAATAATGGAGATGGCAAGGGGCATGTTCAAAGGTAAGAATATTCCTAATGAGTATTGAGCTAAGGTCATTTCTTATATTGTTTATATCTTGAATAGGAGTCCAACGAAGATTGTGAGGGACATGATTCTACAACAAGCATGAAGTGGTAAGATTCATAGTGGTTCTCATCTCAAAGTATTTGGTTGTATTGTATATGCACATGTTCCAAAATAAACTAGAAGTAAATTAGATGATAAGAGTGAAATGCATTTTTGTTAGCTATGATGAGCAATCTAAGGCATATGTGTTGTTTAATCCTATCACTAGAAAAATCATTGTGAGTAGGGATATTGTATTTAAAGAGGATGAATCTTGGGATGGAATTATAGATACAATTGTTACAGGTGCTGCAAAAATACCATATGATGAGAAGGATATAAATGATCATGAAGATCAAGAGGATCAACCAAGAAACCAAGAAGGAACTCCACCATGAAGTCCACAAGTAGATCACTTAGAAAATGAAGTTGAACATGGAGAATCTTTGAATTCATAAGTAACTAATGATTCAAATCCTATATTTGCATGATTGAGATCAAGGATTACAAGCAAGAAAACTAGAAGCTTAAATGAGATTTATGATCAAGGAAGTAACATAGATTTGCAATCAAACTTTATTTTATTTTCTCAAGATCCTATATATATTGAAGATGCAATTAAGGAAGGATATAGGATTAATGAAATGAATGATGAAATAGAATCTATTGATAGAAATAATACATGGGAATTAGTTTATTTTCCTAAGAACAAAGATTGCATTGGTATAAAATGGGTTTTTAGACTAAATCTAAAGCTAATGGAGATGTAGACAAATATAAGGCAAGGTTAGTTGCTAAGGTATTTTCACAAGAATATGAGGTTGACTAAAATGAGACATTTGTACCTATAGCAAGACTTGATACTATCACAATAGCATTAGCTATTATAGCTCAAAAAAAATGGATGGTTTAATAAATGGACATCAAATCAGTATTTTTGAATAGACATTTGGAAGAAGTCTATGTACAATAACCACTAGTATATGAAATAAGAGGATATGAAGACAAAGTTTATAAGTTGAAGAAGAGACTCCATGGATTGAAGCAAGCTCCAAGAGCCTGGTACAATAGAATATATTCATACATGGTATATAATGGATTCAAAAGAAGCACCAATGAACCTACTTTATATACCAAGATCAATGAACAAGGTTAGATTTTGATTGTTTGTTTATATGTTCATTATTGGATCTTTATAGGAAACCTATCTATTGGCATGTTTAAATCAGAAATGAAAAAGGAATTTGAAATGATAGATCTAGGATTGATGAAATATTTTCTTGGAATTGAAGTTATTCAAAATGGTAAAGGAATTTTCATTTGTCAAAGTAAATATGAAAAAGAGTTAAATTGATAAATTGTTGTCCAGTTTCTACACCTATGGTAGTAGGCAGCAAACCAAATAGAGAAGATACTAAGAAAGGTTTTGACCAAACTATATTCATAAGATCGGTTAGTAGCTTGATATATCTCACAACAACTAGACTAGATATTATGTATGGAGTGTGTTGGTCTGGTTTTTGGCATGAATTTTTGTTTCCCTTGTTTAGGTATAAAATTTTTAGTTTGTATCCATTAATGGTGAATAGGGTTTATGGTCTTTGGTCATCCAAATTTGTTAGCATTGAAATATTTGTTAAAACCCTATGTCTCATTCCTTTTAATTTTTTCAGGCGCGAAATCTTTTGAAAAAAAGAACTTGGGAAAATATTTTGTTTTCATTTTTATTTTTTTTCCACACCCTTGGATAGCCTTTTCTCTCATGTTCCTCACTGTCTAATTTGGAAAGATCTACAGTTATTGCTATCTCGCCATAAAAAGATGTGCAATTTTTATGTATAGCGAAGTAGCAAGCCTAGAAATTTTAAAAGAACAAGATCATAAAATGAAGGTATGGCAATCAGGGATTTGTGTCATGACATAGTTTTTAGTCACGTGCACCTTGTTAGTACTGTCAGGAAGGAAAAGGGACCTAGTAAAAAGTAGCTAGAAAGTAGTGCCTAAATAAAGGTTTTTTTTGATGCCTCACTATGGAAAAAACTAAGCATCTCACCGTTAGGAAAGTAGCGAGTAGTTGATAAATCAAAGACACAGTGGCCTTCAAGTTTCTTGGTTACCATAATTTGTCAAAGTGGCATGGTGAGTAATAACTGCTATTGTCAAAAGTAGTTAATAAGGGTGATGGTGATTTGATTGGTTTTTATTCTTCTAGTGTCGAGTTTTGTTAAGTTCATCGAAGCTCGCTACCTCACTATCAAATTTTTTTAGCATCTCGCCATTAGCGACATAGCAAGGCACTATGAAATGAACATATGGTGGGACCTCAAGCAATGTGGAAAGGTGACTAGGATTAAAGAAAGGTTTTTTTTGTTACCATTAGTGTAGAATTTACTACATCATCAGTACCTTGGACCCATGCCCCATTCATAAAGCATATAAGGGATTCTGATCATCAGATCAAGCTTGAATCAACGATCCTTGCTATCTCTCTATGGAAAGTTGTGAGTTGTTTACTCTATGTGAGAAAGTGAGTACGGGACCCACCACTCTTCAGGGTACTTT
This sequence comes from Cupressus sempervirens, assembly GCA_028749045.1. Lineage (NCBI taxonomy): Eukaryota > Viridiplantae > Streptophyta > Pinopsida > Cupressales > Cupressaceae > Cupressus > Cupressus sempervirens. The sequence goes on along the minus strand of CM053786.1, from coordinate 690,178,245 downwards.
GTGTAGTTTCTTTACCTTTGATTTGATTTTAGATTGACATTTGTTGCTATCTTTTCCATGAAGAGTTGGTTGAAGGATATGTATAGAGAGGTAGCGACATGTTGACATGTGTCCTAAGTTGCCAATGGGTCTAGATGAAAATGCCATCAAGGAAGGAGCTGTGTACATGGTCAGTTCTCATTGGATTGACTGGCCAACTTGTCAAGTGGAATGCCAAGTTGTCTTTTTCCACATCCCTTGATTGTAGAATTTTTAAAGATCGACGACACAAATTTAAACGCAGAAGGTGGTGCCACTCTATGTATTAATTAGACATGAAAGCTTCTTGTGTGAGGAAAAATAGAGTATAATACAGAATATTTTCTCATTTCTACCTTACGCAAACAAATATTTTGAACCTTTTCTAAGCAGAAGCAATTATTGAGAAGATCATGCTAAAATTGGTAAGATTGTGAAATAGCTTTCTCATGAAAAATTTGCAAAAATACAGAGCAAACTAGAGTAGAATTCAAGTAAGTATTTTTACTGCAATCCCTGTAAGTGTTTTTAGTTCTACAAAGCATAATCAAAGATGCTTCCAAAGAAGAGATTTTCAGGTCAAGAAAATTATTTGGATAGAAACATACATGATGATTTTCTTGAGTTGCTTCCTAAGTCTACTGTTGAGACAGTACAAGTGAAGAAGATGACCTCATTAAACCCTAGGTTAAGGATAGCAGATGGATTGTTTGATAAGGGTAATTGGGTCAAGGATGCTCATACCTCGCAAACTAGTTTAAATTTGTTCAAGAAATGGTTTGCAGAAAGGAAACTGTTTGCCCCACATGCTAATATATAGAATTTTGACCTAGAAAAGCTAGTGGTCCCTAGTGTTTTATGGATTATGATCCCCTTGAGGCCATGGCAAAGAACTATGATCAAGCCACTAGGGTGGTGAGAAGAATAGATGGTGAAATTGTAATCACCATCAGTCCAAAAGAGATTAGAGAAGTTTTTCATTTGGGACCTCTCACTAGGTATCATGTGCCCATTAATTTGAAAGATTTAGAAAAAGAATATATGTCTAAGAAGCATATAGTTAGACAAGGTGCACTGAAGGCCCACATTGGTAGAATTGGAACCCTACTAGCAATAACATCATCCTCTAAACAACCTTTCAAGAAAACATCCTTCAATGATAGGGCAATAGAGATATATAGGACCCTGTGTTGAGTTTTTGGTGAGGGTGAAGAAGATTTTATCCCTGTGATTTTCATGTATATGATTACTCAAATCTCCTCTTTTGGTGTGGAAATAATTTTTGATTTTTCTTCTTACTTTGCTGATGAGATTCACAGTGGATTGGTTGGGATCGCTAAGGGCAAAGTGGAGAATTCTTAGGGCCATTACTCTTTGTTGATGCATATGTTTCTTTTTAAGGGGGTTACATACTTTGGTAAAGAAATGGTTTTAAACAAAGAACAAGAAGAGGAAGCATTGTCAATTTAGTTATGGAGTACAAATATGACTAGGGAAGTAGAAAATGCTAGTTTTGTTAGATTTGACAGGTACTTTGCCTCCAAACTAAGGTGCCTCATATTAAGGGACAATTCCAGGATCCCTAAGGCACTAATGCACCTTATTAGGCCTATGGATAAACCCCACAATTTGAAAGTTTCACATAATTGGGAAGACATCATCCCAATTTTAGTTTCAACTATTATTAGAATCTATGGATTCAAGGGAACACCCCATGTACTACCTTACTAGGTGCCTTGGTAGGAGTAGCTAAAATTTTTATGGTAGTTGGGAGGAGTAGAAGAAGCTTTTTTGCAAAAAAGGGGGACATAGTCAATTTTTGCCACTTGCATAGTGGCCCACTAGTTTGTGATAACCAAGGAAGGGTGGGTTTTCCTCTACAATTTTTTGGATCAGTATAAAATTGCAGTATCTCACCCTTATTTTTGTGATGTAGAGGGTTTCTTTCATTTGGCTCTTAGGCATAGAATCAAGCTTTGTCCAATTGAGTATGAATTTTATTTCCCTGAAGATGTAATAAGGAATGAGTACTCTCTACAAGAGCAAGAAACAAAGAAAGAAAAATGGAGAGTCTATTCAAAAATTTTGAATTTTATTAATTGTTTTGACAAAGATTACAACCCTCTAAGTAATGCTATAATTAGTGCAGATAAAATAAATAAGCTTATGAATACATTCCCTACAATAATGGAGGTAATGAATGAGAAGAAGCAATATTTCATTGATTCTTTTCCAGATAAGGCCAGGGAAATAATGAGGAAATTGGGTTTCACTCCCAATATAGGGGCAAACCCATTAATTATTCAAATGAGGCTAGGATATACTATCATTCAGGATCAAAGGCCCATTTTGGATAAAGGAAAATAGATAGTTGAATCTACTAGTGCTATTTTTGAAGAGAGGCCTCCTAAACCTTCTCCTAAGAGGAGAAAGATAATAAGGGAAGAGGAACCTCATGATGAGAGTTACTCACCTTCCCAAACCCCCATGAGAATTGAGGAGGAGCATCTCACTGATGAGAAAATTGAACAAATTAGATCACAAGGGGAAGTTTTTGTTACCCAAGCAGAGATTGATGAAGGGAACCCCCAGGAGCCTCCTATGCCAAGTCTTGAGTTGACTATAGTAGATTTAAGGGGAAGGGAATTAGATCCTATTTTGGAACAAGCTAGTCAGCAATTTTTGTCTGATGACAATTTTGTAAAGTCTAGGGCTTTCCTTCAATTTTCTTGGAGGGTAAACATGAACAATTTTGAGGAAAGATGTAAGAATGTGAAAATAGAGTATCCGAAAATGGATGACGCCTCCATTCAAAATAAAATAAAGGAACAAATGATTCAAGAGTTCCAAAACATAACCTCTAAAGAAGGGAGACAGATGGTAAAGGCTAAAAATATTTTATTATTGCCCAATTGGGATATTAGTGATACCTTGATTTTTAATTCTGTGTCAAATAATTTGGGATTGCAAGATCCAAATAAAAAGGAGTTCTTGGGAACTACATTTAGTAATGACCAAGATGTTCTTGTCATGTGGCCATTGAGAAGAGGATCTAGGGCTATTCCATCACAACCTGATGATTTAGGACTAACAAGGAATATCATTGTGAAGAGAGTTTCCAATACCTCACATGTACAGGCAGCCCACATGAATGTAGATTACTCTCAATTTTCCTTGGCTACTGCAGAGAGGGAGGAAAAAGAAATGATTGAGTTGCAAAGCAAGTATGAGGTAGTGATGGATGCATAAAATAAGGAGGCAAAAAAGATAATTGAGCTTGATAATAAAATAATGGGGAGGTCCACTAGGCCAAGAATAAAATACCCTCACCCCCTAGTTGAACCTTTTAAATCCACCTCCCTCATAGAAGTACCAAATACACCCCAAAGGCTAGAGTATTACACTACTAAGGACTTTGAAGAAGAAAAGAATAAACTATGGGCTTTACATGTGGAGTTGAATGTGAAATATGAAGATAAATTAAGAAAAGCTCTCACGTATTTGGGGTATCAAATTGAATGGCTGCTAGTTTATGATCAGTTGGCTAGGGTGATCAATATCTGGGATGAAATGAAAGCAAGTGATGAGGCTTTGAAGCCTATTGTGAATAAGTGGGTAAGAAGGAGGAAGGAGATGACATTTTTATTTTATTCTATTATAAAAACCTCCTGTGATCAAATTGAGAAAACTTTTGATATTGTTTATGATCTTACTGACTTTGACAATGAAATAATTCATTTGCAAAGAATAATAGTTGGCTACTTAGATAAGTACAAGAGCCAAAAGTTTAGTTTGTTTCCTTGTGCCCTAGATAAGAAGGATAATTTAAAAAGTAAAGATGAATGGGCTAAGGAGTTGGATGATTTATTTTGTTTAAGAATGAATGAAGTTATCAATGAAATAGGGCATGCATGGTTGGTCACAACAAATGAAGAAATAGTAAAAGCCCAAATATTCTTTGATTCTTTGAAACAAAATTTTGTTACTATTAATAATGAGGTTGAGTATGTGCTCAAGAGGCAGAGTGATATTTTGCAATTCAATTGGCCAGATGATACACTATTTGACAAGTGGATGGCAGAAATAGCTCCTAAGGAACAATCTAAAGAAATAGAAATTGACAGTGATGACATGCAAAGGGATGAGATCCAATTCATTGATACCATCACTACACAAGGTGAACAGGAAGAAGAAGACAAGAATGATCAATCACTTTCAGTTGCAAGCCTGGGCCCACAAGACACTGACACAACCAAAGAAGAATGAAAAGTAGAAGTTACTCCCACCATACAAGATAAAGATGGTGAAAACTCATAGGTGGAGACTAACTTGCAATCATCAAAAAAAACTTCATCATTGGCTAGCTTGGTGGTTGCATACAAAGAGGAATCAGAATAGCAGCAAAATTAGCATCAATAGAGGATGTGACAAAAGCAGACCCACCAAAAGAAATTCTTTGATTTAGACATCTTATGTTACCCACATTTTTGCCATTTTTTGATAGGTGTATGTAAATATCTCTTGTAAAGGACACCTATCAATTTCTCTTAGCCTAAAGCTTGTTGCATCTCACATTATATAAGTGAGATTCTAGGGCTAGAGAATGGTCTAATTTCTAATGCTTTAGGTGATATACTTAGTTTGTTTTCGGTCTAATGTCGGAGCAAGTTTTATGATGTATTTTCTCTGTTAGTTCCTGAGAATAAATTAATATAGAATGATCTCTTTGTTGCTTCTTAAGGTCATTTCGAGTTTACTTCAAGTGTATACAATTTTCAAATAAATGAATACAGATTATGAGCTATCCCCATATCAGTTCTTTTAGAATTTTGTCTCCTTTTGGTTACTTACTTATCTTGATATTGTATGAGTAAAAGCTTTTTCAATTGAATGCAATCTATTTAGGTTGTATATCTATTCATCACTACTATTAGTTTAATGGATTAAGTAAAAGCTTTGATGAATTTGATAAGATTGGTGCAGTAATAGGAAGGATGCTTAGAATGATAAATTTTGATAAGAATTGTTGATAATGTTTGTTGTAAGGCAACAAATTAGATCTATGGATTTGTAGTAGACTCTTAACCCTAATGGATTAGGCACTAGTCAAGCTGATTCAATTGGAAGAGAAAAAATATCATAAATGGGTTTCAAATGCAGAATTATAATCAATTTTACTTTTATTTCCTACAGATCTTCAAATTTGGTCGATACTTGTTTTCATGGAATTTTTTAGCTTTAGTTAGCCACTATTGCTAAGAACATGTGCAAATCTATAGAAGAATTTTGGCCAAATCTGTTATATGGGATGTGTTTATCAAAATGTCAAAATTATGCATGTATTTGAGGATTTGAGATGAGAATTAGAATGAAACTAAAATAATTCTCATACAGTGTTTTCCAGTCTTGAATCATCCCTGGGTATACCCATCCTGGTTTTGCAGAGCCTAAAGAGTAGAAATCCACCTTTGGTTTTGTTGAAGTTAGGTCCAAATGGTTTACACATATAATTGTTAATAGGAATTTTCTAATCCTAAAGTTGTGTGAGTGATATCATTTTGGTATTGAGAATTTTGTTGTTCAATAATTTTAAAACACCAACAAAGTGAGTTTAATCTCTAGATTCATGGACTCACCTAAGAACTCACATTGGCAGGTAGGAAAAAGAATATTGATAAATATTGTAGGAACTATGAATCATGACATATTGTATTATACTTTAGATGATTTTAGAGTAGTTGGATATACTGATAATGATTTTGCAAGGAATATTGAAGATAGAAGGAGCACATATGGATATGCATTTCATCTTGGGATAGGTGTTGTAGCCTGGTCATCAAAGAAGCAACCTATAGTAACTCTTTCATCAACTGAAGCAGAGAATGTAGCAAAAACAACAATAGCATGTCAAGTAGTATGGATGTCAAGGATTTTGATAGATTTAATGCAAGATCAAGATGGACCTACTATAATCTATTGTGATAACAAGTCAACTATTGCACTTTCAAAGAACCATGTGTTTCACAAGAGGAAAAAGCACATCGACAAAAGGTATCACTTCATTGGAGATCTAGTTATTAATAGAGAAATTAATCTACAACATTGTAGATCAAATGAGACACTTACATATATCTTCACCAAGGCTTTAGCACAAGGGTAAAAGCACAAACTTGTGTCACCTTTTATAAAGAAACGTGATATCAAAATGTGACAGTTCAAAATTAATGACAAAAAAAATAGTATTTGTGTTTTAAATATGAAGATGATGTCAATGGATGAAATGTGTAGAATTGTATGAATTTTATGCGTATAATTTTTTATAAATTTTTTGACTAAGAATTTATTCATTTTATTTTATTTTGAAGTCCCTTTTTTAACTATAAAAAATATAGGATGTAGTTCCCGTCAAACAAGTATGTGCAAATCATCTTTTTTTGTTTTGATTTGAAAATATGTTATAGATGACACGTATAGCTACTAAACAAAAAAAGAAATAATTATTTTTGATGTATATTTTCTTTGTTATAAGTACTCAAGTTTGATCTTATCAGAATCCCACAATTTTTTCCTCCCGTCAAAACTTTCCTATCAAATCTATACCTTCTTGGAAAAAATTACATATCCATGAAGAAGATTCTCTCCTCTAGTGATAAATACAATTTTCTTATTTTTTTGATATGATTTACTATTTTTTTTCCTTTTTTGAGGGAGCATCTTCTGAAATGTTGAAATATCAACTTATAATATTTTGAGATTATAACATATTATAACTAATCAAAAGACTCAAAAATTTATATAATGATGATATTGAATCTAGAATATATAAAAGGGTAGTTTTAGTTTTTGAAAAAAATTGAGTTTTGATAGAGAAATGAGATTTGACCAAAATAGGTTTTTATATCACAAACGGTGACATAGATCTATGCTTTTACCCACAAGAACAATTTGAGATTTTGAGGGAAGCATTGTGAATTGTAAATATTAATGATTTAGATAGTAGAATTTAAGGTGGAGTGTTAGAAATAATAATTTCTACTTAGGATTAATTTTCCATCAATAGTTGTTTCTAGATTATTAAGTTTAGGTATTTTGGTTATGTCAGTGGTAGTATTTTCCAAGAGAGTGTAGATATTTTGTCTTGTTGGCTAATGCTATATTTCTCTAGAATATTGTACACTTGCCTATAAAAAGGCACTATGTATTCTTTTGAAATCATGGTGAATGAATTTTTATTGTGCCACAACATTGGGTTCAATTTTTTTTCAAATTCTTGTGCCTCTACCCTTCCATCAGTTCTTGCAAAGCATTATTTTCATCTTGTAGGAAATTTGATCACTTTTCCATTGATGGATTCCCAAGCATACCATAAACCATGGAGGATCAGGAATCAAAGACTTACACCACATCTCAATCTTCATCAATGCCTCAAACATGACTGCAAATTTACAGGCAAGATGACCATAATTGGCTTTGTTTTACCTCTTAATAACAAGACATTCCCATGGAAATAAGGAGTGAGGAAAATTGACAGCTATAGGTAAGAATTCCAATAATTTTAATTTATTTTTTAATTGTAGTCGCTTGTTCTAAGTCAATTTGATTACCTAGCATGTTCATTAATCAAGGCTTTTTCTAGAGCTCTTGATTTTTTATCCTTGTAGACTTCTAATAATTTTATTATTATTGGCCAGCTTAAATATCACATACAAAGATTTGATTCTTATATTAAAAGTGTTAGATAACTAAAATTTAACTTTTTTTTGTCAATGCTAATGTTTGACCATGACTTCAGTGTAACTATCTAATGCTTCAAACTTATCATTAAGAAGTTGTAAATGCACAAAGACTTAGAATAATATAGAGAAATACTAGTTAAATATTTTTCTTATTTATCCAAAATTATTAAGTGCATCTATATAAAGAAAAAGTTACATTTTAAAGTTTAAAAAGACATAATAAAACTTAGTTAAAATATATTGAGAACATTTCCAATTATCTAATTTAACTCAACTATCAATAAGATATGTGGTAATCATAAGAGGTTTTCAACTAGCAATGCCATCATCAACATTTTAGTCTTCATATTAAGGCTAAGCATCATGAACATGGAACATAGCAAGATTAAGATGAGGGAATTTGCTAAATCCTAGATAGCCAGCAAACCTATGGTCAAGAGCAAATGAAAAGATAAATTGGTGATGGATAAGCAAGGGCTGACCCATAGTTCTTCTTGTAGGAAGTTAGGATGCACAGTTAGTGTGTACATCTGCATTACTAGAATACACAATGTTTACATGTCATTTTTGAATTTTAATCATACAAATGGGTTTCTCACTATGGAAGGGTCATTTCCATTCTTTAACTATTGCACAAAGTCTCACAAAATTTCTACAACAATTTTAGGCTTTCTATCCATAACATTGTTAATGTTTATTTGAGAGATTTTGCAACTTCTTTGTGCTTTCTTTCACTGCAATATTTATAATTGATTTTTTTCTCTAGTTCTTTTATGTATGCACACTGAGTTTTACAATTAAGTCATGACACAATTCTATTGTCTAACATTAATATGCAATCTGTAGTAAGGATATTGTATTGTTGGTATTCTTAAATAATTTTTGTAGATAATAATGTATTAAATATTTAAAAAATATAATTTAATATGACCTTTTCATAAAAAATAATAGATTGTTAAATTATTTATTTTTTGATAAGAAAGATGCTGAAGTCATTGATTTATCATTAGAAAATTTAAAACACAACACAAGAGGCACTAAGAGGTCAGAGTTGGGTAGAATTCCTTCAATATTTCCTTGAAACATAAACAAAGAAATAATCAATGAGAAGTATCATAAATTATTCTCAATTGATGTCTTTCATTTTTGACTGGTCTTCTTTCAATTTGATCTGAAACAACACAAACAAAGCAACAAAAAAAGTTTCCTATACTACTAGTTGGATTATTAGTGGAGAAATTAGCTCATTATATGAATATTAATAACCACTATCCATAGAATATCATATAGGAAAGAAAAAAGGAAAAATCAAATAAATAAAATCAAAAAAATTCATATATTGCTTAAAAGAAAAAAGAGAATGTTTTTCATAAGATATAAGTCCTCATAATCATTAAACTATCATTGTTAAGTACATATTTGATAGCCTAGAGACATATTTGAATATAATGACATGTTTTGATATAGTGGTATAAATGACAAAGAAGGAGGATCCTCATCCACTTAACTATCCCTACTTTTAGTTGCAGTGGGTACTAGAAATTCCATACTATCTTTAGTCTCATTTTCCTAGGATCCTATTCTATCGTCTGTGATATATCTGTCAATCTAGTCTCCGAATCTAGGTCTTTATATGATGAACTAAAATAGAAGCACAAAGAATAAAAATAGAGCCTAAAAACAAAGTAGCAAAACAAAACTAAATATATCAAAGAAGCACACTTTATTATCAAAGCACTATAATTTCTCTTCATGCAATTATACATATTTATAGAGATTTCTTGAGAAGCTTCAAGAAAGGAAGTATTCTAGAGATTTCTATATATTTTTAAATTTACATATTTCTCAAGAAAAAAGGTTCATGAGGCAAGTAGAAAGTTCTAGAGTATGCATTAAATGTATTCCTACTATTGAATAAAATAAATGTTATTCCAACACCCCCCCCCCCCCCATAATGTTTATTTGGAGAGAGTAGAGAGTTGCAATAGATCTCTAAATTTTGTAAATTTGGCTATGGATAATGCTTTTGTAAATACATCAGCAACTTGATCTTCTATTCCACAAAATTGTAGTTCCACCACTTGAATTTCAATTAATTCTCGAACAAAATGATGATGCACTTCTATATGCTTGGTCCTTGCATGATATATTGGATTTTTTGCTGGCTTGATAGCACTTTGATTATCACAAAATATTGTTGTTGGAGAGTCTTGTGGATGATGCAATTCTTCAAGTAACCTCCAAAGCCACAATGCTTCTTGAGATGCCTTTGATGAACCAATATATTCAACTTCTATAGATGAAAGTGACACTATTGATTGCTTCTTACTACTCCATGAGATTGGTCTCAATCCAAGATGGAAGATATATCATGAAGTTGATTTTCTATCATCAATTTCACCTACATGATAATAATCTATAAATCCAACTAAGGTAGGCTCTCCTCCATATTTGTATTCGATGCTAATCTAGTAAGTACCCTTAATGTATCTTAATATTCTTTTGGCTACTTTCCAATGTTCAATGTGTGGATTTGCCATGTATCTAGATACAATACCAACCGCATATGCAATATTTGGTCTAGTTATGGTAAGATACAAAATATTTCCAACAAGTTGCCTATACAATTTTCCATCCACCTTCCTTTGAGGAGAGTTAGCAGTCAACTTTAATCCTACTTCACATGGTGTCTTAGATGGTTTACAATCACTCAAATTGAATGTTTTAAGTACATCAAGAGCATACTTAGTTTGAGAAAGCATGGCCCTTCCTTCTTCTTGCCATACTTTCATACCCAAAAAGTAGTGCATTAGTCCAATACTAGTTATTTCAAAAACTTGTTTGAGTTTATCTTTAGTTATCTCAATATCATGTGTGTGATCTCCTATAATAATCAAGTCATCCACATACAATACAATGATAACAACTTTATCATCACTATATTCTATATACACATCTGGATCAATTTTACTTCTTTTAAATCTAACATCTAGAAAGTATTTACTTGTTTTTTAGTATCATGCCCTTCGTGCTTGTTTAAGACCATATAGTGATTTTCTTAATCTATACACCAAATGTTTGTCACCATATTTAATAAATCTTGGTGGTTGTTGCATGTAAATTTATTCCTTTAAATCACCATGCAAAAATGCACTTTTTACATCCATTTGAAAAAATTTCCAACCAAACTTTGTAGCTAAAGAAACTATTGTACGACTGGAAGTCATCTTAGCTACTGGAGAAAAGGTTTTAGTATAGTCTATACCTTCTTCTTGTGAGAAGCCCTTAGCCACTAACCTTGCTTTGTATTTTTCAATAGCTCCATCTAATGTGAACTTGGTTCTATAGGTCCACTTGCAACCAACCACATTTTTTCCTTATGAAAGCATCGTTAGTTCCCATGTTCCATTATTTATCAAAGAATTGTATTCTTCTTTCATAGTTGCTTCCCATTCATCTTTTCCTTTTGCTTCTTCATATGTTCTTGGAGTGTCAACCTGCGTCACCTTGGTCATGAAAGCATAGTTAGAAAATATATTTCTAGGCCCTTCTTGATAAATTTCTTGGATGCTTCTAAATTTTGTTGGGTTTTCATTATCACTTTCACTTGATTCTTCAACTTGAGTCTCTTCCCATGTAGAAGTTTGCACGCCTTGACTTTGACCATTGGTAGAAGTAGAATTTTCTTCATCAATAAAAATTGGAAAGAAAGATAATATTGTAAAGTTATCATTCTTAACAACTTCATCAAACCATACATTTCTTTTAAAATAGATTTCATTTGTTTTGGGATTATATAACATATATCCTTTTGATTCCTCACTATATCCAACCATTATGCACTTCTCACTCCTTCTCTCAAGTTTTCTCCTTTCATCAGGAATGTGAGCATATGCATTGCAACAAAAAATTCTAAAATGAGATAATATAGGTTTTCTTCCACTCCATGTCTCTTCTGGTGTTATTTTCAAAACTACCTTAGTAGATGTTCTATTTAAGATATGTACGATAGTATGAACTAATTTAACCCAAAATTTAGCTTCTAGATTTCTAGAATGAAGCATACACCTAGCCATTTCTATTATAGTTCTATTTTTCCATTCAACAACCCCATTTCATTGGGGTGAATAAGAGATAGTTGATTCTTTCTTTATGCCATGTTCTTTACAAAAGTCTAAAAAACCCTTATTCATGTATTCAGTCCCTCTATTAGTTCTTATTATCTTTAAACACTTTCCACTTTGTTTTTCAATCAAAGCTTTAAACTCCTTAAACTTTTGAAACACTTCATCTTTCTTTTGTAGAAAATAAACCCAAATTATTTTACTATAATCATCTATAAAGGTGAAAGCATACCTTGATCCTCCAATTGAAGGTGTTTTAAAAGGACCCACTACACCATTATGAACTAGGTGTACATGAGTTTTTGCTCTCCATGATTTACCTTGAGGGAAACTTTCCACATGTTCTTTTCCCATTGCACATCCTTCACATACCTTGTGACTTAATGATATTTTTGGAAGCCCATGCACCATTTGTAATTTCTCCATAAGCTTGAGACTTTGAAAATTGACATGTCCTAAAAGCTCATGCCATAACCTACTCATATCATCATATTGGGCAATAGCACACATGTTTATCTTCACATTTAGAAGTAAATTATTGAAACTTATATACTCCATTCTAGATTTTACAAATTTCAATAACTCTATAATTATCATTGATATCCTTGATTAAGCATGTATCATTGTAGAATTCTATTTTATGTCCTTGACTTGCAATTTGAGCTACTGAAAGTAGATTTGTTTTTAATTCAGGGACTAACTTCACATTTTTGAACAAACCATTATCAACTTTGGCATTACCATTCCCTTTAATTTTTAAAGCACTATTATCTCCCAAATATATCTTCTCTTTAGGATTATCACTTATTGATTCAAATTGTTCCTCATTACGAGACATGTGTTGTGTAGCACCAAAATCAATAATCCAATCATCTTCGAAAGTATTATTTTCTTTAAGTGTAACACAAAATGCATTTCTTTTAGAATCACCAATTTTTGGAGAATTATTTATCCTTGTTTTTGTATCTCTCTTCTTGAAACATTCATTTTCCTTATGACCCATTTTACCACAATAATGATATTTCCATTTACTTTTGTTATGACCTATAGATGAAACACTCTTATTTTCATACTTCCAATTTCTTTCTTTAGATTGATTATCTTGTGACTTCTTATAATATTTCTTTCCTTTCATTGAAAAATGCTTAAGATTCATCATCAAATAATTCTTTTTCCTTAACTTGTCTTTTCTCTTCTTGAACTAACTTAGCACACAATTCTTTAGATTTAATACTTTTTAATTTATCCACAGTATCTAAACCCCTTATAAATAATTGATAAGATCTCGAAAGACATTGTAATATAATTTGCACAAAATCTCTATCATCTATATCTTTTCCAAGAGAAGCAAGCTCATTCTTCTTTTCCTTTAACTTACTTAAATGTGTGACTATCTCTTGTGAGTTTGATAACTTCATATTATATAACTCAATATTGAGAAATAAAATCCATACATTACCTAAATTTTGATAAAGATCCTTCAAAATCTCTCATACTTTTACTCCACTTCTCTCATTACAAACTTCTAGAAAAACCTCTTCTGAAAGTGTAAGCTTGATTAGTGCTACTGCCTTCTTGTTCCTTTTATCCCAATTATCTTGATCCTTTCATAGATTTGTAGGCCTCTGTTCACTACCAGTCATAATATCATAACAATTTTGAGGAGTTAGAGTGATTTCAACATGACATACCCAATCATAATATTTTTTCCCATTTAATTTAACTGTGGGCAGAGTAACACCAAGTGATTCCATTGATAAATGCTCTCCTTTTTGGATGAGAATGAAAGATATTTTAAAAACTTGAACACCAATCTTGAAATTGAAAAACCCTCACCAATTTGTTGATGCTCATTCCCAAATTTTATACCTACAAGCATAAACATTCATACCAAAAGCACCTTATATACATAGCCCAAAGAACTAAAACATCTATGATACCATGATGAGCTAAAACAACAGCACAAAGAATAAGAACAAAGCTTAAAAATAGAGCATCAAAAAAAACTGAATATATCAAAGAAGCACACTTTACTATCAAAGCACTATAATTTTTCTTCATGCAATTATAGCTAAGAGGAATGCTCTGTTTATAGAGCTTATACATATTTCTAGAGACTTTTTGAGAAGCTTCAAGAAAGGAAGCATTCTAGAGATGTCTATATATTTTTAAATTTACATATTGCTCAAAAAAGAAGCTTCATGAGGTAAGTAGAAAGTTTTGGAGTATGCATTAAATGCATTCATACTACTAAATAAAATAAATATTATTCCAATATCGTACATGGATGAAGTTTAGGAGGATACTAATATTTCTTAGAATAACTAGGAGCCATTCCATAGTCTAATTCATATCAAAGGAAGAGATAATTGGATATAATGATACTAATTGTTCGCCATGTTGCAAAATGCCATAATGGTAGGGTCTACAAATTAAGAATCACATATAATGTTTTCAAGTATTTCTTCCTTATCTCGTAAGAACTTTGGTTTAAAAAAGTGCCTGCATAATGTATTAATATTAGTTTTATCTATTTTCAACAAACAAGTCATCAGTACAAACATTGATGTTATATCACTACTGACTCGATACCTATTCATGTTGGTGAAGAACTCTTTTCCCAGGATTTTAAATACTGAATGAACCACTAAAAAATGAGTAATAAGAAGAACCTCTCTAATATGTCTACCTCAGATAGGATCATTAAAGTCCAATTGTGAAGGTGGTCCTTTGAGTTTAATGATTGTTGTCATCTCAAGAGCCCTACTGATACTAGCTTTATGGCTTCTACTTGAAGATTAGGAGGAGATTGTCCTTGTGTGTCTCCTAATGGTACATATTTTATGACCAACAAATCACTCTTCAATTCATTTAATGGTTATCGACCATTCAACTCCTAAATCACTTAAATCAGCCCTTTAGAACCCATCATATATCCTTTCAAGAAAAAAATAGATGATTTTATGATCATATCCTTGACATCCTATCAGGTTTAGGAGGTTGAATAGACTCATTAATATTTGAATCCTAGAAACTAAATAAAAAGATAGAGTCGTATTAAAAAGACCACAAGTATACTGAATTCCTAACATTCTAATAATTTACACCCGATACTACAAAATGAACATTACAAACTAACTTGTGATGGATAAACACAAAAATTTGTACAAAACTAAGAAGGCATAAAAAATGTTAATAATGATATCAACTTGTATTAATAATGTGCATCCGATAATATTCCTATAAATAATTTATAGTATTAACTATCTTATAAATAAATGAATAGATATTTAGAATTTTGTGAAGTTTAAGATTTTTTTCTAAGTGTGTTCATATTTAAATAATTTATAATTACTATTATAAAATAACTAAAGTTAAAATATGAAAATATAAGTATATCAATTTTTTATAAGAAAATTCTATCTATCACATTTGTCATTACATTTTAGATATTGTTTCTTTTATTGCTTCTCAATTTTGGTAATATAGGTGTGTATATTTTTCACCATAAGTGATTTGGTTATACTCATGATGATGTTCGTGAGATGGAGTGACATTGACTAGAGTCAAAAGTTAAGGATTGATGATAATATATGAGGTATTAAAATAGTGAACCTCGAGCACCTAAAATGTGCCAACTTAAATGAGAAATTATTCTATGTTTCTCACATTTGCATAAGCAAATGTGATAAAAATTACAAGCTTAGAGTAAAGAAACAAGTTAGTATCAATTAAAGATAAAAAAAGTAAATTAGAATTCATGTCCTTCCATATAATAAGAATAATTTTGATCTTTCAAACATGTCAAATATGGGTATATGTGAGGATATTATAGGTCAATGAACTAAAAATATATATTCCATGTGAATAGAGAAGATGAAAATGGTATAAAAATATCTAGAATCAAAGTCCACATAGCTTGAGGTACATGAAAAGAAAAAGAGGTTCTTTCAATTTTTCAAATGAACATAAAATGGGCATAAAAAGATCTCTAATCCTTATATTAAATTTTTGGAAGAAGTCAAATGAATTGAATAGAATACATTAAGAAAATGAGAATGCTTCAAATTTAGAATTACTAACCAATTTTCTTTTTGAAATCTACATTGCTCAGAACTCAAAAAGGATTTCTACAATCATCTCTGGTTTGAATTAATCACCATAGAGAAATGGGCAAAGAGTATGTAAAAGCCCTTACAAGATTGTAATCCTTAAATATTATCATATGATTAAAACTAACCATTTCTATGAAAGATTGAAATAACAACCTAATGCATGAGCATCTTGGGTTCCTTGGCAATTTTGTATCTTGGTAGCTTGGTAGTTGTGCTCAGTTACCTTTTGTTTGGTTTTCTTGGTAGTTATTTTGGTATGCTTAGAGGAATATTCTATCATTTATTTGTTCTATTTATATTTTCATTGAGGTAGTTGATTATTGTTGTCAGTGAGTTGGCTCGGCATCTTCTGTTCATGATTTCTATTGCTTGGTTTATTGCTTTACTAAGTGATTACGCATATTGGCCTTTCTTTCTTGGTCAACTATGCATGTTTTTTGGGTCATCATTAGATAAAGGGATCTTTCATTGGGAAGAATGTAGACCTATTTTGGAGGTCATTTATCTCTCCTATGTTGGATTTAAATGGTTCTTTGATCCATTTCATCTGGTATATATAGGGAATCATGGTGTAGGTTTAGGGCAATTTTTTGAAGGGGGAAGAGCCATACTTTAGTTTTTGGAGACCGTGGATCTAGTATGTATGAGGAAATATATGTAATTGTTTCATTTATAGTGGCCACAACTTGGAAGGCCTTGCAACCCAACATGTATCAAGTCTTTGATTGAATATATGAATCAAATCTACCTTGAATTCTCTCTGTTCATTTGATTGTTTCCTTTGTTCATGTTAAGAAGGCTTGGTGGGATACTTGGGTGAGTCTTTGGCCAAGGTATCTTGTAGGTTCCTTGTGTCAAGTGGTATCAAAGCCATATTTGGATCTAGGTTTCCAAATCTAGGAATTGTATGTTCCTTCTTGTAAGTCCTAGTTGGTTGAATTTTTGTGGGGTAGAAAGTTCTAATCTAACCTATAATTGTAGAGGGTTTTAAGATGGTTTATGGTAGGAGAGATGTAGATCTAGGATTTTATGATACATTAAGGAAAATTAATTCTAGATTGGATGTTATTGGGACAACCAGACACTATGTAAGACATCGGGATGATGCTAGTGATGATGAAGTTGAATATGTATAGGAGGGGGCTACATGTACACCCTTAATGGATCAAGGAGATGAAAGGCTGTTGAAGTTATTTCAAAGTTTGGAGCCTAGATCATAGCTTTACCCTCTTCTATATAATGGAAAGCTAAATTTAGATTAGTTTATGGATTGGATGAGTGAGATGGAAATGTACTTTGAGTACAAAAGCATAATGGATGAGAAGAAGGTGATAATTGCAAGCATAGAACTAAAAGGTCATCCATCCTTGTGGTGGTAGAATTTAAAAAAACATAGGAAGAAAATAGCTAAACAAAAATCAAGGTATGTAATAAGATGGCAAACAAGTTGAAAGGAAGGTTTCTTCCTTGTTATTATCATATTAACCTTGTTAGGAGAGTGCAAAGTTTGAATTACAAAGATACCTCTATGAAGGAATATACTAAGGAACTTTACAGATTGGATATCATATCTAGATATATTGAAGATGAAGAGAAAATAGTTGAAAGATACTCAAGAATTGATTGAGGAATTCTATACAAGAGGTGATTAGTTTGGTTAACATGGAAATTATTGATAAGGCTTATCAATTGGCCATAAAAGCCAAGGAAAAATTGAATAAAAGATATGGGAAAAGACAAAGAGGAAGAGGTGGTAGATTCCCTAGAGGAAGAGGAAAATATTATAGTGAAAATAGTATATTTGATTCAGAAAGGACAAATCATGACACAAGAAAAACCAAGCGGAAAAGTGAAGATAAAGGAAAGACCAAGTGGAAAGGTGAAAGTTCATCTAGACATAGAGGTAGTTACTATGGGGTAGGTATAAAAGAGGAGGATTTTGATGAGCTTGTTACACTTATGGAGAAGGACATATATCATTTGAATGTAAGAACCAAGTAAGAAGGTCAATACCAGCAAAAATGTTTTGATGCATGAAGATTCACCAAATGAACCTAAGAAGGAAAGTAATCTAATCATTAGGAGACAATAATGGAGTGAAAAGACTATATATGATTTTGTAGGAAAACTATGTTCAGGATGAGATGCAGAGTTGTAGATAATGTTTGGAAAGTCATCATTCACATTAGAGTTCAAAAAAATATTCCTCTAAGAATATGGTTTCAAAGTTGTAGTTTGAAAGGCTAAAGCACCCTAAACCCTATCAAATTTCATAGATCCATCATAAGCATACATTGATGGTAAGTGGACAATGTTTTGTAAATTTGAAAATTGGAAGTATTATGATAAGGTATTATGTGATATTTTGACTCTAGACTTTTGTCATATTCTTTTGAGTTGACCTTGTTAGTATGATAGACATTTTGTACATGATTAAACATTGAATAAGTATACTATTTGGGTTAGTAGAAAGCAATAAATATTTTAAACTTTGATTGAAGAATCTGGTTGTGAGATATGTACATTTATGAAAGTTTGTTTGATGGAAGGAAGTGTATTTGAACTAAGGATGTAAAGAAGAATGATGTTTTCTTTTCTATACTAACATAGGGAGGGATGAGGAATTGGGGCCAAAGGCACACCAATCTATTCAAACAACTTTTCAAGAGTTAACATAGTAGAAACAAAACACAAGGAAAAGAAACCAAAGGAGGAAGAAGAGCAAACACTTTTATTGAGCCATCAAATAATTAGCATAAATTCCCAACTATAAGGCCTTCTAGGTTATGGTCAGATATAAAATACATTCAAGATCCATAATCTAGCTTCAAATTCAAATTTCTAGACACATATGCTTCCAACTTTTAAAAAAATCCCTCTGAGTTATGCTCTAAAACTCAATCCTAGACCCCCTTAAATACTTGTGTGGCCACAAGTTGGCCTATCACAAAATTAGACCTTACATTAAATCCATACATAGCCACAAGTTAGCTCACATCAAATATTAACTACCAATACCAAAATTAAGTGCACACAAGCTTGGCCCAAATTGGAGGCAGACAGAGACAACTTGATCAAAGAAGGACTAAGAAAACAAATGTCGACACTCAACATTGCTCAACACATACATGAACACTCAGGACATGAAGGAACACTCAGTCAACATTATATTGCTATACTAACTCTGCACCCACTAGGAGCTACATTAACTTGACATCCACTAGACCTTTAATAACAAGACATCTGCTAATGGTAGTAACAGAAAATTTGAAACCACTAGCAATTAGCTCCATCATGTAGAATGAAAAAAGATGAGCAAGATAATAAGGAAGCCCAGGATGTGTCTACATCAAACAATTGGGGTTGAAAGAAATGATTCTCTTAAATCATTGATATTACAACCTGAGTTGAATCTAACTCGGATTGAGAAATCCATGAAGCATCTTCAATAGGTCTATTCTTCCACTTCACCAAATATTCATAGTAATATTTTCCTCTTGTGCTCTTGCCAACTCTCTGATCGAATATCTATTCAACTTCTTCGATCTCCTTCTTATAATGATCTTTGGATACAACAACTTCATCGTATGACTCATTATACTTATACAAATTAGCAATATTTAATATAGGAGATATATTTATTTCATCTGTTAACTGAACTTCATAAGCATTACCACTAGCAAACTTCTTCAAGATATTACAAGGTCCAAACTCCTCCTTCTTCAGCTTACTATATATTGCAAAAGGAAATCTTCCATTCTTGAAATGAACCATCACCTCATCACCAAATTCAAAATCATGATGTCTTCTAGACTTATCAATAGTATCCTTATAATTCTGATTACTTTGTTCCAACCTCAACTTCAGTTCCTTATGTAAAAACTCCATAAAATCAGCAAATTTTTCTCCTGCAACACTTCTCTTTTCTTCACTAGCAACATCTCTCAAATCTGATATACCTCTAGGCTGCATTCTAGTAACAATCTTAAAAGGTGTTTTCCTTGTACTCCTATTCACAAAATTATTATATGAAAAGTCAGCTTGTGCCAATACCACTTCTCAATTACTTGGCTAATCTCTAACTAAACATCTCAACAAGTTACCCAAGCTTCTATTCCCAACCTCTGTCTGTCCATCTATTTGTGAATGGAATGTAGATATAAACTTCCACTCTATACCCATCTTCTTCCTCAAAGTCTTCCAAAAATAACCAACAAAATTACTATATCTATCACAAATAATACTTGGTAATCCATGCAATCTCACAATCTCTTTTAAGAAAAGTTTAGAAACATGATCGACATCTAATGTCTTCTTACATGGTATAAAATGAGCCATCTTAGAAAATCTACCCACAACAAAAAATATAGAATCATACCCCTTCACTATCTTAGGAAATCTAAGAACAAAATCAATATTGATGTCACTCCAAGGTTTCTTCAAAACAACAATAGGTGTATACAATCTAGTATTCTAACTTACTCCTTTTGCAACTTGACAAACTCCCCAACTCTTCAAAAACTTCTAAACATCCTTACAAATGTGTAGCCAATAATACTTATCCTTCAACTAACTCCATATTTTATCAATTCCAAAGTGCCTAGCCAATCTACCACTATGCTTCTCCTTAATCAAATTCAACCTCATAGAACTTCTAGGAACACATAACTAAATACCTTTGAACAACATACCTTATTGAATAAAATACTCATCATATTTACTTATGTGATTCATTAGATTTGGTTCTCTACACTCTCCCCATGTCTCAAAAAAATTAGGGTTAATATTATACAACTCTTTGATGTCATTGAAACCTAGAACTTCAACCTTCATCTTGATCAATAAAGAACATCTTTTTCTCACTACATTAGTAACTCTATTTTTAATTCCAATCTTATGCTTAGTGAGACAATGTGAAACTCTATAAGTAATCAACCCACTTCATATGTCTTTGATTCAATTTATCTTGACTTCCCAAGTATTATAAACCTTTATGATCAATATGCAACAAAAACTCCTTAGGAATCAAATAATGTCTCCACTTCTTCAATGCTTTAATAATAGCATAAAACTATTAATCATACATAGAAACTTACTTTTAACATCATTCAATTTTTCACTAAAGAAAGCAATAGGTTTACATTCTTGACTTAATACAATTCCTATTGCACTTCTTGTTGCATCACATTCAACTTAAAATATCTTATTGAAACCAGGCAAAGCCAATATAGGTAACTCAACAACCTTTTGTTTCAAAGTCTCAAAAATCTTATCAGCTCCATGTGTCCACTAAAATCCTTTTTATTTCCTCTCATTTTCTTTTTCATAGCATTACAAATAGAAATGAAATTCCTTATTTTAAGAATTTACCTAAGGGCAAAATTCAACTAGAAACTAAGAACTCAAACACAAGCACACAGTAGATGAAAAAGAGAGAGAGTATGATTAGAATGACAATGTATTCATTATGCCATGATTAAGAGTACACTAGGAGTGCCTGTATATAAAGGCCTCTGAGATACATCTAGAATGCCTCATAATCAACATCATGATGTGTCATACAATCAAGCATATGTCCACCAGATATGGGTTATCCTTTATTAAGCATGTAAGTAAGTGCAGTGATGAGAGGATGAGCCTACAAGGGTGTGACATGCAAATCAGTGTTGTAGACACCATGTGCTAAAATAGAGTTGCATACTCCTGTGTTATCTACATGACAACTCAAAAAGGTGTGCAAACTCCTAAATGTCTCACAAATAAAAATAATTAAATAATGCATAAACCTAAGTAAACATAAGTAAATGTAATAAGTAAATACTTATTTACACCAACACCCCCACTTAAGTGCAACTTAGGGGAATGCCCTTAAGCTTGTGAAGCTAGGATGAAGATGCATAATGGGTCATGGCTACTAGGCCATGTTAGGTACCCATGTACATAATGAAAATGCAAATCTCTCATAAAGTGGGGAAAGAGGGAAAACCTCATGGGAAAAACCCTCCCACAAAAAAGAGAGATAAATGGGGATGCATCAATGGATGGAGTAATCAAGACCACCCCCCCCCCCCCCCCCCCCATTACGACATACATCCAGTATATACATAAAAGAATGAGAGAAGGAAGAGAGATAGAATAGGTTCTCCCCCCCTCCAAAAGAAGAATGCCAAGAAGTGAAAGCTGCTCCGATGAAGAAGTTGGTCCAAGAATGCAGAATGGTGTTCCTCCCCTTAGGAAGAAACAAAGGTACAACCCTAAAGATGTATGGTGGCCCTAAAACTTTCTCTCATGTATCCCTATGCTGATGTTGAAGTTTACCCCTTCCAACTGTGCTAAAAAAAATGAATGCAGATTGGTCAAGGATGTCTGTCGAACCTATTCCACTGAACCATATGTCTTGTCAACTAACAAAAAGACCTCCACTAATTGTTGTTTATAAGGATCCATAATCACTCTAACATGTGAAGATTAATCATGTAGAGAATGAACATGAGGGTTAGAGTGAGCCCTCACAAAAACTGTAGAAGGATCACCTTCATCAATGAGAAGATGTAATTCCTCAAGTCTATCTCCCAAGTCAACTGAAGCTAGAGCTAGAAGATGAGATGTATCATGATGTGATGGACCTTTCCTATGGCAATATAAGCATGTGGACTAGACTGATGTGACCTATCACTGCAACTGTCGATAGAACCCCATGTGTCTGAACCTGTTGAAGCACTATCGCTAGTGTCACTATCAGTTTCCACTGTGTATGATGTGCAAAGAGGAGTAGTGGATAAGCTTTGTGAAATTTCCTCAAAGTGAACATCCTTCTCCACAAAGATCGCATGTGTCTCAAGATCCATCAGTCTGTAAGCCTTCACATTGTCTTCATAGAAGATGAAGGTACAAGGTCTAGGTGTCGATGCCTTGCAACTCCTGGAAGATAGGTTTTCCCATGCTGGACAACTGAAGAGTCTAAGGTGACTCACAATAGGTTTTCTAACACACTATTCCTCAAAAGGAGTCTTGCCATCTAAGGCTAGATGAGGAGATCTATTAAGTATGTGAGTAGCATTGCTAATGGCTTCAACTTCAAGTGTAGGATTGAGAGACTTGGCCTTAATCATGCAACTTGCCATGGTCTTGAGAGTCCTAATCCTTATTGCTACAGCATTTGTCTTGTGCAGGCTGAATGCTAGTGAGTTTTGAAGATCAATCCCCTCAATTTCACAAAAGTTCTTAAATCTTCTGTCTGCATATCTATTCTCAATTTCCACCCTTAAGGGTATGTGCAAGATCATGGTGTACCAAACTATGGCCTTAAGTGGTAGTGAAAAATCAGCAAATCACGTTTATGTCAACTTGACACATAATTTTGAAGTGGTTATGGAATTTATATCAAAAAGTTGTAAGAAAATAATCTGTAAGAAATTGAATGTAGCTTCTAAACTACTAGGCCTTATCAAGAGAAAAAAATAATTAATTGGTCAAAAGTTTGAATTTTAATGTAGTACTAAAAAAATTTCAGGGCAAAAATAAAAAGTAGGTGTATGTCTGACCACCTTAATCAAAACCAAATCATAATATCTTTTTAATATAATTATAGATATGAAAAGTAGACTCATGCCTGGATGTGATACATATTTTTCGGTATTTTTATTCCATATAAATAATTAAATATAAATTTTCTACCAAAACTTTTTCAGAAAAAAAAAAGTCTCGTGTCTAACCACCCTAACTAATAGAAAATTTTACCAATTTTTTTTTTTTCTTATGCTAGGCGAAGTATAGAATGTGACGCAAATTTTAGATTTAAAAAATGTTATACCGTTTGAAAGTTATAGCTATTTTTTAATTAGTATGTCAATCAACACTTTACAATAATCTTCATTGATAATTAACTAATAAATACTTATCGAACTCAGAATTTGACAAAAATTATATTGATGGAATCTAGAGAGCGATATTAAAAAACCCTTTTCATTTCATTCAATTTCAATCAAAATAACATTGTCAAACGGCTACCCGAAGTTTGAGTATCACTAAAACCCTCTTTAAACACGTCTTTTGGGTTGACCGAGTAGGCTTGGTAAATACCAAGCCTAATCAAATATTTGATCCAAAATCGAATATCCGATCTCAAATCGGATATTCGATATGCTCTGGTTGGAAAATTTCAAATCCCAACCCAGTTTGGAGGGAAAATTACGTTTAAACGTTATAACTTATGATTTATAAATTATTTCACTTATATTACTATGTAAAGACATATTTTAATATATTATATATATATATATATATATATATATATATATATATATATATATATATATATATATATATATATATATATATATATATATATATATATATATATATATATATATATATATATATATATATATATATATATATATATATATATATATATATATATATAATAACGTAATGTAAAGATATAAGATATAATCTAGTAATATATAATAATATATTATGTTAATCTTATTACAATCTATAAATATAATTTATATTATTATTATTTTTACTAAATATAATAACATAATATTTTCATTAAATATAATATGTATTATATATTATTATATTAATATGTATAATAATATTATATATATATAATAGAAAATAACCTCTCTACTATGCAAAAACTGCCATATGCGAAAATGAAGCCTGTGGGAATAGCAGGCACGAAATGGATGAAACAAAATCAAAGACTGCAACCCAGAGAGTTAGTGCAATATAATAACCATAGGAAATTAGATTATGGATTTTTAGTCTCGACCACCAACAGGTTTGTGGCCCTGGAAGAACAAGCAGAAAGAAACCTGATGCATTCATGGGTAAATTGGCAGCAAAAATCTTCAGACCATCCAATAACCCCCACGAAACCCTTAGGTAACTGTGAAACCCTAGCTCGTCTCCCTTTCTCTATTGTAGAATAGCTAGACAACCAAATCAGAATCTTCAATCTAACAAAATATGCACAAACCACATTTTTCATGTCATCAGCCCAATTGAATTCTCATATGAATGCAATCTCGCTGATGGACCCACTCCATATAACCTATTCCCCTCCATCATACATTCCTCCACATCGTAGGATAACTAAAACCACTAGGCAAGCTAACCCTATAGTATCTCCAGGATCACACCCCGTTAAAACCCTAGACAAGCCCATTAATATTTCCATGAAAGCCATCAATGAAACATGGTATGATTGCCTTAAGAAAGGGGTTTTTGCCATCTAGAATGGTCCTACTAAAGATATCCCTCTATTAACAGATTGGTTAAAAGATAACTGTCAGGAACAAGTAAGTATCTTCAATCATTCGGATAATATTTTGTTTTTAAAATGTGAGGAAGAATTTATTAAAGAAGAGTTAATCTCTATTTATGATTGTTTCTTTAAAGGTCATTGTGTGAAATTTATAGAATGGTTTCATAAGTTTAACATAGAAATGGTTGATTGTATGATTCCCTTATGGTTTACCTTGAATTCTCTTCCCTTGGAACTATGTGATGTAGATATTATTTATTCCTTAGGTTCTGCAATTAGGGAAGTAATTTCTATAGATGCATCCTTTTTTCTACTGTAATAGTATCAAAATTCTTATTAATGTCAACATTAAACAACCATCTGTAATCCAAAAGAAAATTGAAACTGGTCAAGCCTCTTATGATATTAAATTCCAACTCTATAAAGGGAAAATCATTGATATCTTGAGATCTGATGATTTACATCAAATCAGACCCAAGATCCTCCCCCTCACCATAGATTTTAGAAGCAAATTTCCAAAATTGAGCTCCGGGTTAAACCACAGGAAGCAAGAACAAGGTGGAGAGTACTGCCATCCAAAGCAATAGAATGGGCAAGATAACTAGAATAATCAAAGGATATCCTTAAATGGCATCATAGTGGATAAGGCAAAAGAGTTTGCAACTACACCATTGTTAGATCCCATGGAGAAATTGAAAGGAGGAAAGGTTGGGAGTTCCGCAAAGAAAGTTAAAAAACACAAGAAGAAAGGAACATATATTTCCAGAAAGGACACTAACAAAAGTGGAAAGGACTCGAATAAAACATAGAACTAGAACACCAAGGAAAACAACATTGAGATTGGAAAGAAATTTGCTCCTAAACACTCCAAAGACACTAGCACTGTTGAAAGCCTAGGAATCTACCCAGATATTGCTCCATCAGTCATAGGAAATGAAAAGTTTAGGACCAACAAAGAGGCAGGGAATGATCTGGACAAGCTCAACAAAAATTTTGACCCACCCATGAGACATACAGTGCAGGACGAATAGGAAGAACCCATAAACAATGATAAGGAAGGCATAGTTACAACTACTCCTATGTTGGAACCTGTAGATATGTTAGAAGTAGAAAATGCTCTACTACTTTTGACACCAAAGATGGGAAGGAAGAACATTTCATTCTCTTCAGAGGAGCAAGTACAGGTCAGATCACACAACCAGAGAGAGTCTAAAATAGAGCATCTTAATCAAAACATCAAAAGAGACAGAGAAATAAGAATTTCAAAATTTTGGTAGACCCCAACTGAGTATGCTTCATCTCCCTTTACTCCATATAAGGATCAGGAAGAACCCTCTACATCACATCTAACAGGACAATTAGAGGACAACCAATTAGCCCTGTTTTTGGCTCCAGATATCTTGAAGAAATGGCCCAGAGTGCTCAGCACATGTGGGCAGAATCCCACTACAGTCAATAGCTCAATTCATACTCATCACAACATGACTCAGCAGATGCATGAAGGAGAGACTCAAGCAGAAGATTCTCTAATAATGGTATTCCAAGAGTTTCTAAATGAAGAAGAAATCTCAAACCCTTCAAACACTATAATTAATATGATAGAGGAAGAAGAAGTAAAGATTGACCAGCTTGCTGAAGAAATGGCCCAAATTTTTTGTCCAGACAATCTTGATAAGACATTGGAAACACAGAAAAAGGATCTGGTTCTGAGGGTCTTCAAATTAGGTGGCAAGAATTATTCTTGTGAAAATCTTAGAAGAGACATATTGAATATCCAAATGGAAGAAAAGGCAGCAACTTCTTTCAAACAATCGGAAATAGCTAAGCAGATTATTGAAGAAAGCAACTTAGAGGACTAGGAACACTTATCAGATAAGAAGATGGACATAGTTCAGATAGCAGAAGGCAACACCAGACTACTTGGTATTTGCATGACACAAGAAGGGCCTAAGGTTCCATGCTGCGGTAAGCTAAAAGGTAAAAGAGGAAGAAAGTCATTAAAGGAACATAGAGAATTAGAGAGCCGCAGCAAGGACCAACAGAAGATTGACCAACTATTCCACAATGGGAAGGGGAAGTACCTTCCCGTGTAGGTATGAAGCTCACTTCTTGGAATGCTAGGGACCTCAATGCCCCTAGCAAAAAGAGGTTATTAAAACATAACCTCAAAGAGTTCAATTCTGATATTATTTTCATTCAGGAATCTAAATTAAATTTTGTAGAAATAGACAAATTTAGTAAAATGCTTGGAGTATGGTGCTCTGTGTTCCATGATTCTATAGGGGCCTCTGGGGGTTTGGACATCCTTTGGGATCCTAGGAAGGTCAACATTAATATCCTTAAACACAAAAAAATTTGGATAAGTGGGAAGGTACATAGTTTAAAATCGGATCTTAATTTTTTTGTCATTAATGTGTATGGACCAATCAATAACTCGGATAAACTAGTAGTATGGAAAGAAATTGGGCATTTTCTGGAAAGTATAGATAACAATCTTTTTATTTTAGGGGGTGACTTTAATACAATCTTAGATATTAAAGAGAAAATAGGAGGTTCACAAGTGCTTTCACAAGCATCTAAAGACTTTAAAGATTGGTGCACCTTGCATAACCTAGTTGACATGCCTACTAATAATGGAATGTACACTTGGAACAATAGAAGAAAGGACTTTGCCTACATCACTGAAAAACTCGATAGATTTATAATAAAAGGCAAACTGGATACTTTTAACTTAATCTTTCATTCTTCAATTCTCCCCATTTCTGGATCCAATCATTTCCCTATTAGGTTTGAACTTATTGAGCCCATCAAGCCATCAAGAAACCTGTTCAAGTGTGAAAAGATGTGGTTTCTTGACCCGAACTTTATCAACAATATCAAAGATTGGTGGGCTCAAGACAGCTGTGTAGGATCCAAAATGTTTATTTTTTACCCAGAAATTAAAGATGTTAAAGGAGCATATTCTCATATAGAATAGAGAACATTTTAATAACATATTTAAAGAAAAAATGGACTTAGAAAAGCATCTTAAAGATTTAAATTCAGAAGTTATTAGTAAGGGGATGGACAACAATAGATATTATTTGGAAAAAGAACTGCTAGCAAAGCAAGAATCGATCCTATCCAAAGAAGAAACATTTTGGAGATAGAAATCAAGAGAAAGATGGTTGGCTGAAGGTGACTGTAACACAAATTTTTTTCATAACTCCACTCTATATAATAGAGCCAATAATAGAATCACTCACATTAAAGATAACCAAGGAAATTTTACTGAAAAATCTAGAGAAATTGCTAGTACTTTTGTTAAGTACTTTCAAGATATATTAAACAACCAGCATAGTTCTAACTATACTGCGCAATCCAGTCTATTAAAAGTTATCCCAAAAATCGTTTCCCAAGATGATAACAAAAACTTGAACAAACCTATCACTTTAGAGGAAGTTAGAAAAGTATTTTTTGATATGAACCCAGATAAATCTCTAGGCCTAGACAGATTCCAAGCCTTCTTCTTTCAAAAATGTTGGGATATCCTCAGTCAGGATCTCTGGAAAGCTATAGAAGCATCTAGAAATGGAGGATCCATCCTTGTTGAGATCAATTATTCCTTCATCACCTTGATTCCAAAGAAGCCTAATCTGGAAACCCTAGGAGATTTTAGACCCATAGCCTTGTGCAATATAGTCTATAAATTTTTTTCCAAAGTTATAGCCAACAGACTTAAAGTAATTTTACCCAAGATCATCTTCGAGGAGAAAACTAGTTTCATGCCAGGGAGATCCATCCTTGATGGTATCATCACTATTCAAGAAACCATCCATTCTACAAGACTTAATAAGGAAGCTTGTATGCTCATGAAACTAAACATTCAAAAAGCTTATGATATGGTTGACTAGAGATTCCTATGTAAGATGCTAGAAGCGCTTGGCTTCTCTTATCAATGGATTAATCTAATTTTTAAATTCATCTCCACTCCCAAAATTTAAATCCTTGTTAATGGCTCACTAGAAAGATTTTTTGATATATTTCAAGAGGCATTCAGCAAGGAGATCCTATCTCTCCCTCCCTCTTCATCATCATGGCTGAAGCATTTGGAAGAGCTTTGTCAGACACATATAATAAACAGAGAATATCAGGTATCACTGTCACCAAAAATCTACCTAATATTACTCATTAGAAATTCGCTAATGACACCATTCTTCCAGGTAAGAGTGAGATTTTAGAAGCTTGCTCCCTCAAGACCATCTTAAATACATATATGGAGGCTTTAGGACAGAAGCTTAATGCTCTCAAATCAGAGATTTTTTTCATTAATACCCTGTCAGATATGGAGTCACAAATATGTAGGATTATGGGCTTCAAGAAAGGATCCTTCCCTTGCAAATATCTAGGGATAACCTTAGAGAAGGGACCAAAATTAGATAATATGTGGGACAATACCCTTAAAAAACTAGACTCAAAATTATGCTCTTGGAAGGATAGATGGCTCACCAAGGTTGGCAAATGCACTAAGATCCGTGCAGTCCTTTTAGCCATTTTGATTTACCCTCTCTCTTGTCTTCCTCTCTCAAAACAAAATCTAAAAAATTTTGATTCCAAGATGAAGAATTTTCTTTGGAACGATCAGGACAAAGACAATAAGCTCTAGAGCTCTCATTAAGTGGGAAAATATATGCAAACCTAAAGCCCTTGGGGGCTTAGGGTTTAAAAACTTACAATGGAAAAATGAAGCCTTAGGGGCCAAACTCATTTGGCGGCTATACCATGAATATAACCAGAAGTGGGCCAAAATCCTCTATAATAAATACCTTATTGTCGAAGATCCACTTTCCATTTTTTGGATTAATTCTCTTCCTAAAGGATCAAAATGTTGGAATTTTATGGTTAAATATCGCCCTTTGATCAACAAATTTCTAACTTGGGATGTTGGCTCTAGGGACGAAGCACTATTTTGGGAAGATTCTTGGGGAGGCAAACCCCCTCTATCTACACACACAGTTCCTATTACCCTTAAATCAAAACTAACTGATCTTTGGGGTGATAAAGTAAAGGACTATTGTGTTAGGACAAACTCTGAAGGTTCTCCAATTTGGTAGTGGAAATCCCTTAGTGGCTTAGATTTTGATGAAACAACAATTACCTAGCTTGAGAAGAATTTGGAAGGTAGAAAACCTGTGCTACCAAATAAAAAAGACACACTTATTTGGGCTATGGCTAATAATGGTAAATACAACGTTAAAGATGGCTATAAGGCCATTTTAGCAGCAAATAGACCAACAGCCGTAGATATCTCACTGAAGTTGTGTTGGGATCCTTCCTGCCTCTCGAAAGTTGGATTCTTTTATGGCTTGCCATTCAAAATAGGATTCTCACTATGGATAGATTGAATAGTATTGGCTTTCAAGGCCCCTCTAGATCTGTCCTTTGGCAGCATAGCAATGAGAATGTGGATCATCTTCTATTTCTTTGCCCTTACACCCAAATATGTTGGGAAAGACTCAGAAAGATGTTAGGTTGGCCCTCCCCCTTTCCTAAATCCCTTGTGGATTTACTCTGGGGATGGCCATCAAGCATGGGAAAAAGTGTATATAGCAAGCTTTGGAACATCTCCCCCTCTATCTTGATGTGGGAAATTTGGAAGGAACGGAATCGTCACATCTTTCACAATATGGAACTCAAACCTAAGAATCTTATATCCAAAATTGAAGTCTGTATTGTAGAAATCATCAATTCATACTTAAAGAAGGTGAATATAGAAGAAGGATCTTTTTCCAATTGGGATGCCCTCATGAAGAAACTCTGGTCTAACTTGATCAATCCCCCTCTATACTTTACTAAGGTTAACAAAGAGGTAAGGAAAAACTGTAAATGGGAGCCACCTCCCTCGGGATGGGTCAAACTGAACTTCAATGGGGCTGCTCGGGGTAACTTGGGTATAGCTGGTATTGGTTGCATCATTCACAATGAGAATGGAGATTGGATTGCCAAAAAAGCATCGTCTATTCAGCTCACCTCCAACAATCTAGTAGAACTTGAGGCCCTCCATCAAGGCATCAAGCTTTGTCACAAGCTTAATCTATCTAAAGTTTATATCGAAGGAGACTCAAATTATTGTTAATGCTATTAGGAAATGGTCCACTCCAAATTGGGTCCTCCACTCCCATCTTGAAATGATCTTGTCTTTTATAGATAAATTTGATGATTATAGAATTAGCCATATTTTCAGAGAAGGCAATCATCTTGCCAATCAATTAGCCAATTTAGGAGCAAATGGTTTAATTGCTTGCTTATAAATGAGAGCCTTTCCCTTATTCCTTAATTTCTTATTACTTAATGTGATCCTTATATTAGTTCCTGCAGCTAGTTTTTCTTATACATTTTCAATAAAAATTATCCATTTAAATTTAAATTAATTTAAAATATATATATATATATATATATATATATATGACTACTATGTTTAGCTTAGATGACACATCTTCTCTAACTACCTAGTGTCCTTTCATCATTTCGATCTAGTTATGAAATATGACCTCATCTCCATTCATCATTAACCTTTAATGGTTATGGCTAAGGTACTACACTCTGCATTCCAACGGCAGCGTCTCAAGTGAAATCTCCAAGTATATCTAGTAATCATCAACAATCGTGGTCTCTCACGAGTGCAGGTATTTTGCACTTATTTAGAACGTTCTTCTTGCATTTATGTATTTACCTGTTTAAGTTCTCTTACCTTTATCCAGCAGTTCCTGTGTGTTGCTTCAGGGAATGCAGTTTGGGGTATATCCATCATCCTTTACCCTCAGACATGGAATCTAACATATCCCTCTTTCATGCTTCTAAAAAATTCACTATGGCCTTTTGTGGAACAGTGAAACCAGAGAGATGGAATCAGATTCTACTTCTGGTGGACGACATGTCTTTAGATGGCTTCTTATGCGCTCTGTGAACAATTGCTTGTCGTCAGCTTTTTCCTACTAGGCTCAGATTTAAATTTAATGGTACCTGCCAATTCTTTAGATCATAGATTGTAATTATGACTTGTAGGATTCTCTTTAATTGTCAAAGTATTTTTTAGGTTGCTGAATCCTTAGTGAAGATTCTTGAATTGGATGTTAGTTAATGGATAAACTAGCTATCAAAGTCAAGTATAGCATATGGATTTTTTGTTGATATGGTGATTTTGGATATCCCAAGGGCTTGAATTTTGATTTTTGGATCAATGCATATAACCATCCTTTTAATACGGTATGCATTGCTTATTATATCTGCTCTAACTCTTCTTATAATGACTCTACTAGTCAAGGCCTCATTTTTATGTATTGAGGGAATTGGAAGGAATTCATGGCCAGTCATCAAGCAGAAATCCTTCCTGGGGTGGCTTTTTGAGGTTCTATTAGGATTAATTTTCTTTGGCCTATGCTCTTTTTAGTGATTTACTTTGGTCTTTTAATTATCTGATTAATAGGATCTCTCTATTTTGTTTTGATTTCCACTTTATATCGGACTGAGCTATTCAGAACAGATCTATTTATAGTTTAGTGTATGGATCTGTTATAGTTTAGCTTTAGTCTGATTTTAGGGTATCCTCTTATGATCTCAATTAGTATCCTCTTTCATTCCTTTCTTGTATGTTCGGTTGACCCCCCCTTTTGGTGAGATGTTCCCTTTCTTTCCCCTTCTATTGTTATATTATCTATTTTACTAACGTTTTAACTATCCTAGCTGGCTGGTTGTCTTCAAGCTGCAGATGCACTCACTAATGGAAGTTTGGTATCATACCTTGAACATCAGCATTGAGTTTCAAATGAAATTGATGTATTTAGGGTCTTTACCATTTGGTGATGATACTTTGTATTAATTAATTATTTTTTGGTTTTAGTTCACTGGGGTATGCCCATTTCATTTTGTAATAAGAAAGGGCATTTGTCCCGGACAAGACTGGAGGTTTTCTTCTCTATTCATTCCTACCATGCCTATTTGAACAAAGAACACTATTGTAAATCATTCTTTTCAAATAATAAAATTATTATGGCCTAGGCCATTTACTGATCAAAATAAATAAATAAATAAATAAATAAATAAATAAATAAATAAATATATATATACATACATATATAATATTAAATATATATATATAATATGTATTATATATATATATTAATATGTATGTTATTAATATATATATATAATAACGTAATATTTTCATTAAATATAATGACCTAATATTTTTACTAAATATAATAACCTAATATATATATATATATATATATATATATATATATATATATATATATATATATATATATATATATATATATATATATATATATATACATGTATATTATTAATATATGTGAGTCAAAGGGGGTCATAGGTCAACCATTCACCCCCTTTGATGCATTAAACGACAACATATGTCCCTACGGGTCCTAAGACCCCAAGGGACATTTTTGAAATGTTCATATGGGTCAAAGGGGGTCATAGGGTGCCTATGACCCCCTTTGACCCATTAAATGACAACTTATGTCTCTAGGGGTCCTAAGACCCCTAGGGACATATTCGAATGGGTAATATGGGTCAAAGGGGGTCATAGGTCCCTTTGACCCATTAAATGATGACATATGTCCCTAAGGGTCCTATGATGACTAGGGACATATTCAAATGGGTTCTATGCGTCAAAGCAGGTCATAGGGTGACCTATCACCCTATTTGACCCATTAAACGATGACATATGTCTCTAGGGGTCCTAGAACCCCTAAAGACATATTCGAATGGGTAATATGGATCAAAGAGGGTCATAGGTTTTGACCCATTAAATGACAACATATGTCCCTAGGAGTCCTAGGACCCCTAAGGACATATTCGAATCGTTCATATGGGTCAAAGGGGGTCATAGGTCACCCTATGGCCCCCTTTGACCCATTAAAGGATGACATATGTCCCTAGGCATCCGAAGACCCCTAGGGACATATTCGAATTATTCATATGGGTCAAAGGAAATCATAGGTCATAATATGATCCCCTTTGACTCAATAAATGACAACATATGTCCATAGGGGTCCTAGGACCCCTACGGACATATTCAAATGGGTAATATGGGTCAATGCAAGTCATAGGGTGACCTATGACCTTCTTTGACCCATTAGATGATTACATATGTCCCTAGGGGTCCTAAGACCCCTAGGGACATATTTGAATAGGTCATATGGGTCAAAGGGGGGTCATAGAGTGACCTATGACCCCCTTTGACCTATTAAACTACAACATATGTCTCTAAGGGTCCTAGAACCCCTAGGGACATATTTGAATCATTCATATGAGTCAAAGGAGGTCATAGGTGACCTATGGCACCCTTTGACCCATTAAATGATGACATATGTCTCTAGGGGTCCTAGAACCCCTAGGGACATATTTGAATCATTCATATGAGTCAAAGGGGGTCATAGGTGACCTATGGCACCCTTTGACCCATTAAATGATGACATATGTCTCTAGAGGTCCTAGAACCCCTAGGGACATATTCGAATCATTCATATGGGTCAAAGGGGGTCATAGGTGACATATGAACCCCTTTGACCCATTAAATGACGACATATGTCGCTAGGGATCCTAGAACCCCTAGGGACATATTCAAATCATTCATATGGGTCAAAGGGGGTCATAGGGTGACCTATGACACCCTTTGACCCATTAAACAATGACATATGTCTCTAAGGGTCCTAGGACCCCTAGGGACATATTCAAATAATTCATATAGGTCAAAGGGGGTCATAGGGTGACCTATGACCCTCTTTGACCTATTAAACAATGACATTTGTCTCTAGGGGTCCTCGGACCCCTAGGGACATATTCGAAAGGGTAATATAGGTCAAAGAGGCTCATAGGTGCCTTTGACCCATTAAATGATTACATATGTCCCTAGGGGTCCTACGACCCCTAGGGACATATTCGAATGGGTACTATGGGTCAAAGGGAGTCATAGGGTGACCTATCACCCTGTTTGACCCATTAAATAATGACATATGTCTCTAGGGGTCCTAAAACCTCTAAGGACATATTCGAAAGGGTAATATAGGTCAAAGAGGGTCATAGGGTGTCCTATGAACCCCTTCGACCCATTAAATGATGACATATGTCCCTAGGGCTCCTAGGACCCCTAAGGACATATTCGAATCATTCATATAGCTCAAAGGGAGTCATAGGTCACGCTATGACCTCCTATGACCTCCTTTCACCCATTAAATGACTACATATCTCCCTAGGGGTCCTAGGACCCCTATAGACATATTCAAATGGGTAATATGGGTCAAAGGGGGTCATAGGGTGACTTATGGCCCTCTTTGACCCATTAAATGAGAAATATGGGTCAAAAGGGATCATAGGTTGACCTAAGACCCCCTTTGACCCATTAAACAATGACATATGTCTCTAGGGGTCTTAGGACTCCTAAGAACATATTCAAATCATTCATATGGGTCAAACGACATCATAGGTGACCTATGAGCCCCTTTGTCCCATGAAATGATGAAAAATGTCGCTAGGGGTCCTAGAACCCCTAAGGACATATTCAAATCGTTCATATTGGTCAAAGGGGGTCACAGGTGACCTATGACCCCCTTCGAACCATTAAACGACGACATATGTCGCTAGGGGTACTAAAAACCCTAGAGACATATTTGAATCGTTCATATGGGTCAAAGAGGGTCATAGGTCACCCTATGACCCCCTTTGACCCATTAAATGATGATATATGTCCCTAGGGACCCATTAAATGATGATATATGTCCCTAGGGGTCCTAGGGACATATTCAAATCATTCATATGGGTCAAAGGGGGTCATAGGGCGACCTATGACCCTCTTTGACTCACTAAACAATGACATATGTCTCTAGGGGTCCTCGAAACTTTAGGGACATATTTGAATGGGTAATATGAGTCAAAGGGGGTTAGAGGGTAACCTATGACCCCCTTTGACCCATTAAACGATGATATATGTCTCTAGGGGTCCTGGCACCCTAAGGGACATATTTGAGTCATTCGTATGGGTCAAAGAGGGTCGTAGGGGGACCTATGAAACCCTTTGACCCATTAAACGATGACATATGTCTTTAGGGGTCCTAGGACCCCTAGGGACATATTCAAATCATTCATATGGGTCAAAGTGTGTCATAGGGTGACCTATGAACCTCTTTGACCCATTAAACAATGACATATGTCTCTACGGGTCCTCGGACCCCTAGGGACATATTTGAATGGGTAATATGGGTCAAAGGGGGTCATAGGGTGACCTATGACCCCCTTTGACCTATTAAATGATGACATATGTCCAAGGACATATTCAAATTGGTAATATGCGTCAAAGGATGTCGCAGGGTGACCTATGACCCCCTTTGACCCATTAAACAATGACATATGTCCCTTGGGGTCCTAGGTACCCTAGGGACATATTCGAATGGGTAATATGGGTCAAAGGCGGTCATAGGGTGACCTATGACCCCCTTTGACCTATTAAATGATGACATATGTCCCTACGAGTCCTAGGACCCCTAGGGACATATTCAAATCTTTCATATGGGTCAAAGGGGGCCATAGGGTGACTTGTGACCCCCTTTGACCTATTAAATGACGATATATGTCTCTAGGGGTCCTAGAACCCCTAAGGACATATTTGAATTGTTCATATGAGTCAAAGGTGGTCATAGGTGACCTATGACCCCATTTAACCCATTAAACGATGACATATGTCGCTAGGGATCCTAGAACCCTTAGGGACATATTTGAATCGTTCATATCGATGAAAAGGGGTCATAGGATCACCTATCACCCCTTTTGACCCGTTAAACGATGACATATGTCTCTAAGAGTCCTAGGAGCCTTAGGGACATATTCAAATCGTTTATATGGGTCAAAGGGTGTCACAGGGTGACCTATGACCCTCTTTGACCAATTAAACGATGACATATGTCTCTAAGTGTCCTCCGACCCCTCAGAACAAATTTGAATAGCTAATATGGGTCAAAAGGGATCATAGGGTGACCTATGAACCCCTTTGACCCATTAAACGACGACATATTTCCATAAGGAACCTTAGCGACATTCAAATGCATAATATGGGTCAAAGGGGGTCACAGAGTGACCTATGACCCCCTTTGATCAATTAAATGATGACATGTCCCTAGGAGTCCTAAGACCCTTAGGGACATAATCGAATAGTTCATATGGGTCAAAGCGGGTCAATTAAATGATGACATGTCCCTAGGAGTCCTAGGACCCTTAGGGACATAATCGAATAGTTCATATGGGTCAAAGCGGGTCATAGGTCACCCTATGACCCCCTTTGACCCATTAAATAATGACATATGTCCCTTGGGGTCCTACGACCCCTAGGGACATAATCAAATAGTTCATATGGGTGAAAGGGGGTCATAGGGTGACTTATGACCCCCTTTGACCCATTAAACAATGACATATGTCCCTTGGGGTCCTAGGACCACTAGGGACATATTCGAATCATTGATATGGTCAAAGGAGGTCAAATGTGACCTATGACCCCCTTTCACCCATTAAACGATGACATATGTCTGTAGGAGGACCCCTAGGAACATTTAAATGCGTAATATGGGTCAAAAGAAGTCACAGGTCACCCTATGACCCCCTTTGGCACATTAAACAATGACATACGTCCCTAGGGGTCTTAGGACCCCTAGAGACATATTCAAATCATTCATATGGCTCAAAGGGGGTCATAAGGTGACCTATGACACACTTTGACCCATTAAATAACGACATATATTTTTAAGGATCCTAGGATGCCTAGAGACATATTTGAATAGGTAATATTAGTCAAAGGAGGTCATAGGTCACCCTGTGACCCCATTTGACCCATTAAACGATGACATATGTCCCTATGGGTCCTAAGACCCTTAGGAACATATTCGAATCGTTCATATGGGTCAAAGGGGGTCATAGGGTGACCTATAAACCTCTTTGACCCATTAAATGATGACATATATTTCTAAGGGTCCTCAAACCCCTAAGAACATATTCGAATGGGTAATATGGGTCAAAGGGGGTCATAGGGTGACCTATGATTGCCTTTGTCCCATTAAACGATGACATATGTCTCTAGGGGTCCTAGGACCCCTATGGACATATTTGACTTGGTAATATGGGTCAAAGGGGGTCACAGGGTGACCTATGACCCCATTTGACCCATTAAATCATGCCATATGTCTCTTGGGTTTCTATGACCCCTACGGACATATTCGAATGGGAAATATGAATCAAAGGGGGTCAAAAAGTGACCTATGACCCCTTTTGACCAATTAAACAATGACATATGTCTCTAGGAGTCTTAGAACCCCTAAGGACATTCAAATCATTCATATGGGTCAAAGCGGGCCATACGGTGAGCTATGACCCCCTTTGACCTATTAAATGTTGACATATGTTTCTAAGGGTCCTAGAACCCTTAGGGACATATTCGAATCATTCATATGGGTCAAAGGGGGTCATATGTGACCTATAACCTCCTTTCACCCATTAAACGATGACATATGTCCCTTGGGGTCCTAGGACCCCTAGAGACATATTTGAATCGTTCATATGGTCAAAAGAGGTCATACGGTGTCCTATGACCCAGTTTGACCCATTAAATGACGACATATGTCTTTAGGAGTCCTAGGACCCCTAGGGACATATTTGAATAGGTAATATGGGTCAAAGATGGTCATAAGTCTCCCTCTAACCCCCTTTGACCCATTAAACGATGACATATGTCCCTAGGGGTCCTAGAACCACTAGAGACATATTTGAATCATTCATATGGGTCAAAGGGGGTCATATGGTGACCTATGACCCCCTTTGACCCATTAAACGGTGACATATGTCTCTAGGGGTCCTAGGACCCTAAGGGACATATTTAAATCGTTCATATGGGTCAAAGGGGGTCATAGGGTGACCTAAATCGTTCATATGGGTCATAGGGTGACCTATGACCCTCTTTGACCTATTAAACAATGACATATGTCTCTAGGGGTCCGCGGACCCCTAGGGACATATTCGAAAGGGTAATATGGGTCAAAGAGGGTCATAAGTCTCTTTGACCCACTAAATGATGACATATGTCCCTAGGGGTCCTACGACCCCTAGGGACATATTCGAATGGATACTATGGGTCAAAGGGAGTCATAGGGTGACCTATCACCCTGTATGACCCATTAAACAATGACATATGTCTCTAGGGGTCCTAGAACCCCTAAAGACATATTCAAAAGGGTAATATAGGTCAAAGGGGGTCATAGGGTGTCCTATGACCCCTTTCGACCCATTAAATGATGACATATGTCCCTAGGGGTCCTAGGACCGCTAAGGACATATTCAAATCGTTCATATGGCTCAAAGGAGGTCATAGGTCACCCTATGACCTCCTTTCACCCATTAAATGATGACATATGTCCTTAGGGGTCCTAGGACCCCTGCCAACATATTCAAATGGGTAATATGGGTCAAAGGGGGTCATAGGTGAGCTATCACCCTCTTTGACTCATTAAATGACGAAATATGTCCCTAGGGGTCTTAGGACCCCTAAGGACATATTCGAATGAGAAATATGGGTCAAAGGGGGTCATAGGCTGACCTAAGACCCCCTTTGACCCATTAAACAATGACATATGTCTCTAGGGGTCCTATGACCCCTAAGAACATATTTGAATTGTTCATATGGGTCAAAGGAGGTCATAGGGACCTATGACACTTTTTGACCCATGAAACGATGACAAATGTCGCTAGGGGTCCTAGAACCCCTAAGGACATTTTTGAATCGTTCATATGGGTTAAAGGGGGTCACAAGTGACCTATGACCCCCTTTGACGCATTAAACGACGTCATATGTTACTAGGGGTCCTCAAAATCTTAGTGACATATTCAAATCGTTCATATGGGTGAAAGAGGGTCATAGGGTGACCTATGACCCCCTTTGACCCATTAAATGATGACATATGTCCCTAGGGTTCCTAGGACCCTTAGGGACATATTCAAATCGTTCATATGGGTCAAAGTGGGTCATAGGGTTACCTATAACTCTCTTTGACCCATTAAACAATGACATATGTCTTTAGGGGTACTCGGACCCCTAGGGACATATTTGAATGGGTGATATAGGTCAAAAGAGGTCATAGGGTAACCTATGAGCCCCTTTGACCTATTAAACGATGACATATTCAAATGGGTAATATGGGTCAAAGGGGGTTACAAGGTGACCTATGACCCCATTTGACCCATTAAATGACGATATATGTCTCTAGGGGTCCCAACACCCTTAGGAACATTCGAATCATTCATATGGTTCAAAGGGGGTCATAGGGTGACCTATGAAACCCTTTGACCCATTAAATGATGACATATGTCTTTAGGGGTCCTAGGACCCCTATGGACATATTCAAATCGTTCATATGGGTCAAAGTGGGTCATAGGGTGACCTATGACCCTGTTTGACCCTTTAAACAATGCCATATATCTCTATGGGTCTCAGCCCCCTAGGGACATATTTGAATGGGTAATATGGGTCAAAGGGGGTCATAGGGTGACCTATGACCCCCTTTGACCCATTAAATGATGACATATGTCTAGGGACATATTCAAATTGATAATATGGGTCAAAGGAGGTGACAAAGTGACTTATGACCCCCTTTGACCCATTAAACGACGACATATGTCCTTGGGGTCCTAGGAACCCTAGGGACATATTCGAATGGGTATATGGGTCAAATGGGGTCATAAGGTGACCTATGGCCCCTTTTGACCCATTAAATGATGACATATGTCCCTATGAGTCCTAGGACCCCTAAGGACATATTCAAATCTTTCATATGGGTCAAAGGGGGCCATAGGGTGACCTATGACCCCCTTTGACCCATTAAACGATGACATATGTCTCTAAGGGTCTTAGAATCCCTAGGGACATATTTGAATTATTCATATTGGTCAAAGGCGGTCATAAGTGACCTATGACCCCATTTGACTCATTAAACGATGACATATGTCGCTAAGGGTCCTAGAACCCCTAGGGACATATTCAAATCGTTCATATCGGTGAAAGGGGGTCATAGGGTCACCTATACCCCCCTTTGACCCATTAAATGATGGCATATGTCTATAGGAGTCCTAGGAGCCCTAGGGACATATTCAAATCATTCATATGGGTCAAAGGGGGTCATAGGGTGACCTATGACCCTCTTTGACCGCTTAAACGATGACATATGTCTCTAGGTGTCCTCGGACCCCTCGCAACAAATTTGAGTGGCTAATATGGGTCAAAGGGGCTCATAGGGTGACCTATGAACCCCTTTGACCCATTAAATGATGACATATGTCCCTAGGGGTACTAAGACCCCTAGGGACATTCAAATGTGTAATATGGGTCAAAGGAGGTTACAGAGTGACCTATGACCTCCTTTGACCCATTAAATGATGACATGTCCCTAGGGGTCCTAGGAACCTTAGGGACATATTCAAATAGTTCATATGGGTCAAAGGGGGTCATAGGTCACCCTCTGACCCCCTTTGACCCATTAAATAACGACATATGCCCCTTGGGGTCGTAGAACCCCTACGGACATAGTCGAATCGTTCATATGGGTCAAAGGTGGTCATAGGGTGACTTATGACCCCCTTTGACCCATTAAACGATGACATATGTCGCTTGCGGTCCTAAGACCCCTAGGGACATATTTTAATCGTTGATATGGTCAAAAGGGGTCATAGGTTGACCTATGACCCACTTTGACCCATGAAATGATGACATATGTTTATTGGAGGACCCCTAGGGACATTTAAATGCGTAATATGGGTCAAAGGCGGTCACAAGTCACCCTATTACCCCTTTTGGCACATTAAACGACGACATGTCCCTAGGGGTCCTAGGACCCTTAGGAAAATATTCGAATCATTCATATGGCTCAAAGGGGTTCATAAGGTGACCTATGACACCTTTTGACCCATTAAACAACAACATATGTTTCTAACGGTCCTAGGATGCCTAGGGACATATTTGAATAGGTAATATTGGTCAAAGGAGGTCATAGGTCACCCTATGACTCCATTTGACCCATTAAATAATGACATATGTCCCTATGGGTCCTAAGAATTTTAAGAACATATTCGAATCGTTCATATGGGTAAAAAGGGGTCATAGGTGACCTATGACCCCCTTTGACTCATTAAACAATGACATATTTCCCTTGGGGTCCTAAGACTCATAGGGACATATTCGAATCGTTCATATGATCAAAGGGGGTCATAGGGGGTCCTATGACCCCGTTTGACCCATTAAATGACGACATATGTCTTTAGGCGTCCTAAGACCCCTATGGACATATTTGAATGGGTAATATGAGTCAAAGGTGGTCATAAGTGTCCCTATGACCACCTTTGACCCATTAAATGACGACATATGTCCCTAGGGGTCTTAGAACCCTTAAGAACATATTTCAATCATTCATATGGGTCAAAGGGGGTCATATGGTGACCTATGAGCCCCTTTGATGCATTAAACGATGACATATGTCGCTAGGAGTTCTACGACCCCTAGGGACATATTCAAATCGTTCATATGGGTCAAAGGGGGTCATAAGGTGACCTATGACCCTATGACCCTCTTTGACCTATTAAACAATGACATATGTCTTTAGGGGTCCTTGGACCCCTAGAGATATATTCGAAAGGGTAATATGGGTCAAAGAGGGTCATAGGTCCCTTTGACCCATTAAATGATGACATATGTCCCTAGGCGTTGTACGACCTCTAGGGACATATTTGAATAGGTACTATGGGTCAAAGGGAGTCATAGGATGACCTATCACCCTCTTTGACCTGTTAAACAATGACATATGTCTCTAGGGGTCCTAGAATCCCTAAAGACATATTCGAATGAGTAATATGAGTCAAAGGGGCTCATAGGGTGTCTTATGACCCCCTTTCACCCATTAAAGGATGTCATATGTCTGTACGGGTCCTAGGACCCCTACAGACATATTTGAATCGTTCATATGCCTCAAAGGGGATCATAGGTCACCCTATGACCCCCTTTCACCCATTAAATGATGACATATGTCCATAGGGGTCCTAAGACCCCTACGGACATATTCAAATGGGTAATATGTGTCAAAGGGGGCCATAGGGTGACCTATGGCCCTCTTTGACCCATTAAATGATAGCATATGTCCATAGGGGTCTTAGGACCCCTAGGGACATATTCGAATGACTCATATGGGTCAAAGGGGGTTATAGGCTTACCTATGACCCCCTTTGACCCAATAAACAATGATATATGTCTCTAGGGGTCCTAAGACCCCTAGGAACATATTCGAATCGTTCATATAGGTCTAAGGGGGTCATAGGTGACCTATGACCCCCTTTGACAAATGAAATGACGACATATGTCTCTAGGGGTTCTAGAACCCCCAGAGACATTTGAATCGTTCATATGGGTAAAAGGGGGTTATAGGTCACCTATGACCCCCTTTGACCCATTAAACGATGACATATGTCACTAGGGGTCTTAGAAACCCTAGGGACATATTCAAATCATTCATATGGGTCAAAAAGGGTCATAGGGTGACCTCTGACCCCCTTTGACCCATTAAATGATGATATATGTTCCTAGGGTTCCTAGGGACATATTCAAACCGTTCATATGGGTCAAAAAGGGTCATAGCGTGACCTATGACCCTCTTTGACCCATTAAACAATGACATATGTCTCTAGGGGTCCTCGGACCCCTAGGGACATATGTGAATGGGTAATATGAGTTAAAGGGCATCATAGAGTAACCTATGACCTCTTTTGACCCATTAAACGATGTCATATGTCTCTAGGGGTCCTAGGACCCCTAAGGACATACTCGAATGGGTAATATGGGTCAAAGAGTGTTACAAGGATACCTATGACCCCCTTTGACCCATTAAACAACGACAACTATCTCTAAGGGTCCTAGCACCCCTAAAGACATATTCGAATCGTTCATATGGGTTAAAGGAGGTCATAAGGTGACTTATGACCCCCTTTTAATCTATTAAACGATGAAATATGTCTTTAGGGGTCCTAGGACCCCTAAGGACATATTCAAATCATTCATATGGGTCAAAGGGGGTCATAGGGTGCCCTATGACCCTCTTTGACCCATTAAATGATGAAATATATCTCTACGGGTCCTCGGACCCCTAGGGACATATTTGAATGGGTAATATGAGTCAAAGGGAGTCATAGGGTGACCTATGACCACGTTTGACCCATTAAATGATGACATGTAAACCTAGG
This sequence comes from Cupressus sempervirens, assembly GCA_028749045.1. Taxonomy (NCBI): domain Eukaryota; kingdom Viridiplantae; phylum Streptophyta; class Pinopsida; order Cupressales; family Cupressaceae; genus Cupressus; species Cupressus sempervirens. The sequence goes on along the minus strand of CM053786.1, from coordinate 690,133,658 downwards.
GGTCCTAGGACCCCTAGGGACATATTTGAATTGGTAACATAGGTCAAACAGGGTCACAGGGTGACCTATGACCCCCTTTGACCCATTAAACAATGACATATGTCCCTTGGGGTCCTAAGAACCCTAGGGACATATTCGAATGGGTAATATGGGTCAAAGGGGGTCAGAGGTCCTTTGACTCATTAAATTACGACATATCTCCCTAGGTGTCCTAGGACTCCTAGGGACATATTCAAATCTTTCATATGGGTCAAAGGCGACCATAGGGTGACCTATAACTCCCTTTGACCCATTAAATGAATGCATATGTCGCTAGGGGTCCTAGAACCCCTAGGGACATATTCAAATTGTTTATATGGGTCAAAAGGGGTCATAGGTCACTTATGACCCCTTTTGACCTATTAAATGATGACATATGTCAGTAGGGGTCTTAGAACCCTTAGGGATATATTTGAATCATTCATATCGATGAAAGGGGATCATAGGGTGACCTATGACCCCCTTTGACCCATTAAACGATGACATATGTCTCTAGGGGGCCGAGTATCCCTAGGAACATATTCAAATCATTCATATGGGTCAAAGGGGGTAATAGGGTGACCTATGACCCTCTTTGACCGATTAAAAGATGACATATGTCGCTACAGGTCCTCGGACCCCTAGGGAGAAATTTGAATGGCTAATATGGATCAAAGGGGGTCATAGGTTGACTTATGAACTCCTTTGACCCGTTAAACGATGACATATGCCCCTAATGGTCCTAGGACCCTTAGGGACATTCAAATGGGTAATATGGGTCAAAGGGGGTCATAGAGTGACCTATGACCCCCTTTGACCCATTAAATGATGACATGTCTCTTGGGGTCCTAGGACCACTAAGGACATATTTGAATAGTTGATATGGGTCTAAAGGGGTCATAGGTCACCCTATGACCCCCTTCGACCCATGAAACAATGACATATGTCCTTTGGGGTCCTAGGACCCCTAGGGACATAGTCAAATCGTTCATCTGGGTCAAAGGGGGTCATAGGGTGACTTACGATCCTCTTTGACTCATTAAACGATGACATATGTCCCTTGGGGTCTTAGGACCCCTTTTGACCCATTAAATGATGACATATGTCTATAGGAGGACCCCTACAGACATATTTAAATGTGTAATATAGGTCAAAGGCGGTCACAGGTCACCTTATGACCCCCTTTGGCCCATTAAATGACAACATATGTCCCTACGGGTCCTAGGACTCCTAGGGAAATATTTGAATAATTCATATGGCTCAAAGAGGGTCATAAGGTGACCTATGACACCCTTTGACCCATTAAACGACAACATATGTTTCTAGGGGTCCTAGGATGCCTAGGGACATATTTGAATAGGTAATATGGGTCAAAAGAGATAATGGGTCACCCTATAACCCTCTTTGACACATTAAACGACGACATATGTCCCTATGGGTCATAGGTCCCTTAAGAACATATTTGAATCGTTCATATGGGTCAAAGGGGGTCATAGGGTGACCTATGACCCCGTTTGACCCATTAAATGATGACATATGTCGCTATGGGTCCTAGGACACCTAGGGACATATTCCAAAGGGTCAAAGGGCGTCATAGCATGACCTATGACCCCCTTTTATCCATTTAACGATGACATATGTCTCTAAGGGTCCTAGGACCCCCAAGGAAATATACAAATCATTCATATGGGTCAAAAAGGGTGATAGGGTGACCTATGACCCTCTTTGATCTATTAAATGATGACATATGTTTCTAGGGGTCCTCGGACCCTTAGGGACATATTCGAATGGGTAATATGGGTTAAAGAGGGTCATAGGGTGACCTATGACCCTCTTTGTCCCATTAAACGATAACATATATCCCTAAGGGTCCTAAGACCCCTATGTACATATTTGAATTGGTAATATGGGTCAATGGGGGTCACAAGGTGACTTATGACCCCATTTGACCCATTAAACGACGACATATGTCCCTTGGAGGGACATATTCGAATGGTTAATATGGGTCAAAGGGGGTCAAAGAGTGACCTATGACCCCCTTTGACACATTAAACAATGACATATGTCCCTAAGCATCCTAGGACCCCTAGAGACTTATTCAAATTGTTCATATGGGTCAAAGGGGACCATAGGGTGACCTATGACCCCCTTTGACCCATTAAAGAAAGACATATGTCGCTAGGGGTCCTAGAACCCTTAGGGATATATTTGAATCGTTCATATAGGTCAAAGGGGGTCATAGGTGACATATGACCTCCTTTGACCTATTAAACAATGACATATGTCCCTTGGGGTCCTAGGACCCCTAGGGACATATTAAAATTGTTCATATGGTCAAAGGGGGTAATAGGGTGTCCTATGACCTCGTTTGACCCAATAAATGACGACATATGTCTCTAGGGGTCCTAAGACCCCTAGGGACATATTTGAATGGGTAATATGTGTCAAAGGTGGTCATAGGTCTCCCTATGACCCCCTTTGACCAATTAAATGAAGACATATGTCCCTACGGGTCTTAGGACCCTTAAGAACATATTCGAATCGTTCATATGGGTCAAAGGGGGTCATATAGTGACCTATGAGCCCCTTTGACCCATTAAGCGAGGACATATGTCCCTATGAGTCCTAGGACCCTTGACATATTTGAATGGGTCGTATGGGTCAAATGGGGTCATAGGGTGACCTATGACCCCCTTTGATCCATTTAACGATGACATATGTCTCTAGGGGCCCTAGGACTCCTATGGACATATTCAAATCATTCATATGGGTCAAAGGGGGTCATAGAGTGACCTATGACCTGATTTGACCCATTAAATGATGACATATTTCTCTAGAGGTCCTAGGACCCGTAGGGACATATTTGAATGGGTAATATGGGTGAAAGGGAGTCATAGTGCACCCTATGACCCCCTTTGACCCATTAAATGATGACATATGTCCGTAGGGGTCCTAAGACCCTCCAGAACATATTCGAATCATTCATATGGGTCAAAAGGGGTCATAGGGTGACCAATGACCCCGTTTGACCCATTAAATGATGACATATGTCCCTTGGGGTTCTAGGACCCCTAGGGACATATTCGAATGGGTAATATGGGTCAAAGGAGGTCATAGGGTGACCTATGACCCCCTTTGACCCATTAGACAATGACATATGTCCCTAAGAGTCCTAGGACCCCTAAGGACATATTCAAATCATTCATATCGGTCAAAGGGTGCCATAAGGTGACCTATGAGCCCCTTTGACCCATTAAATGATGACATATGTTTGTAGGGGTCCTAGAACCCCTAGGAACATATTCAAATCGTTCATATGGGTCAAAGGGGGTCATAAGGTTACTTATGACCCTCTTTAACCCATTATACGATGACATATGTCTCTAGGGGTCCTTGGACCCCAAGGGACATATTCGAATGGGTAATATGGATCAAATGGGGTCATAGGATGACCTATGAGCCCCTTTGACCCATTAAATGATGACATATGTCCCTAGGGGTCCTATGACTCCTAGGGACATATTCAAATTGGTAATATGGGTCAAAGGGGGTCACAGGGTGACCTATGACCCCTTTTGACCCATTAAACGATAACATATGTCCCTAGGGATTCTTGGACACTTAGGAATATATTTGAATCACTCATATGGGTCAAAGGGGGTCATAGGGTGATCTATGACCTCCTCTTACCCATTAAATGAGGATGTATATCCCTATGGTTCTTAGGACCCCTAGGGACATATTTGAATGGGTCATATGGGTCAAAGGGGGTCATAGGGTGACCTATGATCCCTTTTGAGCCAATAAACGGTGACATATGTCTCTAGTGGTCCTAGGACCCCTAGGGACATATTTGAATGGGTAATATGGGTCAAAGGGGGTAATAGGTTATCCTGTGACCCCCTTTGACCCATTAAATGACGAAATATGTCCCTAGGGGTCCTAGGACCCTTAGGAACATATTTGAATCGTTCATATGGGTCAAAGGGGGTCATAGGTCATTTGAATCATTCATATGGTTCAAAGGGGGTCGTAGGGTGACCTATGACCCCCTTTGACCCATTAAAGGATGACATATGTCCCTAGGGGTCTTAGGACCCCTAGGGACATATTCGAATTGGTAAGATTATATATTAATAACATATATTAATAATATAGCTCATACTAATAATAATATATATTACGTTATTACATTTAATAAAAATATATAAATAATAATAATAATATAAATTATATTTATAGATTATAATAAGAATAACATAATTTATTATTATATATTAATAGATAATATGTTATATCTTTACCTTTAAATGTCATTATATATATGTTATATAGCCTATTATATATCACTATATACTAAGGAATATACTATTAACATAGTATATATATAATATATTATGTATATTTATAATATATACTATGTATAAAGCAATTATATACTATATAAATATAAGAACAAATATATTATCCACTTATATATATGTGTATGTGTGCGTGTGTGTGTGTGTGTGTGTGTGTGTGTGTGTGTGTGTGTGTGTGTGATGGACAAAAATATCCTATAATATACTACTATATACTAAAGCAAAAAGAGCATATAAAATTTATAAACAATGTCAAAAGTGTGTGTGTATATATATATATATATATATATGCCCACAAATATATAAATATAAAAAATAAATATATATATATATAAATATATTTATATATAAATATATATTGATATATTTCTTAATATAAATATAAATACATATATGTATTTATATAAAGAAAATATAAATACATAAACATATTTATTTATATTAATAAATACATATATACAAATATTTAATTACTATCACAAACTATTTTTTCTTCCAAAATTTCGTGGGGGACATATCAGATATCCGATTTGAAATTGGATAGTCGATTTTGGATTGGATATCCGATTTTAAATCGGATATCCAATTTAAAATCGGATATCTGATTTTACTGCCATCAAATTCCAACTTATTTGCTGTCCCTACAGACCCAACAACATCACTTTTTGACTTTTTTTCACGGGTTTTATAAAAGGTCATGTTTTGGGGCCCAACCAATAAAAAAAATTTGAAAATACAACCTTAGGTGTCCGATATTGTCATTTGAATGGGGAGCAGTAGTCGTCAAAAGACTAAATGCAAAAGGAAGTTATCTAATGAAGACATTGCGACATATAGGGAAAGGGACAAAATGGAACACCGAAGAGAAAGACAAGGTATGATAAATATTAATCAAGTTGACGATGAATTAGTCGAAGGTGAAATCATAGAGTCAGATAATGAATATGTACAGTTGGAGAATGAAAATGTACCTATTGAAAACAATAATGCCAAAATTGACAATTTAGAGAATGAAAACTTCGAGGACGAAATGCTACCAAGTCATAATCCAAATTGCATAATTGACCATTTCGAACATGACAATGCACATGAATCTAATGCACAAGAACCTTACATATCTCCTAATTATAATTGAAATGAAGGTTCTAGAACACAAAAATGGATAATTGAAATTGTTGAAATGATTATTACCAATTTGGAAGGGAAAAAATTAGAAAGAAGCATTCAGTTATGGGCTACAAGACTATATAACATGTTCTTCGGCAACAAGATAGTGGTGGAGCAATGTTAGCTTTTCATGCACTTATTAAAGATGCAAAAGATGAGACCTATGCTTTCCAAATTGAAGATTCGTGCCAATAAAAAGTTGGAAAGAAATGCCATTATTGTGAAGAATATTTTCAGTGCTCTTAATAACATTAGAAAAAATAGCAAGGAGAAGGATAACAGAGCTGCTCGAAGGGTTATTACAACCTCTTTGGTAAGTCATCATTTGAGAAAGGGTAGATATATGAGACAAACTTGTATTGATTTGAATCTAAATCATACTACTTTGAGAAGAGCACTTAATCGACAAGAGAAAATTGATGATCCTCTTCAAAATGAAACATGGGCATTTGGTGGGAGACTTCCACGTGTTGATAAGAAGCTATTTGATGATGTGAAGGAAGAAATTACACAGTTTTGGCACTCTAACTCACGGGTATCACCCAATGCTAAAGACGTGTTAAAGTTGAGAATTGGCATCAAAGACCACACGCCACATCCTAAACAGTATTTGGAGGTAAGTCAAACTATGTTGTTCAAACAATTTAGAGAGAGTCATCCAAGTCTTCATATATCACAAAGGGCTTTTGAATCTTTGAAGCCATTTTATTGTGTGCCACTCAAAATTTGAAATACATGTTGTTGCAAATATCATGTTGAGTTTTCTATGCACCACAAACTATTACGCTCCATCCGTTCTACTTTGTATACTAAAGAAATGTTGGAGGATTGTGGGGCTAGTGGGCTTCCAAAATCATCAAAGACTTGCTAGATTAACTTTTATGTCATAGAGTTGATGGTTGTTTCTTTTATAGAAATACTTGCTTAAATGAGAAGTGTTCAGAATGTGGTGGTTTATCCAAGTTTATCAAATGTTTCCATGAGGGGTGCAAACAAGATCTTGGAAAGACAATAGTGAAAAAAAAGGTACATGAAATGGTGAAATACACATTGAAGAGTGGGGGTGAGAGATCTAGATGTGAATTGGTTGGAAAAGATATCAGTGTGGCTAGTTTTATTTCAAATTTCAAAGAAAATCTTTTCTACAAGTATGCAAGACATAGTCACAGGTCTCAGTGGTTGGATCAACAATTTAGAATGTGTAAGGACACTTTTCCTATTGGTACTATTGTATCAGTTGTTGATTTTGCTAAGAACTACACATTGCAACCTCAAAATGAGACACAATCTCAGTATTACAACTCCATTCAAATTGCTATTTTCGTTCACATAACATATAGACATGCCCTTGATAGTGCGGAAGATAATCAAAAGATTATTAGAGAGTATCATTTTTATATGAGTGATGATAGATCTCACTCTCACAAGTTTGTGCAACATTGTTTTGAGAATTATTTTGATTTCTTACATGAGCATGCAATTGCTATGGATAGACATATCATTTGGTTACATAACTCTATAGGTCAATTCAAGAATGCTTGCATGTTTTATTGGTTGTGTAGGATGCACGTAGAGAGAGGGGTGCCTCATATTTGGAGTTTTTTTGAGTTCGGCCATGGAAAAAGGGAACATGATGGAGTAGGGGCATGTGTGAAGAGAGCTCTAGTGAAGGAGCAACTGAAGGTTTTAGCAGCAGAGCTTCTTAATGCTCGTAGCATTGTTGATTGGTGTAGTTTAGCATTATCACAGGGGGGACTCTTGATTCAGTGGTACATAAGTTCTTTTGGTTGGTTGAGGAAGGGTCCATAGCTAATAGATCAGATTGTGCTACAGTGAGAGACTCATAAAAAATGCATCCATTCCGAAGCTCTGATTCTAGTACATGGACCATTTGGACACGACAGCTAGCTTGCTTGCTTTTGTCCTAGTTGTTTTCAGTGTGATTGGGATCACTATGAGTCAAGTGAGTGGGTGGACACATGGGATCCACATTATCTTACTCCATTGTCTATCATACTTTCTATCAAAAATGATGACATGGAAAGTTCACTTGAGCATAACCATCTATCAGATCTACTTCAGCCAGGACATGTCTTTGCATTGGTTGCACCACAGGGGAATGATGAGAAATCCGATTATTGGTTAGCACATTGTGTAAGAGGTAAAAAAAAACTTGCACAACCGATCACAGATGATGATGGATTCACATATCCTACTGGTTCAGTGGTTGTCACTGGAACATGGCTACGGACATGTACATGCTTAGAAAGAACAGAATTCCTGCATTCGAAGACTATCAGAAGCACAAAATAATTCTCATATATTTGCATCTTATTATAGAAACAAATGTAAAGTTGTTGAAGCATCAAGGAAGACCAAAAGTAAAATAACTTTTTACTATTGCTAATGCTGATCATGAAGCCTTATTGGAGACCCTAAAACAGAGAGAGGACCTACTGGAACACTCGACTAGGTATATTTACTTCTTATGTTATTTTCTTCATAATGATTCAATGAACTGATGATTATCTTGTTTAATACAATAAGTTACTAATTTTTTTTATGATATTGGAATGTAGGTACATCATGAAGGGGGGGGGGGGGTGCGGGGGGTGCGGGTGGGGGGGGGGGGGGTGTTTGGGAGAATTCATAAGATTTATGATGTATTATGATGTAAAATGTGAACTTTTTTTGTATATGATTTTTGTAATAACAAAAAAGATAGGTTAAATTAGTTGCACATTGTAATTTTTATTTTGGTAGGTTCTTTGTAAGGAATTATAAGAGGAAGATATTGAACAAGTTCTTGCAAATCATATTTGCATATGATACAAGTCTATAAGGACAATTTTAAGAGCATTTATAACTATATGAAAGATAATTGGTTGCAGATATCTTATTACAAGTTTGGCTTTTTTCTTATTTGACATAGAGGTGACATTATGATTATTAAAACTATTTTTATCAAACTAATCAAATAAGAAAAATCTAGGAAATGGATGAACAATTAGAATACTTGATTTCTTAAAAAATAATTTGGGGAATGTGTTAATAAGTTTGAATACTCATTCACAATTAGGCATTGAAAGAAAAAGTGATTTTATGATTACAAGTACATGTAAGTCTTTTACTACAAGTCTTATCAATGCATTTCATTATTTTTTATGGTGTGAGGTTTCCATTGTATATTTTACTTATTATTTTTACTTTTGTAATGGATACAAGACCCCATGGTGCAACTATAAGCCTATTTTTTAGGCGGTCTAGTTGTTTATAACAATAATAGGGTCCCAAGGTGTTTGTGGAATCCATTTACAAACAAATTTGCAATAAAAATTGTAACTCCTAACAGAAAATTCCTCATTATGCCCATTTTGAGGGAGGTTGTCATATTTGCATTGAATTGGGTGCATGTGGTTTTGGGTCATACTTGTGGAAGGTAAGTCTAGAAACCTTTTGTAGTGTTTTGGGTCCTATGAGAATGCAATTTGACCTTTGACTCTATCTTAAATTGGAAATTATGTCATGACAGGTGTTATATACTCATCTTATAGGTAAATTATGTGGAATTTATTTTGTGAAAATGAACTATGGGTCATGTGTTGATGAAACATGAAAGTTTGTGAACATATTTAATCCAAATGTTTATGATAAAATGTTATTAGACATTGATACTCAATAGTCACTTACATGTACATGTAAGTTTAGGTGGGAGTTCCTTAGAAAGGTGTTAATTTATTCTATTGGGTGAGTTATGAATTGATAAAATAGAGGTGGTGAGAAAATGCTAAGATCTACTAGTTGATGTTTACCATCATATATATACATGCTATATGCATATGGTTTCTAGGACATGAAAGAAGCATTAATAAAATAGTAGATGTAAATTGTATTAGGTCAAGAAGTGGTTCCATGGTTGAAATTATGTATGATTTTTAATTTTTCAAGTGAACCATCATGTTAGTCGTGATATGATAAAATTAGTTGTTGATTGTTAAATTACAATGTTTTACTATTTTATGAATTCGACTATCTTGACAGAGATGCATAGAAAAGGATATGAGGATTTTACTGGATAATTGACTTTTACAAGTTTATGTTCACCTTACTTTATATCCAACCTAAATAGTTACTGGATACTAAAATCCATTGGGCTCATGATTAGCACCAAAAAAGAGGCATATCATATTCTATACTGAAATTCAAAGGAATAAACAATCTTGAAATCATAAAGTAGGGTATTTAGATGGAGAAAAAGAAAAGGAGAGAAAACCCAGATGAAAGAGTGACCATAATTTTCACTCCTACTAGAAAAAAACTTATCAAAATTCTCACTCAAAAACCATATTCATGTCCTTCATAAATAGGGAAACCTTGAAATTGTTTACATGCTACACACACTCCCTAAATCCTCTCCTTGAGTTCTTAAAATTGTCATCTATTTATTCACATGACTCTCCCATTTTGGTATGAGCAAGGTAAGGGTCAATTTTAACAACAAGACAACCCTTAGTTGACTTGAGAGGCCTCCCTAAAGTTGATTTTCCAAGATGAATGAAAATCAGCTTTTGGAAGCATGACCTTGGTTAGACAACCTTTCATTTTTGTGCAAAGACTTTTTTCCTTTATAAAGCCATTTTTATAGTTTCTAAACTTAGAAGTTGTAAGGGTTTGGGAAGAGTGACCAATGAGATCTCACACTTTCACCAAGAGGATTATAGGAAGTGTGTGGATCTCTTTTAGGGGTTTTCTCCATGGTTGGAAAAATCATTGCCCACTCTCCAACTTTGGGAGACAAGCTTAGGAGTTAAAGAATTTTGGAGAATTGGAAGGGAGCTCTTCATCAACCATCTTTCCATAACTTGGACCAAGGTTGGTCCTCTTCTCATGTTGTGTAACTGATGTTCTTACTGCAAAATTGGTATTTTAAGTGTTTTTTCTTTCCTATAATGGGTAGTTTGGATGACATTTGTTTGTCATTGTTTTTCCTTATGTGTTGTTGTGGTTTTTTTTCTTGTCAATTGTTATGGGTGTTGTTTTCTACTTTGTGTGTTTTTATGGGTGTTCAAGGCATCACTCACCCTTCTGAGGGAAGTAGTGGCCTTATGAGTGAAGGGGCTAGTTGGGCCATCCCATAAGTGTAGAGTCTCTTCCCTTGGAGGGAAGAGGGAAAAAGAACAAAGTATGGTCTCCATGTGCCACAACTTATTTTACACTTGGGGTGATAAGGGGAGAATTTGTGAAAAGAATTATATGTGCATCTTGAAGCCTTGTGAAGGCATGTCATTGTTTTTTTGGAATTTGAAGCTTTGTGAAGGCATGATACTTGGTGATTTGTTGGCTTCTCCACTTGGGTTTGGCACACCTTCACTCTATTTATTGGGCCCTTAGAGTGGTCTATTGTGCAAGCTCGATAAAATGGTTTTTATTGTTGTTTTGTTGAAGCAGTCCATTATTGGCAATTGTAGGTCATTGTGAGGCTTGGGAATGAAAGTGGCATTTCTTGGTTTTTTATATTCTTGTGTGTATCTTTTTTTTTTTTGTGTGTGGTGTGTGTGTACCATAGTTTGGTATCTAGTTCTCCTATCTCCTTGAAGGTTGTGTAGGAGTTGGCTTGATCCTTTCTTCCATTGTGCTATCCTTGCATCATCCATGGTCAAGGAGTCTGATGCAGAGCCAAGGAGGTAACAACAATAACTTCACAAAGTCGAATGATTTCACAAAGTTTTCTAGGCTTCTTCAAGGCACCTAATGGCTTCACATGCACACTTTTGGAATATACCTCTAGAGGTGTTGAAACTTGAAGATGATATTAGGAACATGTTAGATAGGCTAGAAAAAACCTATTAAAGCCTAAAAACATCCTACAGTTGACTATTTGTGGGATTTGCCTATCAGGACCTAAAAGGGTCACTAGGAACACAACCGTAATCTTGCTCATTTTGGGTGGTTACTTGGGTCCATCACCCTATCCTCTACACTAGAAAGTTTTTTAATCAATCACATACCATCCACATCTCATAAAAAATAAATAAATCAAGTAACACATACATGAGGTATGCACAATCACTAACCATTCTATGCACTTTTTTATCACATCAATACATGGAACACTAGTTCTAGCCACGGAGACCATCCATCATCCATGGACACCCCATACCGAGGAGTCTCCAAGGTGCTCTAAGTGCGTTTCAAGGTCAATCTTCTGAGGGTCATAAATTAGAGCTCGTGAGGGCTATTGACGAATTGTCAAATGCTACATGATGGTGATGCTAAGGCCTAAAATAACCTATCTCATTTTTGAGAGATCACATTCCATTTGGATTTGGCACAGTAATCTCACTCGATGCCAAAACTCGTAGTGTGCCTCAGTTCATAGGTGCACCACAACATAACTTTGAAACCACTAATCTTGGCATCAAATCGTCAGTGCCATTAGCTCTGGGTGGGTGGGTGAACTCTTGTGACACCCTTGTTCTAGCCACGGAGACCATCCATCATCTGGGGGCACCCCGTACCCAAGAGTCTCCAAGGTGCTCTAAGTGCGTTTCGAGGTTAATCTTCCAAGGGTCATAACTCAAAGCTCGTGAGGGATATCGATGAACTATCAAATTCTACAGGATGGTGATGCTAAGATCTAAAAGAACCTATCTCATTTTCAAGAGATCACATTTTGTTTGGATTCAGCACAATGATCTCGCTCGATGCCAAAACTTGCTGTGTGCCTCAGTTCATAGGTGCACCACAGCGTAACTTTGAAACCACTGATCTTGGCATCAAATCATTAGTGCCATTAGCTCCAGGTGGGTGGGTGAACCCTAGTGACACCCTTGTTCCAGCCATAGAGACCATCCATTGTCCGTGGGCACCCCGTACCTAGGAGTTTGCAAGGTGCTCTAAGTGCGTTTCGAGGTTGATCTTCTGAGGGTCATAACTTGAAGCTCGTGAGGGCTATTGATGAACTGTTGAATGCTATAGGATGGTGATGTTGAGGCCTAAAATAACTCATAGCTTGTGAGGGCTATCGACGAATTGTCCAATCAAGTCCCTTAAGTTGATATATTTTGAGGTTTTGTTGAAATTGAAAAGTTGTAGTCTAAGGATAGTAACAAAGTGAAGTGCTAGTTATCAAAGATTATGAATCTATGAATGACTTGGTAGTTGAGAATATAATCCATGGTTGAGGAGTGGAGTCATTAATTGTGTTGAGATTAGATTTGAAGCCAAGAGTTAGTTTCAAGGTTGAAGGTGGAGTTTAAAATCAGTTTTGGGGTTATCTGAACCTTGTGTAGGATGTTAATAAGTGTGTTTATGTTATGATAGCACTTCAAATTATAAATTGCATCCAAATTTGATAATCAAGTTTGTTAAAATTCTATTCAAAAATTATTGCATTTGAATCAAATATAACAAACATAATCAAAATTAATGATATTCCATAAACATGAACAATACACATGATCCACGATAAATTGAGCATTACTAGATACTAAATTAATATGTATATCATTGTGCAAATAAATGAAAAAATACATATCAAAATGCATTTATCCATAGACAAAATTTTACACAAATATATATCAAAGATCATGTATCCATAGACAAAGTACTCAAATATATATCAAAATACATAAATCCATATACAAAATGTGGCTGATCATGTCATCAAAATGTGTATAATATCATTGTTTCTATATACAATGTGACATATACCATCTCAAAATGTCTCATGATGCATCCTACGACAACTATACTATCCTAGGGTGCTGGTGATGATCAAAATGCAGCCTCTTCGCTGCACTAGGTGGATCAAATGCCTCCTACATAAACAAAAAAGGAAAACCAAAAGTTAGACTACTAAATTTATATGATTCTTTATATCTAACATTGAATTACTCAAATGCATAATGATATTTTTTGTAATGAAGATTTATACTATCAAAATTTTATAATAAATACCTCTCTCGTTGACCTCCTACACTGGCCAAGAGTCCTCTCGTATGCCATCGACAATGATGGTACTCGCTGATTGTGGGCTGTATATGTTCAAATATCTTTGTCAGATCAATCTACAATTTAAACTATAATATTATAACTCATCAATGCTAAATTTATAACATATTTAATCATGAATTAAAACTACAACTTACTATTGTAAGCTCCTCCTGAGGAGAGAGTGGCCGCATCATCAAATCTACATAACTCTCTCGTCGAACCTCATGTGCACTAGGAGTCTCCTATGAGATACAAATAATAGTTGTTAATATCACATAAATTAGTTTTGAATTTATTTATGAAGATAAGTGATGCAGGAGCATCCCATGCTCATCAGGGGAACATTGAAGATCCAAGGCATTATAGAGGTCATGGAGCATCTCTTGAAGTCAATTGGGCAATCCTTGCACCAATTATGGCTCATGGAAGCATAAAAAGTTATAATGTTGGACTCATATGTGGAAAAAAGTTGTAATTGGGCATGAGATAGGATTTTAGGATTTCATATGGTAGATGAGTCATTTGATAGGTTCATGTAGGTTTTCATGATCATATCTTGTCATTAGACAAGTCAAAACATTCAATAAGCCAATTAAAAGCATAGGTTAATAGTTAGAAATTTGAATAGTAACCGTTATGTGTTTTTTGGAGGCAAACTCCATAATTTAAATTTTATGAAGAGTTAAAAAATGAAACTGATTGGAGGTGGTTGAGGGGGTGACTAGCCATCCCTTGAAACTTATAAATTATGATTGTACAACCTGGAGGGTCAGATTTGTACGGACTGTCTCAGAAAATTGAATGAAAGTGCTTGGTTTTCAAGAGCAACTTGAAGAATCCTTTGTTTTGTAAGTGCTTTCTGATATTGGAATGAGTGTTAATATCATCTTAGATATGTAAATGCATGGTGAATTCTGAAGGAGAAGTTCTAGAATTGATTTTTGGGGTTTGAACAAGTAGGCCTTGGTTTTTAAGCCATTTTAAGGAGGGTTTTGAAGTTTGGGTGTTTAGGAGTGTGACCAAGACCTATAATCTTGAAAATAATTATATTTAGATCATTAATAGAGACTATGAAAAAGGATTAAGTCAGATTACAAGTTTGAAGGGTACTTTCTTTGTAAAAGTGGTATAGGTAGGCCTAATTCTGAGACAAACTGCCTTGTTCTGTACAATCTTTCCAAAGGAGTGATATCTCATGTTTGGATATGTTATAAAAATAAAAAAAGGGTATCTGAAAATCTAGTTTATTTTCTTGGTGTTTTGGAAAGTTTGGGAGGCAAATCAAGAAAATAGGGTCTATTGATCCAAAGAAGAGAATAGCCTAGTAAAGGGCAAAACTGGTCTCTTTTGTATCTACTCAAGATTTGTGGGTTTGGAAACCTTAGAAACATGTTGGTTGAAGTTTTTTAAGGTGTGTAGAGGTGGAGGGAACACTTGGTGAATGTAAATCCAAGTTTGGAGTCTTTGGTGGCATTGTGTGCATTTGGGAACATCATTGAAACATAGGGGTTGGGTCCGTATTGTGCTTGAATTTGCAAGTTTGTGGTTATATCCTCCATCCTCTACATCAAATGGTATAGGAGCATCAACAAGGTTTTTTGGGAGTAGATAAGTTTTAGGTTTCATCATCATAGGAGTCTTTGTCATCCTTAGTGTGCTGATCTCTTTGTTGAAGCCTTAGAGTGTCTAATTCCTCCTTGTGTGTCCCAGAGTTGAAAGGTACATAAGTGGTGTCCAGAGATTTCTTGGTGAGGAAAGATAGAGAATTAGTGAGTTGGCCCTTGGGAAGGAAGAAAACTTGTTGTGAAAATGCCTCCTAAAAATCAAATGGCTAGAGAACTTGAAGAATTAAGAGAAGAGTTGGCAAGAGAGAAAAGAGAGAGGAGAGAACTTGAAGCATCTAGAATGAGGGAAGAAAGATAGATGAGAAGAGAGAGGTTGTAGCTTATTACAAGGATAGAATCCTTAGAAAAGGAAAGGCAAGAACCTAGAGGAGAAGAGGTTAGAGGAAGAAATCATGGAGAGAACCACAAAGAAGAAGAGGTTGGTAATGCAAGGCAAGAGCATGAGACAACAGATGATCCTGAAGAAAGGAGATTTATGAGAATCATTAAGGCAGTACAAGGTAATGGTGGGAAGAACCATATTGATTTTCCAATATACCAGGGTAAAATGGATAGTGAAGAAGTGCTAGGGTGGATAGAGGCCCTTAAGAACTACTTTGATCTTGAAGACATAGAGGCAGATAAGAAGGTGAAAGTAGCAAAAGCAAGATAGAGAGGAACATCACTCACTTGGTAGACTAGTGTTCAGAATGAGAGAGAGGAAAGGTGGTGCAAGGCACCTAACCTATCTGGCAGGGGGGAACAAGTATCTATGTTGTCGGACACCTTGCCACTCCATGAAAGTGAGGATTCAAGTAGATTAGGAAGTTGGAATAAAGGTTTGGTCCATATTTTACAAGTTGGTCTATGTTTTTTTAATAAAGGCACATATAAGGCCCACAAGCATTTTGGTGTGGTTATAAACCAAGTGACTCCATGGGACCAAAAGGTCTTAGAATAGGGTATTTAGAGTCTAAACATGATTAGCAAAAAGTGGTTGTTTGTTTGTTTTATGGTTGGGAATGCCTATATGGTTGTTCCAATAGTCATTTAGACCTTTATATATGTCATATGTGATCTTAGTTGAAAGGGGGAGATCAGACTGTACGGTGGTTTGGAGAAAAAACAATAAAAACTTTAATTTTCTAAAAATTTACTGGTAATTTCTCGGCTATTAAGCTGTTATGGATCCATATGAAACTTTTCTGATTGCTAAGTGTATGAAATATTTGTAGGGGTGAGTTAGGAAACTTTTGGTTTTGGTTTGACTCAAAAAGGAGTTGGGGTTTAAAAGTTATCTGCATTTTAGTAGAAGGTGGTCTGAAAAGCCTTGTTTCCTAGACCCTTCCACAAATGCATCCCTAACTTGCATTCCGACCAGTGGCACCCTATGAAACTAAGGGATATCCAAGTTAGGAGACTAGGAAAAATAATGCCAGAGGTTGGAGACTTGGAGAGAAGGGAAACTATTTTTCCAAGCTGGCCCTAGGTCAAGCAAGCCCATGTGCTTGACTAGTTTTTGCAAGGTAATTGGTGACAGTCATGGTTGCAGGAACTTTTGATCATTTTGAGTTTTGGAGTTGGATGCATTGAGTGTGTTGGAGATTATGTTAAGTGTTTTGGGTCTTGGGAACCCACCTTGCCCATTCTTCCTTGAAGCCCTAGCCTAACTTGGTTAACTAGGCCTAGGTACCAAGAAGCAGTTTGGAGAGTGCTGGAGCAAGATCAGCCCAGAAGATTTTGGATTATTAGTAGGTGCCAAGAAGGGTGTTTGGACCTATGGAAAAGTCCCTATTCTATTAAGGGATACTGGGAGAAAAGTGCAAAGAAGCTAATTGGAAGGCTACAAGGTTTGTAGGTCTAGAAGTGCAAAGGTGTGTTGAGAGTTTGGTGGAACCAAACAAATTGATGATTTTGGGTTGGAACAATATGTCCATAATTGTCTCCATTTTTGGTGACAGTTGGTGAGGCTTTTGAAGTGGGATTACCTTGTTTGGCTTGGAGGTTTAGTATACCCGAAGTGGGTAAGAGGACTTGTGAGAAGTCCTAGAATCCTAAGTTGGATTGTGACATCCATTTATTGGCTTGTGGAAGGTAGTTGCTGCAGAATCTGAATCAAAAGGGGATTGAATAAGATTTTAGATTGGGAGAGAATGAAGACCATGGTGATAAATCAATTCTTGCCATCTGATTTAGCAATCCAAATAAAGATAAGGAACAATTTGAAATAGAGGGATATGGATGTCATGTCCTATACTGAGCAATTCCATACCTTGAGTATTAGGGGAGGACTAGAAGATGAAGATGAGAAGGTGGCTAGATACATTAATGGCCTCAAGTACAATATTCAATATGAAATAGGATTGAATGTACCAAGGACACTTGGAGAATGTTTTCAGTTGGCAATCTAGGCAGAGGAGAAGTTGAAAAGAAAGAATGAGAGGCAAGAAAATCAAAGAGGAGGTGGAACAATGAGAGGAAGAGGTGTAAGAAGTTAGTTTGACACTTCAAAAAATCAAGAAAAAGATAAAATAAAAGAGATTACATCTGAGACAAGAGGAAGTTTCAGGGGAGTAAGATTTGGAAGTGGAAGAGGTAATAGTGTTTTCATAGGTAAATGCTTCACATGTGGAGGAGTAGGCAATCAATCACATGTGGAGGAGTAGGCAATCAATCCTACAAGTTCCCTTATAAAGGTGTGGATTTTAGGAAGGAGGAGAGGAGAGTCACCTTGACCCAAGGAGAAGAGAAAGAAAAGAAGTATGATAATGCAGACCCTAAACTTGAAGGAGAATCTTTAATGGTGAGAAGAGGACCACAAATGTAGCAGCAAAAGGAGACCGGACCATCCATTTTCAAGAAAAATTGCATGAGCCATGGTAAGATTTGTAAGATGATAATAGACTCTAGTTTAGGTTTGATAATTTAGTGTCTTATGAAATGGTAAATAAACTAGGATTGAAGAAGTATCCTATTGATAGACCATATAGGGCATCTTGGGTTAGTGATGCACAAAATATTGTTGTAAGGGAGCAAGCAATAGTGGATTTCTCTATAGGAGAATATAAAGATCAAGTTATATGTGATGTCATTCTAATGACATGCTGCCATGTAATCCTTGGAAGGCCTTGGCAAGCCTCAAGGAACACTATTCATTTTGGCTCATCAAATGTTTATATAGGACACAAAGATGGTTGAAGTTTAAGCTAAATCCTTTGACTAGTCATGATGAGAAAAGAGTTATTTGTTTTGGCAAGAAAGAGTTTGTGGACTTGAAGGAGCAGAGGGAGAGTAAACATGATATGACAGATCTGCCACTAATGCCATCTCTTTTGGTTATGAAGGATGAGATTGTTCAGGAAAAAACTCAGAATTCTGCTTACAAGCAGATAGTGACAGCAAAAGGAGTGATGATAGGAATAGTATGGTGTCCTTTGGTGACGAAAGTGAACAAAGAAGTGAACATATTCATGGAGGATAAGAGACAGGGTTAGCATGACCTCAGACAACAAGATATTCAGCCTTTGTCAAGGATAAAACATGACTATTCACAATCAATAGGCATTAAGGTTACCATGACTGGTAACAAGGATCCAATGCTTTTTGTTTCTAATGATTTGTATGTAGATATGCAGGGTAATACATTGCAAGTGCAAAGTTGCAAACATCCCTCTAGAAGGATGGGAGGAAAGAAGATAGTGCCCCTTAACTCTTGGGACAAGAGTTGCTTTGAAGGCGGGGTGTTTGGTGCAGGGGCACCTATTAAATCATCTAAGAGAGCCTTGGTACCAGATGAAGATAGAGGATCAAAGACACCATTGATTGTTAATTGGGATATATTAAAACCAATAATGGAATTATGTAATAAACGATGTACTTTGAAAGACAACAGTCATAAAAGTCCTAGTAAGGACCTAAGGGCAACATGATGTAAAATGGCCAAAAGATCCATATGGGGTAGTCCTAGTATAGTTTCATACTTAGTTGCATTTAATAAATCCATATGACCAATTTTGAGTCAATGGAATAGTTTAGAAAGTTAGGGAATGCATAAAAACTATAGTTTGAAATTTGAATTTCAAATTCAAACGGTCATATTAGTTTTGGAGGTAAAGTAGTAATTTGGTATTTGCTTGATTAAATAAACCTTTGTAACCAACTTGGTCGATTGGACAGGTGCATATAAGCCTATTTAAGTTGTAATGAACATATGCAAGACATGAATCATTATTGGTATGGAATAAATCATAGAAATTGTACGAAACAACAATCATACTTTCCTCTGCATCAATAAGAAAAATAAAAAATAAATGATACTTATGCATACAATGGGGATCTCTGTGCGAATGGAAATCCCTGATGATCTAGAATGCCAAATCTATACAGGCTCATCGCCAGTAGCCACACCCTATATACAATAAAGAATGTAATTAAATGGGATTACCACAAACATTTTACAAGAATGCATTGATATTTAATCAAATAGAAAACATCTAATTACCTTTCCTTTGTCAGTGCATGATGGCTCACCCCCCACACTTTGTCCCCACGGGGCAGGTGGTATCTGCAAGATAAAAGAAAGATTAGCAACCATATATGCTACAATATCAAATAGAAAAAAAAATGCGAACACAACATAATGTACCATAGATGTCTCAAGGGAAAATGAAATGGCCGAGAGTGTAGCATCATCTATCTGTCTGAGCTCCTCCTCGGTCATCAACTAAACATGAATGAAGATCACATACATGTAAAAGTCAGTATGGCTTAGAAATTAAAATTACTCTATTATAAAAATTAATTTTAAATCACATCTTTCATAACAAAAAAATGTATACACATATCGACACTGAAGGAGTCTATGCCTTTGCATTCCCCTCCTCTCTACCATTAGGGTCTGTAGCCTCTGCACGTACATCTAGTGTATCCTCGTCTAATACAAAATGATACTCAAGAAGATCACCTGTGGGACCCAGGCAAATATTTTTGCATGTAATGCAAGTGTGAAGCACACAAATGTGCGATGAGCTAGTCGATGATGAACTGGCACCAACATCATCAACACGAGGAGGCAGGACTGACCTAGCCTGAGATATCATTAGGCTACTCAGCCTATGAATGGCTATGATGGTCTGAGAGCTAGCCTGTGCCATAATATCTGGATGCTGCACTCGAGGAGGGGGGGAGATATCAGTGGGGGGTACAAAAGTGCCAAGTTTCTTCCACTAGGAAGAGGGTCTATCCTGAGGAGCTCCTAGTCCTAAGCCCATATTGAGCTTCATGCTCCAATAGTTCACTTTAAGTTTCAACACAAATTCTGCATATAATTTTATAAGGAAATAAATTGGTATGTCTAAATTGCCATGTGGAGGGATATCAAAGACCATCCACCAACGATCCCAAAAATTTGCACATATGGCGTCATTTGTGCACCATTTAATCGATAGTTTGGTTTTTTTTGGGTCAACTGGTATACCCATTTTCGGGTTAGCAAAAAGGCTAGCCAAATCATCTTTGTTTATGTTGAGGGCTGCGACCTCATCATAATCCAAACCATCATCAAACATCTGGTGCATTTCATCACGCCAACAAATAGCGGCATTTTGTTGGTTCGTAAGGGTTTCAATGTTATCCATTATGGTGTTTAATGTGGATAACATAGGAGCTAGTGCAGGTACATTATTATATCTTCTATGCAAACCTCTCAACTCGGTGAGATTTTCATTTATCAAATCCTCGATTTGAGGAGGGTTTTGAGGAGGTAGAGGATCATTTGGTGGACGATTTTGTGGGGGTACTGGATCATTTGGTGGTGGGTTACAAGGAATATTATTCCCTGCCTCAGTGTCATCATTTTGATAAGCCATTCCTATTGAATTGCAAAACGTAATAAATATTTTTAAAAAAATCTAAATTTTAACCATTTTTGTCAAAAAAACCCTAGATTCAACTAAAACAAACAAAATCATCCTAAAATATATTAAATTTAGGTTAAAATAAATTGGGGAAAAGAAAGCATACCTAAATATCTGATATCCGATCTCATATTTGATATCCGATGGATAATGATAATACTAGCCCCAAATTCGCGTGAAATGAGGGCCCGCGGGTCTGTGATTTTATTTTATCCAATGCACAGGTATCAGAAATCCGATATAACATCGGATATCAGATATGGCCGCAATAACATATAATGAATATAATATATATAATATAACATATAACATATAATATATATTACATTATATTACATTTTATATATTTATATATTATATTTTATATATATTATATTAATTTACTATATATTATAATATAAAATATTATATTATATAATAATAATAATATTATATTATATTATTATAGTGTATTATATTATATTATTATAATTTATAATATATTATACTTTTTTATTATATATTATATTATAAGATATTACTTTTTATTATTATATTATATCTTATATATATATATTATATAACATTACTATATATTATAATATATTAAATATTATATTATATTATTATAATATTATTATTATAGTATAAAAATATACGATTATAATATAATAATAATAATATTATTATATTATAGTATAATAGTTATAATAATAATAATAATATATCAAATAATAATAATAATATTATTTAATATTATTATTATAATATAATAGTATGATATATTATTTAATATTATCATTATTATTTAATATGATAGTACATTTAATATAATAATAATAATAATATTATTATTATTATTATTATTTAATATAATAATAATAATAGCGGTATAATATTATTACTCTAATTATCAGATATCCGGTCACATGTCGGATATTCGATTTTAAATCGAATATCCGATATCATATCGGATATCCAATGTCAAATCGGATATCCGATAAGGCTTGGCCTTACCTTCCAGGTTTGGTTCTTGGATAGGTGAAAAAAAGTCAGAGTGGATTTTGAAGCACTTTTAGGCATCTTCAAACTCTTTTTTTTTCACATCGCCACTTTTTGGCACACCATGATCCTGCACATACCCTTAATACTTTGATGGCTTTCCTTGACTTGTGTTCAATATGAGTCTTAAAGTCTTGAAGCTTATGAACCAATTCATTCTTTTGATGAAGGAAGAAGACCCAAGTGAATCTCAAAAAGTCATCAACAAATGTAAGTATGTAGCGGCCTTGGCTGACTAAAGTCACTGCAAAGGGTCCTGCTAATACCATGTGAACTAGCTGAAGAAAAATTGGAGCTTGAGAAGACTTCCCTTTATCATACTTCTCCTTGAGATTCATATCCACTGAACAAGATGAGCACTCTCCCTTAGAAAAGTTGATATTAGGTAGACCTTTGACCATGTGTTTTGAGAAAAGTTGCTGAAGAGAGCAGAAGCCAAAGTGACCAAACCGCTCATGCCATAAATTGATGTTTGAAGTAGAGTAAGTCAACAAGGCTTGAGAAGGACTCTTAGGCACAAAGTGGGAGAATGAGTATAACCTTCTATCATCATTGACTTTCTCCACTACTACCAATGAATTATCTTTGAGTCTTTGCACCATTACTGAATCTGGAAGGAACTCAACCTTATGACCATCTCCAAGGTAAGTGATTTGGTAAACTGATAGGAGATTGGAGCTTAGATTTGGAACGTAGAGAACATCCTTGAATTCCCCATTTTCCATTTTGACATGTCCTTTCCCTTCAACTTCCATCTTAGTATCATCTCCCATGAAGATGTGTAGAACCTTTGACTGCTTTAATGAAGAAAAGTCTTCCTTTGAAGAACCCATGCAGTAAGAGGCACTTGAGTCAAGTATCCATTCCGAAGAAGAATTTGTGTTTTCCATAAGTGCTTGACCTTTACCTTTTGAAGAGGTTGGAGTAGAATCCTTGGAAGTACCCGGCACTTGAGTTTTGTTCTTCTTGAGTAGATTTTCTAACTCATCGATTCTTTTTGTTTTGTAATGATGCTCATCATGATTTGGCTTTTTCCAGTATGCACAAAAGAGTTTGTCCTTCTTTTGATTACTTCCTTTCTTGTTTGAAGAAGAACTACCTTGTTGAGAGGAGGAATGTTGTGTCTCAGATTGTGTTTTCTACTTCTGCTGCTTCTTATTGCTGTTGCTTTTCCCCCCTGGACTAGATTTGTGATCATCACTAGCCACCAAGGCTTTGGTCTTTGATGACTTGAGAAGTCCAAAATCCACCAAGTGAGATTGTTCAACAATCAACATGTTTGCAAGTCCATCAAAGGAAGGATTCTGGTAAGAAGATCCCATGGTCAACCTGTGAGTATTAAAACTTGAAACAAAGTTGGCATACTTAGAAGGTAGCCTCTTCAGGATGTGATGAATCAACCTATCTTCTTTCATGGGATTTCCACAATCTTTCGAAAGTGCCCTATACTCATTGACTTTAATGTTTTAATCCTACATTGTGTCATAATTCTTAGGATCCAAGAGAAGTAGATCATCCTCAATCCGAAATCCCTTTTCTTCATCCACCTTACCATACAACTGTTCAAGTTTATCCCATGCTTCTTTGGATTCTGAACAATTTTTAATATGAAAGAGAAGATCCCCATGTACACAACTCCTGATAACTCCTAAAACTTGTTGGTCTTGTCTTTTCCAATCAATGAGTTCTTTAGAATCAATAGGTTTGGTGATTGTATCATCAACATATAGACTATATCCTTTTTCCATTAATCTGATCCATGCAATATCTTTCCATGTAGAATAGTTGCGTGAAGTTAACGGAGGACATTTAAAACTCATGATGCAGAAATGAAAAGAGCACAATAGAGAGACAAAAAACATAGTACACACCCCCCTTTTCACTCAATCAAAATACCCCCACAAAAAAGATGATGTTGGCACTTTATAAGTAGTGCATTTACAATGGGCCACTTGTCGAATTGAACAAAGTGGACTTTCTGATTTTTCTTTTACAACTGCCTTATGAGGCTGAAATCTATCACTTAAGCATTGTAGCTTCTATTTACAACAATTCTGAAAAAGAATCAAAGCTTTACAATGTCGACAAAGGCCTAATTCTAAAAGTGAGAAATTGGTCCACACAACCCTAGAATTTGACTTCAGATTTGGAAAGAAGACAAAAAAAATGTACTTTCAAAAAAATAGAACCTGAAAAAGTGACCAAATGTGCCCGTACGGAGCTTCTGAAGTTGCAAAATGCAGGATTAATCAGGTATAGTCACCAAAAAATTAAATTTCTACAAATTTTTTTTACCAAAACTAGAAAAAAAACCCCCACTAGAAAGTTTATAAAATTTTACCTAATTTCAAAAAAAATTGCACCTAAATCGAAGTTCAGATGTCCAAGTTATGGGCTCGCAAAATAAGACTACCAAACTAAAAAGCAACCTGGAGAGGGGTCTGGAAGGAAAAATGCTAGTCTAGATTTGACAATCAAATGGATGTCACTACTGTTGTAAAATGCCTAGAAATGATGGTCAAATAGTCGTCAATTTTAACCTCAGGAAAAGATGACATCAGTAAAAATCATGCACCCTGGGATGATGTGGCGGCTAACTGTGTGTTCATACTATACAAAATGTACATGTGTCTAGGCCATACAATGACATGCCAATAAAGGTCAATTTCCATGGGTGACATGGCAGTACCGGGTCTGATGTGGAAGATTTGCCTACGTGGTGCAACTATGTGTATAGGGTCTGTAGATAGTGCACTCATGGAGGAATAAAAACACTCCATGTGGCACAGGGTGTGGAACGTGGGTCATGGGCGTAGGATGAAATAGTGTATCCTGAATTTGTAACTCACTAGAGAAAGAACCTCTACCAGAATGTCTACAACATTGGAAAATTTTTTGCAACTACTGGTGATTTTGTCACGTCACCGGTATGTCCACTGCATAGGGGTTTGTGGGGTTTATCCCACATTCAGTGTGGGATAGGTCTGCACATTGTTTAAATGAAGAAGGCCATGGAATAGAAAGAAAATGGAGTGACCACTGGCTAGAGCTTGATTCGGGATCGCTGAAGGTTATGTTAGAAATAGGGCTGCCGGTAATGTTCCTTCGGCTGCTCGGACTATGAAGTACAACCGCAGATTCATGAAGGTCAAAAATTGATTAATAAACCTTGCAAATTAATACCTTCCAAAAATGGCAGATCCAGGGTGTCACTGCCCAGGTTTGCTAGAAAAATTTATCCGAATTTCTGCAAATATTCTGATAGAAAATTAAAATTGCAGAGAAAAATAGAAAATGTATATCTAAATAATTAAATTACAGATCTAAAAAGGACCATACCAAAACTACAAATTGGGGCCTTCAGGTTTCGATTTGCAAAAAAAAATTGCCTCACAGTTGACTTTGGGCCAAGGTAGCTGAGTTTATAGTCAATTTTCACCAATTTAGTGTTTCAGACGCAATGGCGAGGTCAGATTTGGTTCTAGACACTCCTAATTCCTACAGCACTCCAAATTTAGGTTGAGGTACTGAAGCAAGTGTGGTCTTGAACGGCTATATGATGAGAAAATCTCCAAGTTGTTCTGATACCATGTAAGAATTTTCCTAAGGGAAAAATTCAGTTAGGAACTAAGAACTCAAACATAAGCACACAGTATACCAAAAAGAGAGAGAGTATGATTAGAATGATAATGTATTCAATATGCCATGATTAGGAGTACACTAGGAGTGCCTATATATTAAGACCTCTTAGATACATCTAGAATGCCTTGTAATCAACATCATGATGTCTCATACAACCAAGCACATGTCCACTAGATATGGGTTATCCTCCATTAAGCACAGAAGTAAGTGCAGTGATGAGAGGATAAGCTTACAAAGGTGTGACATGCAAATCAGTGTTGTAGACACTATGTGCTAAAATAGAGTTACATACTCCTATGTTCTCTACATGACAACTCAAAAAAGTGTGCAAACTCCTAAGTGTCTCACAAATAAAAATAATAAAATAATGCATAAACCTAAGTAAGCTTAAGTAAGTGTAATAAGTAAATACTTACTTATACCAACACTTATAAACTTTCTATAAAAACTAGCAAAACCATGAAATGATCTTACCTCACTCGCATTCTCAGGTGTAGGCCAGTCCAAAATTCCTTTAACCTTCTCAAGATCCATTCTCAAACCATCAGCTGAAATCACAAACCTCAAATACAAAATCTCCTCTTGCATAAAAGAACACTTTTTCAAATTAATCATCAACTTCTCCTCTTTCGATCTTTGCAATACTTGTCTAACATGCTCAAGATGTTCTTCCTTAGTCTTACTAAATATTAGAATGTCATCTAAATAATAAATCACAAACTTACCCAATTTTGTTTTCAAAACATCATTTTTTAACCTCATGAAAGTACTAGGTACATTAGTCAAACCAAAAAGCATAACCAACCATTCATATAAACCATCTTTTTTCTTGAATGTACTCTTCCATTCATCACCTTCTCTGATTATGATCTGATGATAACCACTCTTCAAATCAATCTTGATAAAATACTTTTTCCCATTCAAACAATCCATTTTGTCATCCATCCTCGACATAGAAAACCTATATTTCACTATGATCTTGTTAATAGCTCTAGAATCAATACACATTGTCAATTCTCCATTCTTTTTAGGTACCAATACAATAGGTACAATAGATGGAGTCAAAATTTCTTTGATCAAACCTTTTCACAACAACTCATGCACTTCTATATTAATCTCTCCATTCTCTGTAGGTGTTAATCTATATAGTGCTTTATTTGGAAACCTATCTCCAGAAATCAAATCCATACAATGACTTATGCTTCTCATTGCAGGAAAACCAGCAGGCGTATCTTTTGCAACAATATCCTTGCATTCATTTAGCAATTTTTTTATTTTTGTTGGTACTCAACTTCCATCAATTTTTGTTGCTCAATTGCAACTAGTACAATTTGGATTCATAGGAATTATAGAAAAACATACTTGATTCTTCTTCATTTCCTTTTTAAATTTCTTTCCATTAACCATGCAAATTCTTATAGTAGTATGATTAACCTGATCTAGATTTTTAATCAAAGACAATTATATTTGCTTTCTCTCATTCACCCAAAGAGTATATTGATTTAATCTTTGATCATGTACAATAGATCTATCATATTTCCAAGGCCTACCCAACAAAATATGACAAAATCCATAGGCATAATATCACACAAAACTTCATCAAAGTAATATCGAATCTTGAACTTCACAAGGTATTTCTCACTTACCAATATCTTATGCTCATCTTTGATCCATGAAACATGATAGGTTTTAGGATGCTTCAGCCTCTACAACTTTAACTTTGTAACCAACTCTTCTAACACCAAATTTGTCGAACTTCAATTGTCAATGATCACCTTGTAACATTTTCTAGTCATCTTACATCTGGTCTTGAAAAGACTTCTAATTAAAAAAAGATTCCTCCTCACTTCCCTTATTACATAAGGTTCTTCTCACCATCAGATTTTCTCCAGCCTTAGGTCTACTTGGTGAACCCTCATCACTCCTTGAATCACAACATTTTTTTTTACCTTGCCCACTTTCAAAGAATCTATGTCCCTCTTTACCACATCTGAAACAATTACAATGAAAATGACCTCTAGAATAAGAATTACCTTTTCCTCAATAATAATTAGTATCTCCTTGGCAAGAATTACCACCTTTCCATTTGGTCTTGCCTTTGTCATCATTCTTCCATTCATAATTTTCCTTATCTTGTATGGAATTATCAAATTTGCCACCATCACCATAAGATCTTCCTTTGCCTCTCTAGAATCTACCACCTCTACCTCTTTGTCTTTGTTCATGCTTCTTTGTTAAGATCTCCTCAACTTTCAAGGCATATTGGCATACTTCTTCTATACACTCCAATTTCACAAAACTTATTTCATCTTGAATTCCAGATATCAATCCATTTATGCACCATGCAATTTTCTCAACACCATCATCCACATGTCCATATCTAATGTCTGATCTATGGAATTCCTCAATATACTCCTTCACAGTCATGTCTTTTTGTCTCAAATTTTATATTTTTCTCAACAAGCTAAGTTGGTAATCAATAGGAAGGATTTTTCTCTTTACCTTCACCATTTTCACCCAAGTTATGATCTTCTCCTTTCCTCTCCTTTATCTATCATGTTGCAAATGCTCCCAACACAATGAGGCATGACCCTTCAACCTTGTAACTAAAATTTTCAACATCCTATTATTAGGAGTGTTTTCATACTCAAAGAACTTCTCAATATTAGAGATCCAATCTAACACAACATTGGTATCCAATTTCCCATCATAAGGAGCAACTCCTCTAGAAGGCTTTGAATTTTTCCTAGATAATACTCTCAAAAACCTTACCTCATCTTCATCTTCTCCAAGTTTTGGATAAGGATTTGGTTTACTTCTTTATCATCACTCACATCATCAAGATGTGCTCCTCTCATCTGGGCAATCTCCACAATATCTAATCTGGTTGCAATCTTTCTTAATGTATCTAATATTGCATTATCGACATTTCATCTACCTATGAACCATCTTTACAAATCAAATTCTTGGAGGATTGTAACACTTTGCAAGTCATAGGTCAAATCCTCAAATCTTCTATCCCACAACCAAATTCACTTAGGGTTCTACACAATCCAATCTCCACAAGGACAAATGTTTGCTCTGATACCACTTGACGTAGGAAGGGATGAAGAACTAGGGCCAAAGGCACACCCAGCTATACAAATAACATTGTAAGAACATAAAGAACAATAACTAAAGGTGGAAGAAGAGCAAACACTTCTATTGATTCATCAAATAATCAACATACATGCCCAGCTATAAGGCCTTCTTGGTTATGACTAGATATAAAATATATTCAAGATCATTGAGCCAACTTCAAATTTGGATTTCTTGACACATATGCTTCCAAGTGTAAATAAAAATCCTCTTAGTTCTACTCTAAAAATCAATCCTAGACCCCCTTAAATACTTGTGCATCCATAGGTCAACCTATCACAAAATTAAACCTTAGATTAAATGCATGTACAACCACAAGTTGACTCAGATCAAATATTAGCTACCAATACCAAAATTAAATACACACAAGGTTGGTTCAAAATAGAACCAAACATAGACAACTTTATCAAAGAGGACCAAGAAAAAAAATGCTAACACTTGACACCAATAGGAAAACTTAGTACCAAAAAGTTTACTCTACACATGAAGGAACACTCGATCAACACAAGATTGCTATAGTAACTCAGTTTCCACTAGGAGCTACCATAACTTGACACCCACTAGGAGCTATAGTAAGTTGACATTCACTAGAGCTACAATAACTTAGCATCTACTAAACAACTTGGCAGAAACACAAATTTTGGAAACCACTACCACTTGGATCCAACATTTAGAATGTAAAAAGATGAGTAGGATAACAAGGCAACCTATGATACTCTTGCATCATATAATTCCTAACAAAATAAGTGAAGAAATGGAAGACTGAATTTTAAAATAAGTTGAAGAATTGATCACTGAGTACAAGGAGATCATTTTAGATAATTTACCTAATTGTTTGCAATTGATGATAAGCATTAGTCATTGTATGGATTTAATTCTAGGAGCTAGTTTTCTAAATAAATCACCACACCAATTGACAACAACTGAGAATGACAAGCTTAATTAACAAGTTCAATAGTTGTTATAGAAGAGATTTATTAGAGAAAGTTTGAGTCTGTATGCAGTATCAACTATGTCAGCACCTAAGAAGAATGGATAAAGGAGAAGTTTTACTAACTCCCAAAACTATAAATAAGATAAAATAAAAGCATAGGTTTCCTATACTAAGAATGGATGACATAATGGATTGTTTCATTGAAGAAAGATATATTACAAAGACTAACCTAAAGAGTAGGTATCATCAGATCAAAATTAGAGACGACAATGAATAGAAGACTTCTTATAAGACAAGAGAAGGTTTGTATGAGTGGTTGGTTATTCCTCTTGGTTTAACTAATGCAAATTTTAAGTAATTTTATGAGATTGATTGAATGAAGTTAGAATAAATTATTGGGTAAATTTTGTATTGTGTACTTAGATGATATTTTTATAGTTCTTAAAAGAATAGAATAATATTTTTTACACATTAGATAGGTATTGTATAGATTCAAAGAGGATTTTTTTTGATTAATTTGAAGAAGTGTACTTTCATGAAAGAGGAGCTTGTGTATCTAGGATTTTTTTATTTTTGTTGATATTTTGAAGATAGATCCTAAGAAGGTTAAAGTAATTTTGGAGTGGCCTACACCTTAGAATGTTAATGAGGTAAGATCATTCAAAAGATTTATAGAAAGTTTGTCAAAAAATTTAGTTTAATTTGCAGTTCTATGAGTGAGACAATGAGGGGAGATAAAATAGAGTTCAAGTGGATAGATGGAGATGATAAGAGATTTGAGACTTTGGAACATAAGGTTTATAAGTTTCCTATGATATTTTTCTTGATTTTAATAAAGAATTTAAGGTTGAATCTGATGCAAGTGGTAGTGCAAAAATACCTATGTTGAGTCAAGAAGATAAAGTTATTACTTCAAGTTGAATGATGGAAAAATTAAGTATTATGTATATGATCCAAACTTCTATACAACTGTTCAAGCCCTAAAGATATGGAGACATTATTTGATGCCTAAAGAGTTTGAGTTGTATACTGATCATAAGGCTTTACAATACTTAGGTAGTTAGCATAAGTTGAATAAGAAAGATTTGGAAAAGGTTGAGTTTTGTAGAATTTTACATTTGTTATAAAATATAAAAGTGGAAAGTCTAACTAAGTTATTGATGTATTAAGAAGAAGAAGATCTTTGATGACTAAAATGAGGATTGTAGTTCTTAATTCTGACAATGTGAAGAATTTGTATGAAACTGACACTAATTTTTTTCAATCTTGAAAGAATTTCCCTACACCCACATCTATACTTATCTCAGATCAACTCAGTAAATGTGAAAATTATTTCATTCAAGATGACATTTTTTTCAAAGGATTCTAGTTATGTATACTAAGCGGATCAATGGGAACTAATTTGTTAAAAGAGAAGCATATTGTTTAGACGGACATTTTGACATTGATAGGACATTGAATTTTCTTAAGGAAAGGTACTTTTGGCATCATTTTTATAAGGATTTTCATAAATTTGTGAATAATTGTGGAGTTTATCAAGTTGCAAAATGAGCAATTCAGAATGTTTGATTGTATACATTGATTTCTATTCTTGAGATACCTTGGAGCGATATTAGAATGAATTTTATTCTTGTCTTACCAAGGACTGTAAGATTCAATGATTCCATAGTTGTTATTGTGCACATATTTTCGAAGATGG
This sequence comes from Cupressus sempervirens, assembly GCA_028749045.1. NCBI lineage: Eukaryota > Viridiplantae > Streptophyta > Pinopsida > Cupressales > Cupressaceae > Cupressus > Cupressus sempervirens. The sequence goes on along the minus strand of CM053786.1, from coordinate 690,102,144 downwards.
CACATTTCATATTATGTAGGAAAACATCAGATGTAGTACATGTAGTAGATCTTTTCTTTAGGGAGATTGTTAGATTGTATGGATAACCAATGAGTATCATCTCTGACTAAGAAAGTAATTTTTTTGTTTATTTTGAGAAATTTTTATGGAAGAAGCTAGACACCATGTTGAAGTATACTTATACATATCAACTATAAACTAATGGAAAACCAGAGGTTGTTAGTATAAATTTGGGTAAATGTTGAGATATTTAGTTGGAAACATACTAAGTAAATGGGATTTAGTATTGGAACAAGAAGAGTTTGCATGCAATAATTTAGTGAATAGAAGTACTACTAGAACACCTTTTTAGATCTTTAGTGGCATTAAGTAGAGAGGTATATCAAATTTGAAGAATATTATTGAAGAAGAGAAGAGAAGACAAGTGTCGAAGGATTTTTTAATTTTTTAATTTTTTTTTTCCTGAATTTATGAAGATATTGGATGAGGATGTAAAACAAAATATGCACTAGAGTAATAAAAAGTGCTAGGACAATGCAAATAGATCAAGGAGATATAAGATTTATGAATTTTTTGATAAAGTGATGGTTCATTTTAAGAAACAAATTTTTTCTATTGGAAAATATAGTAAACTGAAGATGAAATAAATTGGCCCTTGAAAGATATTGAAGAGGTTTGATAGTGGAAATGTTTATGAAGTGGAGTTATTGATGACATGATCATATCATCTATATTCAATATTGTAGATTTATATGAGCACCATGCACATGATGAAGAAGTGATAGTACAAAGTGATTATCCCAAGAAGAAGTGGAGGAAGTATAATAGATTCTAGAACAAAGAGTTGGTATAAGAACATGAGGAAAGGACTGTATCAAATAACTGGTAAAATGGAAAAACAAACTAATTGATATTCTACATGGATTTCTCATCATGAGTTGGATTTATCCTATGTTGAACCTCCCACATAATTTGGGGAAACATTTCTTTTCAACCTTTGATTTTTGATGCACGGGCATCTTGGGTTCATTGGTAATCCCATATTTTGGTAGCTTGGTAGATGTGCTCAGTTATCTTTTGTTTGGTTTTCTTGGTAGTTATTTTGGTGTAATCAAAGAAATGTTATATCATCAAGTTGGTTAGTTACTATTTTTAATTAGGTGATCAGTTGCCATTATGAATGAGTTGCCTCAACATCTTTTTTTTATGTTTTTTGTTTCACTTGGTGGTTTTGTGTTGGCTCTTCTTTATGGCTCAACTATGCATGTATTTTGGATCATCATTAAAAAAAGTGACCTTTCATTACGAAGCATGTGGAACTATTGGGGCTCATTTATTTCTCCTATGTTAGATCTAGAAGGTCCTTTGAGTTGTTTCATCTAGTACATATAGGGAGTCCTGTCACAGGTTTAGAGCAGTTTTTAGAAGGGAGAAGAGTTGGACTCTAGACTCTAGAGATCATGAATATTGCATGTATGAGGACACTTTTTTAATTGTTTCATTTATAGTACCCACAATTGAGAAGGCCTCACAGCTTGACATGTATCAAGTCTTTGATTAACTATATGAATTAGATAGGCATTGTGTTCTCTCCTTTCTTTGCATTTTTTGCTTTGTTCATGTTAAGAAAGCTTTATGGGATACTTGGGTGAGCCTCTAGCCCTTGTATATTGTACATTTATTAAGTCACAACCATTAATCTATGAGATATATCTAAAGGCATCAATTCATAATAGGGAAATTTTTGATGTTCTTTAGGAAGGTTTGATGTATCAAAAAGATAATCTAGTATCTTTTAGGTAAAATTGGGATGACATATAAACAAGCTTAATGAATATCCATACATGTCTTAGAGTAAGATATTTGGTTCTCAAATTCAAGGATTTTGTACTTATTATGAAAGGCAGGTGTGAAATATAAAATTGATGAGTCATGACCTTGAAGAGTTGGTTGTTTTTTGTGTTCAAGGAAAATTGATGAAGGAAATGGAGATTGAATAGTGTTGTCTAAATTAGTGATTTTCAGGGACAAATGACCAATAGAAATTTATCTCAACGTAATCTTATGGATGCAAGGATTTATAAAGAGAGTTTTAAATGGTGAAAATTTGTCCATTATTAGGAAGTATAATGCACTTATGAATAGGAGAATCTACAAATTTCATGGAAACAAGGCAGAAAATAAAAAGCTTAACTTGAAACCAGATAACAAGTAGGAATGATAACAAATATAGTATACATAGCCTTACCATAAAGGGTCACATAAAAATTGCTATAACCTTGGTGTTTATAAATAAAACCATTACAAGTTGAACTCAAACACTACATGCATCATATGTATCCTTATGAAACCTTCTATTAAAAATATTCTACTCAGTGATAACAATGACGATTGAAGATGGATCAATAAAAACACCAAAAAAAGGGATACATGAGAAACCCTAGTAATAATGTAAAGAGGACCATTAGGAACATTAAACATACCTAAATGATAAAAGATGATAGAAAATTAATTTTTAGGTTTGGATAAAGGTAAAATTAAAGGTTGAGGTTGAGACTTAACATGATTAGCCACATTATTAGTTTATTTTACCTTATCATCATAACTGATATTAGTAATAAGATAAGGAGATTGATTAATGGTATTTTTTGATTGTGAAGGAGAATGATAACTGTAATTTTGTGAATTCTTGTTAAGAGGTTATATTTACTTTTTCTTACTATTAATATCAACATTAATAGATATAGCATTGGAAGCAACAAGACCTTGAATAAAATTCTTCAAATAACAACACTTATGATATCTTGACAAGGCTAACGATGGTACTCATAAAAATATTTTAATATAATGATTAAGGAATTGGTTTTCTAGTATCAATAGGATGAATTTACATTATGAGGAAATTTAAAAATGTTAGCATGAATAAACTTCGAGATCACCTCAAACAAAATGTTTAGATAAAGTATTGTACTTACAATTAGGATGATACATAGAGAAAAAAGTAGCCATACATATGGATGTACAATCTTCTTAATCATCAACTATATTGATTTATTTTTTAAATTTTGATTTATTTCTATGCTCAAAGAGCTTGGTTCTATCAATGGCAATAGGAGTAGTTCTCTCTAGATGACTCACTTATAACAGATGATGGTGAAGCACTCCAAAAAGATGTAGAAATGAAGTTTACTTAATAAGGAAAATCTTATCCCTAATGTAGTTTTGAAAGTTAGAAATGAAAATACGTTGAATATCATTGTTTTGAAGACGATAAGATATTTGAGAATACAAATGTTTGAATCTACCAATAAAGTCACTAACCTATTCTTTAACATTTTTCTCAGAATGCATCAAATCAGTCAAATAATTTTGAGGACCAATATTATTTTAAAATTTATGAATGAAAGTGTTTGAAAGTATTTTGAAAGAAACAATAGAATAACATGATAAAGAGAAATACCATTGCAATATTTTTCTCTAAGAGTACACGTGAACAACGTATCCATAAGCCTATAGCTATGAGAAATCACTACACAAATATGGAAAGTCTTAACATGAATCATTAGATCATCCTTACCACTATAAGTCTCAATACAAGGTATCTCAACATGTTCTGGGATAAAAACATGAAGGATGTCTAAGAAAAGGAGATTAGCAATGTCAGATATTAGGATGTTGTACCTAGATTGAATAAATTGGGCCATTTATATTTGTAAAGTTATGATAATTTCATACAAGATATGATTAGTAGAATTAGAAGATGCATTGGTAGGCTTAGACATATTGGATGTGATAGAAATGTTTTAGAAAGTGAAAAGAATATGCAAATATATTGGTGGAGGGTTCAAAAGAAAGGGAAGAAAATTAAAATATGTGAAAGGAACAATGTTGTATGAAGGTAAGAAGGAAGAAGGTATAAAATTAGTCCAAGAATTCTCAAGTGAAGTGAAAGGTTAGGAAGATCGACAATTAGAAGATTAGAGACTTATGTATAAGTATTCATAAGTGGTGGCACATAAGTGGAAATACCAGGAAGAGGAGTGGAAATAATAATGTAAGGTTGAATGGTTGTGGAAGGAGGAGTATATCCTAAATTTTGAGCATATTTCATTAAAGATTTAGCTTGTTATTTCATTAGGTGATATATACCAAGAAAGATGGATATTTCGTTATCATAATGAGCAATAAGCTTCTTAGTAGCATCAACAACAACAATAATATTAGGATTTTGGTTCTCTTGCACAAGCCTATTTATCAAAGTTTATAAAAATCATAAAATATCTTATCAACTGGTGAAGGACAGAATTTTAAGCTTCACATTCATCAGTGGAAAAATGAGAAGAGTTATTATCCAAGATAGGATTGAGATCTTGAGGAAAAATATTGGTATCATTATGGATCCTAGAGAGGAATCATGATCAAAGGAGCCCATGAGTCTACAGCTTCTCCTAATAGGAATACTATAGGTTGGAATTAATATAACAAACCTCATAAAAGAGGAGACACAAAAGGAAACTCTAAAGAGATCTAATTATATGAATATCAATATAGTCAAGAGCATAAAAGTAGAGATCTAACCACACAATATAGCTAATTCTAACTCTAAAAATATGCCAAAGAAGATCAAGGGATCTAGCTCTAAAGCCAAAAATAAAAAATGTATTGGGTTTACCAAAAGAAATTAAAAAACTATTATAAATGAACAATCTAACATCAAGAAGCAATATGAACAACTCAGGTTTGCTAAATTATTTAGTGGTGAAATCTAGAGGCTAATGCATTTAACAATATAAACTATGTAAGATCAATTCATTAACTAACCACTTCCACACTAACATTCAAAGTACAAGAGAAAAATTTGTTTCCTAACATAATTATCAATATAACCCATGTTAGATTACAAAAAAATTGAAAGATAAAGGGATTCCAATGGTAGAGAAAAAATATATCAAGAAAGTTTGCAAGAAAGTCCTCTTTCATGAAATATAAATTTTGATCAAGGATGTGAAATTATACATGTAAATTGAGCTAATTGATTTAATCAAAAGAGTAAAATAGATCTAGGCACTAAATATATGCAGTCAACAAAATTAAGATATGGAAGAAGGTCTAGACTAAGAAGTGAATTAAATGACAAAGTACCCACCTCAAACGGTGTAGGCGAATAATCCTTTTTTTCCAAAATTGTGGATCTTAACATGTAATGAAAATTCTCAATATGATTTCCCAAACACAATATTTTACAAAAACTAGAAAATATAATTTTTCTCTAGCCTCCAAGAAGACATTGATCTAGTAGTGAAGTGTTTAGAAACTTTATTAGAAGATGGATATGTTCTTGTGACAGAGTAGAAAATTCGACCCAACCTCTACAGCACTAAGTAGTTTCTTGGTTCATGGACATATCTTAACTATCATACTCTTGCACATTGTAAAATTTATTTTTTATTTTGGTTGGATGAGGGATTTCCTTGGTCAAGCATAATATTTGGGAATGAACCTTGAAATTAAAATGTAAAACATGTAAGGAAATTAAAAAAAAACATACAAGTATTCAATAATTCACAATGCTTGTATATTGTAGGTGTTGAATTTCTAATGAAGTATGTAGGAAATCTCCACAAATACAATAAATCTACTGAAACCAATTCATCTGAAGTCATGGATGTATATGTGTATCAATGAAGAAGAAGATGAACGTATCAATGCAGACATCCTCCCTTGATGTCAAACAAAACACTAGAACTTGAAGAGGAAATGCTCACAAAGGATCCTTGAAACTTGACTGCTTTAAATGTTGGATGAAAATTTATGATTGCATGAACTCTTAAAATTAGACGTTATGATTTCTTGGATATTTCTTGATGACTTCTATTTGATGGATGTTTAAAAGAGGGTCCTAAACTTCCGTTTATTCTAGTTTTTGAGCACAAATAAAAAGTAATATGATGGGATCACTTGCTCTTCTAATTATAACCCTAAGAAAAATTGGTCTTGAGATTCAAAATCCTCTAGAAACAAGTCAGCCACAGTCGACCTAGTCAAGAACATGTTGACTTGGATCGACCTATTCAAGCCCTAGCCCGCAATGAGCTAACCCTTAGAGCTTAGATATCACATTAATGAAAAGGGAAGATACATGGAAAAATAGGATAAAAAGCTAATGAAGCATAAATTCATCAATTGTCTACAAGGTCACTTAAGGATAGGTGCTAAAAGGCCTTATATTATTCTCGCTTCCATTTTAAGACAATATTGAATTGTATAATGTAAGTGTCATTATAATAATCAAATCATATATTATTAGTGTAAATGTCTTATGTATATAGGAGCACCAAATATAGATCAAAGTATACAAGTCCATATAGCCTTATTATTGTAAACTTATACATACTATCATGTTAAGCCATATGGTTCTAAATATTACATCTCCTCTAATTTTTACCTTACAATATATAATTAATATCACACCTACTAATGTATTTTTTTTCAAATCTAAATAGGTTATAATCTTAATATGTATATATAATCACTCATTTTTTTCTCATGTGCATGTACAAACATATACATATACACATATACCCACATATATATCATAAATTTCATAACTGATATTTTAAAAAGTATTGTACATCGAATTCTTATAAAATGGAAAAAAAATTAATAAACAATTATTTTATTATTTTAATATATTATGAATCCTAATATCAAACTTTAGACTATAATTAATTAATTTCAATAAATATAATATAATTAATTTTTTTTTTTTTTGATGAATAGTCCCTTCCTTATATAATTAAATTTTAATAAACAAAATAATATGCTGTTCATATGATTAGAACACCATCCATAATTCACATTTAAATATTTAGGCTTTTAAAATCATTTTGAGTCAACAAACGAATACAAATAATTTTGATTGATGTTTACTGCTCAACCTTATAAAATATTACATTTGTTTCTTTATCAATAAAACAAAACCGAGCAGATAAGCTAACATTGCCCGCCTTATAAAATAAAATAAGTGAACAGATGAACTCAACTGCCCAACCACAATGTCAGAGGTGAGAGGACATATTTCATTTTGTTTATTGATCAAAAGCAAATTCAAAACAATAAATTGTACGAGAATCATTTTTTGACAACCAGAGTCGGTAAATGTAGGCCATCGGTAGGTTGGCCTTGTCGGTAGCTATGGAATTTATAATGGACAGTTGAAATGGACAGCTGAATGGTTGGCTGCACATGGAAAATGAGTGGTCTGTGCTGACCACCGACCACTGAACATTCTAGAAAATGCTGACTGTTTGAAAAATAATTAATTTATTCTAACAAGTAATACTTAGATCGATAGCCTTTTATCTTCTTTTAAGACACCGTTTGGCTAAGGGAATATAAAAATAGGAATAGGAATACTTATTCTCAAATAGAAAATGGGGCTATGCATTCTTATTTTTGGTTGGTTCACCCTGAATTTGATGCAGAATTTATGGACTCAAACATTTATATTTTCTAAAATTAAAAAGATTGGAATAGGAATACATATTCTTATTCCACCTATTTAGGTGGTATAGCAAATCTTCATTTTCGGGTCAAAATTAGAATACGTATTCCAATTTTATTCCTATTCCAATTCTGATTTGGTGAATTCAAAATTTTAAGAATATACATATGCCTATTCTACTTGTATTCCCATTGCCAAACGGACCCTTATTATTGAACAATGAATCAATGATTGACAATTACAAAGTACTCCTGAGTAGGTACTTTCCAAGAGGAATAGATATTTATTTTGAAAACGTGGGAGGCCAAATGCTAGAGGCTGTTCTCAACCACATCAATCTGAACGCTAGGATTCCTGTATGTGGAATGATCTCTCAATATAACCAAGTAAGGGAATTTTATTTCTATGATATTTGGATTTAAACTACTTTATGCAGATTGAAAAGCTGTATTGGATGAAACTGACGCACTGTGCATTGCAGGATTGGAAGAACTGTTATGGAGTGAGAAACCTTCTTAACTTGATAAAAAAAGTGCGAAAATGCAAGGGTTTCTTATGTTGAATTATATCCATCGTAAAGAGGATTTTATGAAGGAGATGGGAGGGTACATACAAGAAGGAAAAATCAAATATAAGGAAGATGTGACAATGGGAATAGAGAGTTTCTTGGAAGCATTCAACTCTTTGTTTAGTGAGGCGAACACAGGAAAAGCTGTCGTTCAGCTCACAGAGGGCAAATAAGCTCGATTCGCGTTTCTCATCAATCTTCTTATCCAACTTAGAGTGAAAATTGGTATTTCGAGATATGAATGAAATAAACAATTTATAAGACATGAGAGCTTTTTAGAATACTATCATGTAGCTTAGACACCTTTTGGGTGGTGTCCATTTTAATATCATACTTTCTATTGTAAACAAATATTCTAAGTTATTTTAGTTATTTTTATTTTTATTTTAGGGCTTTAATTAATTATTTTGATAATAAGTTAATTTGTCATTTTGGAGTTGTAAAGGATTTTTTGTTTCCTTAGAGGAAGATGCATTATAAGAAAACCTCTCTATATTATAAAAATGGGGTCCAATTTGTTATAGAGATTACAAATTAATGGATGGTTAATTTTTAATATCATTTTGTCTCTGCATCACTATTATTAAAATAAGGTTAAATTTGTCATAGATATTACAAATTAATGGATGCTAACTTTTTAAGAATTATTTAGCTCCAACTTTAGTGAGAGTATGAGGTAGACATAAGCTCATGGTAAAGTAGATAAAATTCATATGATTATCCTTTTATCAAAGACATTCTTCGTCAAATTCAAGACTGTGATAAGAGAGGCATCTTTGGTGTGTGTGTGTGTGTGAGAGAGAGCGAGAGAGAGAGAGAGAGAGTCTACTACTAATAATGAAAAGATATGTCCTTCCATATACTCCTTAAAATCTCCTCAATAAGAAATACAAATTTGGAAAGCTTGGACAAAGTTCCACTCATAACTAGTGTAAAAACTGATCAAATCATGGTTAAAATGAATGAAAAGTTTCTAATATTTATCCATAGCACTCTCATATAAACTTTCACCCAATCATTAATACTAGTTATACTAAGCTTTGAGCTGTGTTCATAACATGTCATTCATGAAAACAAAGTCTTGAATTATTCAGCAATGATCCCTAAGAGATATGACTAATCTCTATCATTGTCTAGTGACCACGAAAGAGTATAATTCTTGAGCATGTACTCCAAAGCTTGCTCGACAACAATTCATACTGCTCACTAAATCAAGTAGGAAATCTGTCTTCAAAGTTAGGTTGTACAAAACATGTATCATTCAAGTTTGTAAGCATCGGAAATGAAACAAAGTAGGAAACCCATGAATTCCAAAAATGTTTCTCATGCAAAGCACCATATCAAAGCTAAAAGCTGGCTTGAGATGACGGAAGTTCCTCCGTCCGCTGATACCATTAACCTCCAAACGTTGCACTTTATGCTCCAAAAATAACAACAGAGGAAAGAATACAACCTTTAAGTGCCCAACTGTAAACATTCAAAACATACTTCTGAAAGAATTATGCTCCGATGATATAATTTCTGCCCCTGTTCAGAGCATAATGAACTGGAGTTCTTTCGATCATGAGTATAGAGTGGGGATCGGATGCTTCAGAAATATTTGAAGACTAATGTCTCCGTGAACCATTTGAACTGGTAGCTCACCTTAAATACAATCACCGAATAAGAAAGCTAAAATACCATACACAAAAGAACATAGAATCAATCACATACTACTCCACGTAGATTCCCATATCTGATAAATGGGTTGTTCAATATTGAGTCAGCTCCTAGTTTGTCAAAGTTTGTATTCACGTTAATAATTCCAATCTCTGTTGAATGGCAGAGAAATCCCAGTTTGAATTGTTGTTTATGCTAATTTAGTCACGCTTTTCATTAGTTAAGTCATCTATTTACTGGCGGTGATTGCAATGTATTTCTCATTGAAAAATGGCGGTGATTGTAATGTGATTCTCTATAGAAGAATCAATAAAAAAACAAATTCCGAGTTTAGTTTCCATGATATTGTAGGCTTCTCTCAAGAAATTTACTACTCTTCTTCACCTTGCTCCAGGGCGTAGTCGCTTTCTTCCACCATAATAATGAAGCCAGAATAATGTCCAATCACAAGTCATACAAATCTTGGGATACTAACGGCCGACATGCCATCGAATGAAGTGACTGATTGCAGCCATTAGCACAAGATGGATTTGATAACAATGAGAGATCTTTCAAACTACACATGAACTGGACAACTCATGAATTGCTTGATGCAGCGCAGACATTTTCTCTCTTTATAAACTCATACATTATATTCCATTTCCATCCAAAAGGCTACAGAATCAGGAATGAATTTTGTCTAATACCAAATAAACGTTATATTCATCTACTGAGGTAATGAATATATACAAAGGATTAATAGTTACAGTAATTAGTTACAATGTAACTATAGAGTAGATATCTTATTGTTATAATGTATTAAGACCAACAATAGAGAGGCCTGAGAGAACTTTGATATGTTCAAAGTAGAGAACTTTGATATGTTCAATCCTATTGATCATATGACGAAGGATGAAGGGAGGATAAGAACTGGAAGCGGCTGTGTGTGAGGGTTTTGGAAGCGGCATGCATAGGGAGAGCACCTCATTTCTCTTCTATTTGGTGAAACCTTTTGTAGATTCAATATTGGACGATTATTGTTGTGCAGGGTTTGCATTTATTGTGGAAAACAAATTTTAAGAGCTTTTTTTCAGAGTTTGTCTACCTGGCTATTATGGCTATGAGTGGGGTTTTCACAAGTCTCATTCTTGTTGGAGCCTCTGGTTGTGATGGATTTTCTCCCGGGGCGCAGTCATAGGAGAAGGAGCCATTTTATGTTAGTGAACGCCAAAAGTTAAATAAAGTTAATGATTGTTTTTCGCGTAGCCAGGATCGGCCTGTGCTAGTTATTCCTCCAGAAGTAGTAATGGAGGATGTGGACTATTTGGCCACACATGCACTGATATGCAAGTTTCTTGGTATTCAAATTTCCTTGGCAGCTCTGGAAGCTTGGATTCGCCGTTCATGGTAGGTGGAAGGTCATATGGACATTATGTTGGTTGGGAATAGCTACTTTTTGGTAAATTTCTCTTGCATGTCAGATCGAAACCGGGTCTTTGAGGGAGGCCCATATTTTTATGATAGAGTAGGTCTTTTTGTCAAACCCTGGCATCCGAGGTTCAATTCCGCTAAGGATCTTCCTTCGAGAGTTCCTGTTTGGGTCCGCCTACCGTGACTTCCTTTGGAGTTCTGGTGTGAGGATATCTTGCGATAGATTGCCGCTGTGCTCGGAAAGCTGACTGCTATAGCCCACCAATCTTTGGATAAAAAGGTTATTTCCTATGCTCGTATTTGTGTTGAAAATGATTTAAATAATCCTTTTCCAGATTCTCTAGAAATTTGTCTTGGTTCTTCTTCTTGAATCCAACAGCTAGACTATGAATCTATTCCCTTTCATTGCTGCCTTTGTCATGTGTATGGTCATTTACAGCGTCAATGTCCTCAAGCCTCCAAAGGCAATGGTACCCCTATTGGGTTTTCTGGCCCAAGGATGGCTAATGATGGATAGGGGAATGGTCAAAATGTTAGTGGAAAAGGAAATGCTTAGTCTGATAGTGCAGGTAAAGGGAAAGCTCATATGAACACTTCAAGTTAGGGGCCAAGGCCATCTAGTTCTATTGGTCCTAATAAGGATGGTTTTATCTCGACTCGAAACCGTGCTAAGGGGCAAGGTAAAAAATGATCTCATCTAGATCGGCAAGTGGACTCAGGGTTTAATCATTTTGAGGTTCTTGACAATATGGTTACAGAAGAAGGTATTCTTGCAGAGGCTCAGGGTGTAGCTACTGGTTTAGAGGGGAGGAATTCTACTCTTAGTGGCAACCAGGATTTTGTAGTTCAGCATATACCAGAGACTTCTATTGGCCCTGAGTTTGGTGCCCTTTTGGTTTCTCCTGCTCCCCAGATAAAGGACGATGTTCTTCTGGTAGATTTGGTTAAAGATGTGTTTACCTCTAGTAAAGGAAAGGGATCTTCTCTTGCTTTGGGCTTGATGCAAAGACCATTTAAGAAAGTCTCTTTTACTACTCCCTCAAGAGTTGGGTGAAAGCAGGATCAGGAAAAAATTAAACTTACAGGAGATTTATTGGTAGAGTCTGGGGTTGTCAAGACCTTGGATGAGCATTTTTCCCACTCTACTCAATGATTATTATCTCATGGAATGTGAGGGGGTTGAATAATATCCCCAAACAAAAATCTATTCACGATCTTATAGTTGAGCATTCTCCAGATATCCTTTGTATCCAGGAGACCAAGCTTTCAGTGAACTCCATGCTTAGATGTGCTCCTAACATTTGGTTTCTAGGCCAATGTCAGTGTATTGGTGCTTTGGGGAGCTCTGGTGGTCTTGCCATCAGCTAGGATCCTAGGAAAGTTACACCACTTTACTGGGTCTCTTGCCTCTCGACTCTTTCAATGGTTGCTTCCTCTCTAAAGACTAGCGAAATGATTCTTGTTACTAATGTGTATGCTCCTATTGATCTCCCTGGCAAGTGTAAGCTCTGGGATCATATTAAGCATGTCAGAAGCTGTCATCTTCTCTTGCCTTGGATTGTGGTTGGAGACTTCAACTCTGTTCTCAATTTAGAGGAGAAGAGGGGTGGGCTAGCTCGCTTGGGTCCTTCTTCTAAGCTTCTTGGAAAAAATATTGATCTTTTACATCTCTCTGATGTCAAACTTCTCAATGGGCTCTTTACTTGGAACAATCAAAGAGTTGGAAATGATGCTATCTTAGAATGCTTGGACAAGTTCCTTGTTTCCTGCTCTTGGAATTTTGGTTCTCTTTCGCTCTCTTTTGAAATTCTTGATTGGAGAGGTTCTGACCACTAGCCTATTAAGCTCACATCTAGTTATGTTGTTGTCCCCAAGAACCCTCCCTTTAAGTTCTAGCTGATGTAGCTTCGAGACTCTTCTCTTCATGACTTAATGGCTCACTGGTGGAGATAGGGAGGCCCTACCTATGACACTGCTATGTACTCCTCTAAAAAATTTCAATCTGTTAAAAGGAAGTTGAAGCATTGGAACATGAATTGTTTTGGTAATCTCCATATTACGAAGAAGAGGGCTCAGGATTGTCTTGATGTTATTACCAAGCAGATTCGAGATCTGGGTTTTTCAGAAGCTCTTGGCATTGCAGAATCTCGAGATTTTGCTGATTTAGCTGAGTGGGATCTTAGAGAAGAAATCTATTGGAAATAGAAGGCTCAAGTTGACTAGCTTCAAGAAGGGGACAAGAACATTGCATTTTTCCATAAATCTATGTAGGCTCGATGTAACAAGAGTTACATTTCTTCTCTTGTTACTTCTGATGGGATGCATCTGACTTCTTCTCAAGCTATTTCCAGGGAAGCTATTTAGTTTTACTCTACTCTTTTTTCAGATGATTTACCTCCAAAAGAAATTGAGGAGAATACTATCTTGTCTTGTATTCCCTCTATTGTGACCAGGGAGATGAATGATTCTCTTATGAGGCCAATTAGTATGTCTTAATTGGAGGGGGTGGTCTTCAACTTGCGGAAGGGCAAAGCTTTGAGGCCAGATGGTTTCCCTATTGAATTCTTTCAAGAATTTTGGGATATTATCAATCATGACCTTTTGGCTGTGGTTCAGGAGTCCTTTTCCAACAAAGAAATGCTTCGAGCCTTGGATGCTACTTTCTTAGTCCTTATTCTAAAGAAGGAAGAGGCTAATCAACTAGACTTTTTTAGATCCATTGCTCTTTGTAATGTGGTCTATAAAATCATCACTAAGCTCCTAGTAGAGAGGCTTAAAGTTTTCCTTCCTATGGTTATCTTTGAGGAACAAGGGGGTTTTGTGGTAGGAAAACAAATTTTAGATGGGGTGGTTATTGCTTCTGAAGCTATTCACTCTATGTGTAGTTCTAGGGAACGTGCTATGTTTATTAAGCTTGATATGGCTAAGGCTTATGACAAAGTCAATTGGAATTTCTTGCAAAAATTTCTTCTTACTTTTGGCTTCAGTCAAGATTGGGTTAGATGGGTTCTTAGTTGTGTTACTACTCCTTCCTTCTCGATCCTTCTTAATGGTGAATCGACAGAGCTTTTTGGGGCTTCTGGAGGTCTTCGTCAAGGAGATCCCATCTTGCCTTATTTGTTTATCATTATGGCTGAGGGACTTGGTAGACTTATCAAGTTTTATGTTTCCCAAAATTTGATTCAAGGATGGCAATGGGGAAATGGTTTTCTTGCTCTTTCTTACCTTCAATTTGTTGATGATACTGCCCTTGCTGGGAGAGCTCAGATTCAGGAAGCTAAAGCCTTTCGGCTCACCTTGGATACTTATTTGGCTATCTTTGGGAAGAAAATTAATGACCATAAGTCCTCTATTTTTTTTTTCAACACTCCTGAGCTGATCTAGCTGAGGATTGCTAATATCATGAGATTTCAGATTGCGTCTCTCCCTCTGACTTACTTGGGGGTCCCTATTGTGGTGGGTAGACATCCTAGGCTTTTCTGGCAAAGCTTGGTTGACAAACCTCGACAAAGGGTCAATAATTGGACTCACAGGTGGCTCTCTACTACTAGTAGGGTGACACTCCTTCAATCTATAATTCAAGCTCTTCCCATATATAGAAGCATGGTTCAGGCTGCCCTGGTGTATTTTTTTAAAGAATTTAATGCCCTCTCTCACCTATTTCTTTGGAGTGGCAATTTGCAACATATCAAATTGAGCCTCATCAACTGGGATACTATTTGTTGGCCAAAAAAGGAAGGAGGCCTTGGCCTTCGATCTGCTATCTTGTGTAGTCAAGCTCTTGCTACCAAGCTCTATTGGCGTTGGTGTACTAGTTAGTCTCAGCTTTGGGCCTGTATCTTGTCACAAAAATATTTACCTGGTGTTGAACCTTCAGAAGTTTCTTGATTTTCTCTTGAGGGAAGAGGCTCTATGGTATGGAATACCCTCAAGATTGGTGCTCACCTGGTGAAGAGAAGTTTATTTTGGATCTACAGCAGAGGCACTGAGGCTCTATTTTGGAGTGATTCTTGGAATGGGCATCCTCCTCACCTTTCCTCTCATCCTCACTTGCAGGCTCTTTGTGATTCTTTCCTTTTTGCTGGATGGAATAAGGTGGCTCATTATAAGGAGGCTTTTAACCTGGACCTTGCTGCGGGTTATAGATGGAAGAATTCTTCTGATTGGCCTCTAGGTGGCTCACTGGCAGATCGGCTAGAAGTATCTCAGATATTGGCTTCTAGGGAGTGCATCTTGTTGCAGGGACATGATGTTTTGCCTTGGGGAGGTGCTTCTTTTGGCAAGTATTATGTTTCTTCTGGGTACCTTGCGCTGACAAAGAAACTTTTTGGTGAGGTGGAGGTCACTTGGCAGAAGAAAGTTTAGAATAGTTTTTCTTGGCCTAAGTGTAACTTTTTCCTCTAGATTTTGGTTTACAATCATTGTCTCACTTGGGATAATCTCTGCAAGAGAGGCTTCCAGGGGCCTTCCATCTGTGTTCTCTGCCACAATAGTGAAGAGACTGTATCTCACCTTTTTCTCTAGTGCCCCTTTGCCAAATAGATTTGGCACCTCTGGTGGAGTGTGTGGGGATGCATGCGCTGACATCTGTCCTCTTTGTTTGAATTTTGGGACTGTTTGAGCCATTCCCCTTCCAACACTTCTTTTCTTCAAGTTACTTGGACTATCGGCCCTTCCCTTATTTTATGGCATGTTTGGCTTGAGAGGAATAGAAGGATCTTTAATGATTTGCAGTTTGAGATCAGGCACCTATGGGGGAAAATTGTTAATTCTCTTCAGGAAACACTCCTTGCTAAATGTGACATCGGTGGGGGTTTGGATCCTATTGATGCTAGTATTTACTCTCACCTCTCCGTTCCTCGTCAGGGTTGCTCTCCTTCAATCCCCCACACCCACTCTAGGAATAGAGCTAAGAAACACCCTCAGCATGTTAATCGTTAGGGATATTGGTCTCCTCCTATGGAGGGCACTCTTAAAATCAACACTGATGGTTCTTCTCAAGGAAATCCTGGTCTGGCTGGTATTGGGGGAGTTGGGCATGATAGTTTTGTTCATATCCAGTTTTTGTTTTCTATATACAAGGCTTACCATACTAATAACCTCATGGAAGTCCTAGCTATCTTGGTTGTAGTGGAACAATGTTGTCTACATGGCTGGAAAAGAATCATCTATGAGAACTTATTGTATAATAGGAACCTTGTGCATGTGGATTGGCATTTGGCTCTGGTTATTCAGTAGATCTTTTAGTTATGCAATTCTTTGGATTCTTGACCTTTATGCATATCCCTCGTGAGTGGAATGGTGTGGCTGATTGTCTGGCTAAATGGGCCTCTAAGCAGGGGCTGGCTTGGAACATTCTTGATCCTAGGATGCTTCCCCTTGATTTATCTCAGATGCTGGATCAACTTGTGGACCAGGATAAAGCTATGTAGTTCTCTTTGTTTCTTGTCTTGTTTAGCTCTCTTTGATATTCAATAAAATTTTTACCCCTCTTTTAGTTAAAAACAATAGAGAGGCCTGGCAAAGATCACAAATGATGCAAAAGACCACTACTTTCAAAATTATGCAAAAGCTAAGAGGTGGTGTAATGAATTTTTAGGATTGGTATGCATAGAAGAATAATGTGAGAAAAAAATTAGATGTATTAGATTACGATTTTAATTAAAATGGACTGATGGAATTAAGTGATAGGTAGAAATATTGAATTTTTAAATATATCATAAGGTGCATTGAATCTAGACATGTTAAGGGATGTAAAGAATTGGAAAGTCAAATGAAGACAAAAGTGTCATTTTTTTGCATTCATGTAAATTTGAGAGATTTTTTGTGGGACTAAAGGTGATAGTTGTTGGAAGTAATCTCCAACTGCATTTATTTATTTATCCTATAGACTTGTCTTTCCAGCCACATCTTGTCTTTTCATCCTTGAGAACTTTGTCCACCATTTTGTTTTTTTATTTGCAGATGTCCTTAATGCACCTTTTTGTAAATCTCATTAAATTTTTTTTGATCTATCGTCCTTTCCTTGATTTCTTTAGTGAACTTCAAATATTTATATCATATGTTTTAATATATTTTTGCAGCTGTAATGCTTTTTGATGTATAAAGAGGTACATGAGTTATTTTTAAAAAGAGAAGAAGAAGTCTGAAAAAAATCGAGGGTCTGCTACAAGATAGTAGTTTGAAAAACAAGAAGAGGATTTTGTGTGTCAGTAGACTAATAGAAAAGTGTAGAAACCTAGGAAAACTTTGATGCACCCTATGAAAGTTGGATGGACAAAATAAACTAAAATGAAAAAATACTCAATGTATTGTGGCACTAATATATTTCATTAACCATTTTGTTCATATCAATAACATTACAACATGCCTATATTTATAGAGGTCTTTGATTATTTCTGGAAACATCTAAATTAATTGATATAGAACAAATAGACTTTTCTAGAAATATCTAAATATAAATGTCTTCTAGAACTTTACAAACCTATATTTTAATTTGACCTTACTCTATGTGTAATCCAACTAGAATTTCTAGAATCCTCTAGCAAGCATTTTATAATTTCATTTGAGGGAAATTACACATTCCAACACTCCCCCCTAATTTCAACCTCAAATGTTATTGAATACAAATCCAAATCCATTCTTTTGCATGATGCCAAAATGCTATTTTTCAATAATCTTCATATTTGTTAATGCATGAATAGTGTCTTCCAAGGCTGCAACCTTTAATTTCTACAAACATTTTGTCAACAATTGGTTGCCAATGGTTTCCTCTTTACCAATAACCTATATCTTCAGCTACAGTTGGGTCTTCTTCCCTTGAAGTCCTTCAATAGTGACAAGATCCACTAGTAATATTGTCTCATCTATCACAAATGTTAGTGATAGTATTCACTAATAACCTTGATCAAATTCATGTCTTCTTTCAGCTACCCCTTGATAGCTTCAACCGTCAAAAATGGTGATAGGGTTCTCCAAATAACCTTACTGCAAAATAAAAAAATCTCTTTGTTGTCATAAATAGTGAAAAAAAAATTCCTTCATTCTTCAGCTATCCCTTGATTAGCTTCTTCTATAAAAAATGGTGATAGGATTCTCCCAATTAACTTGACTCTAATTCATCTATCACAAATGGTGATAGGATTTTCTTGCCCTAGCTTTGATACTGCTTGTAGAAACCTAGGACAGCTCTAATGCACCCTGTGAAAGATGGATGGACAAAATAAACTAAAATGGAAAATACTCAATGTGTTGCAACACTAATATATTTCATTAACCGTTTTGTCCATATCAATAATATTACAACATGCCTCTATTTATAGAGGTCTTTGATTGTTTCAAGAAATATCTAAGTTAACCAACATAGAACAAATAGAATTTTCTAGAAATATCTAAACATAAAAGACTTCTAGAATTTTACAAACCTATATTTTAGAGTTACCTTACCCTACTTGTAATCCAACTAGAATTTCTAGAATCTTCTAGTAAGCTTTTTACAATTTCATTTGAGGGAAATTACACATTCCAAGAAAAGGTACTAATATCAAATAGATGTTCATGTTTACATTTCTTTGTGTATTTGATGTATAGGTCAGAAACTCTATTTTGTGGATATAAATTTGTATCTAGAGATTATATTCAATATATGAATTAAAAGCTTGTCTTCAACTCTATTGTTTTGTCTCTCTCTTTTCCTTTTTCTCTTTCCATCAATGGTATCAAAGCTAAAGGTTTAAAGAATATTGAAGTTTTTTTTTGGGAGGCTCTCAAGATTAGAAAGATAATTTTTCATAGTCAATAATGGCAGTAAGCACAAGCTTGACAAATCCATAGATCCCACAATTTAATGAGAAAAAATATGAGTATTGGGCAATTACAACGAGAGCATTATTTTCTTCACAAGATTTATAGGATCTTTTTGAAAATGAATACCAAGAACCTACAAATGCAATAGCATATAATGCACTTTCTTAGGAAAATAAGGATTTATTGAAGGATAATAGGAAGAAAGACTCAAAATATTTTTTTTTAATCTTTCAAGGGGTGTGTGAAAGCATATTTCCAAGGATTTCAGCAGAAACAAAGTCCAAGTAAGCATGGGATATTCTTCAAACAGTCTACCAAGGAATGTAAAAGGTGAAGACAACCAAATTACAAACACTAAGAAGGGATTTTGAATCTCTTGAGGTGAAGGAATAAGATACAATAGATTCATTTTTCACTCAACTTCTTTGATTAGTAAACCAAATTAGATCTCATGGTGAAACACTTGAGGAAGAGAGAGTAGTAGAAAATATATTAAGATATTTTCCTCCAAGATTTTACAATATTGTGGTAGTCATAGAAGAGTCAAAATATCTCTCACAAATATCAATTGATGAGATACATGCCTTACTCATTTCTCATGAACATAGACTAAATAGAATAATACATACAAGTTTGGAGCATGTCTTCAAGACACAAGTTTCAATTAGCCATGGTAGAGGCAAGGGAAGAACAAATTTTTGAGGTAGAGGAAGAAACTCAAATAGAGGTGGAAGAAGAAGCCCATCAAGCTCAAGTGGAAGAGGTATCATCCATAACTCAACCCACAATGCATTTCAAAATCAGCCTCAAGGACAAAGGTACGACAAATCTTTAATCCAATGCCATTATTACAAGAAATTTTTGCATTATTCAATTGAATATAGGAAAAAGAAATATGATTCTAAACAAAGTTAAAAATTTACCAAATAAAACCAAACTCAAGATAACATTTTCTTAGCTTGTAATATGGCACAAGAAAGTCAAACTGATGTATAGTTTTTAGATTTAGGTTGTAACAATCACATGACAAGAAAGTTAGAAATATTTTCTAGTTCGGATGAAAGTATAAAATTTGACGTAACTTTGGGCAATGACAACAAAGTAGAAGTCAAAGGAAAAGGGAATATCAAAATTCTAATGAAGAAGGGGGAGCGAAAACATATATTTGATGTCTACTTTATTCCTAGTTTAAAAAATAATTTAATAAGCATTAGACAACTTTTTCAAAAGGGTTATAGAATATCTTTTAAAAATGAAGTGTGAAAAATCTTAGACAAGTTTCCAAGGAATCAACTCATTGCCAAAGTCCAAATGAAAAGAGATAGAATGTTTACCTTAAACATTAAGCCTAATTTGAATGTCAAAAATGCTAAAGCACAACCTATAATGATTAGATAAGATGCTGATGAAAATGTTGCAAAAGTCACAAACAATATTTTAAGCTGAAATAAAAGATGAAAATTGGATTTGTCATCTAAGGTTTGGGCATTTAACTAAACTTTCTTCACAAGAAAAGCATGGTCAAATGATTTCCACTCATAGAGAAACCAGCAAGGGTGTGTGAAGGTTAAATCTTAGGAAAGCAACATAAAGAATCATTTGTAGTAGGTATGTTGATGAGAGCCAAGAAACCTTTAGAGATCATCCATTCAGATTTCTATGGACCAATGCAAAACCCTCCATTGGTGGAAGTAACTACTTCTCAAGTGACATTCATTGATGATTACTCAAGGAAAACATGGGTCTACTCTCTAAAACATAAGGATGAAATGTTTGTTTAGTTCTATCAATTTAATGCTTTTGTTAAAAGTAAAGTGGTCATTACATCACATCATTAAGAATAGATAGAGGTGGTGAATACATCTCAAATGGATTTCTAAACTTTTTCAAGGCATATGGAATTCACAAGATTTTCACTACTAGATATACTCATCAAGAAAATGGAATAGCTGAAAGGAAAAATAGAAGAATAATAGAAATAGCTAGAAGAATTATGAAACCAAAACATTTATCAAATGATTATTAGGCTAAGACTATGTCATGTGCAACAGATATAATGAATAGATGTCCAATCAATATTATGAAGATATGATCCTTGAAGAAGCATGGAGTGGAAGAAAACATAGTGTTTCTCATATGGGAGTATGTGGATGTATGACATGTGCCAAATGAATTGAGAAGAAAATTGGATAACAAAGGAGAAAACTGTATATTTATTGGTTATAGTGATGAATCAAAGGCATATAAGCTATACAATCCAATCAGCAAAAAGATTAAAATCAATAGAGATGTGAAATTTGTAGAAGTTGAAGCATGGGATGGAACCTTGGATAAGACAATTCATATAGTAGCCAACATACCACAAGAGGAAGATGTAGATTTTGCATCAAAATGTACTTCAAATGTGACTCCACCTACACCCATTCAAAGTCAACAATTGGGTCAAAGAACACCATCATCAAGTATTAGGACTACTCCACACTCACAAGAAAATACACCATCAAATGTGCAACAAAAACCATCTTCAATTGGGACTCCTATTGCTGATCCATCAAGTCCACAATCTAAAAATTCAAGTGACATGTTAAATCCCACACTACCAAGCTTAAGGAGGCAAAAAATTAGAAGTTTGAGAGACATTTATGAGCAAGATAATGCTGAAAGTAGTGTAGATAAAGCATCTCTTTTTGTTTTATATTCACATGTTGATGGTCCAATTCACTATGAAGAAGAAATTAAAGAAGAAAAATTGATTGAAGCAATGGATGAAGAAACTAATGCCATATAAAATAACCAAACATGGGAACTAGTGAGTCTTCCACAAGGAAAAGATGTGATTGGAGTAAATTGTGTTTACAAGACAAAGTTGAATGCAAATGGTAATGTTGAAAAACAAAAATCAAGGCTTGTCGCAAAAGGTTATTCACAATAGCCCAGTGTTGAATAAAATGAGACATTTTCACTAGTAGCTCATTTAGACACCATGAGGATTATATTAGCCACAAGAACTCAAAACAAGTGGGCAATTTATCAAATGGATGTAAAATCAACATTTCTCAATGGCTTCTTGGAAGAAGAGGTTTATGTAGAGCAACCACCTAGGTGAGATTATGGGTCATGAAAAAAAGGTTTATAAGCTCAATAAGGCACTCTATGGACTCAAACAAGCCCCAAGAGAGTGGTGTAACAAAATTGATTCCTATCTATTACAAAATGGCTTCAATAGGTGCAATAGGGAGCCTACCTTATCTAATAAGATGAATGAGTTAGGTGAGATCTTAATTATTTGTTTATATGTTGATGACTTGATCATCATGAGTAATTTATCAATTGATATGTTTAAATCATCTATGAAAAAGGAATTTGAGATGACTGATTTGGGTTACATGAAGTGCTTTCTTGGCATTAAAGTGAAACAAAATGAAAATGGTATATTGATTTCTCAATCAAAGTATGCTAATGATATTTTGAAGATGTTTAATATGTTGAAATGCAAATCAGCACCAACACCAATTGTCATAGGTATGAAGCTAAGTCAAGATGAAAAGGGATCTAATGTTAATCCAACTTTGTATAAGAAACTTATTGGGAGTTTCATGTATCTAACAACCACAAGGCTAGATATAATGTTTGGAGTTAGTTTTATTTCAAGATTCATGAATTCTTCAAAAGTTTCACATTGGAAAGTAGGCAAAAGAATTTTGAAATATATTAGCAAAATGTGAGGCCTCATCCCAACCCATCGTAGCATAGCTAATACATTATTATTTTGATACTCATGACTTGAGATGTCGAGACACTATCATATGCTTTGAACACATTATATTATTTCATGTTGTGTGATGTTTACTTTTAGATATTTGAATTCATCATTTAATGCTTTATGAACATGTATGTTGATGAAGTAAATAAATGCAGGATTAACACTTTGATTATGAATTTGTAATGATTGAGAATATGAGTAGAATGAGAGAAACACTGATTAATTGAAAGATGTATATTTTAATTTATGTAATTTCCCTATATGTACATACATATGTGCATGTGATTTTATGGGGCTAGTGATGTGTGTAATGAGTGTGCAGGATATTTTAGCCAAGAAACCTGACGGAGGAACGAAACTGATCCCTATGTGCCATTTGTGGAAACCTTGTTGTTTGTATCTTAATTTTATTGTGGGATGTATGAATGTATCATTATGTAATTTAGTAAATGTTAACATTTCATAATAGTATTTTTATAGTGTCACTTGACACTCGTGAATTGTTTAGGCATTCTAGCATGCTAGTTCGGGTTAACTGTGTAACCTATGAACCTAAGTTAGACTAAGTTAGTGCCCTTTTTTGCTAATTTGTTTTTCATTGAGTTTAGTTACCCCTAATCCAAATTAGTGCTTAATTTGTATTTTGAAGTTGTTAGATAGTCCTAAAAATTCCTAGCATTTGTTTGGTCCCAAATCAATACCTAAGGCCTTAAATCATGAAATCTTAATACCCAAGGGGTTTGGGTATGGGTTGGGGGCATTTTCCACCCCCCTAGCCCCTTTTTTTGACTTTTGAGGTCACTCAAAAAGTCCATTTTTGCTTTAGTGCGAAAATAGAATGTTTTCACCATGGGTTGAATGACCCTAACCCCACCTTGAGGTTAGCCTTAGGTTTAGTTGAGTTAGAAACCTCTAGATTTTTAAGCAAGTGGGGGAAGTAATTGCCCTTTTTAGGTGGTTGAGTTTGGATCTTATTTAGAGGCTTTTTTTTGAGTAGTTTTGGTTGTTACCCAATCTCTAGTTTTAGACTAAAGTTTTGGAAGATTGAAGGCAAGGAAGGAAAAGCTCTTCTCAAATTGTTCATTTTACCATAACCTTTTGTGAAGGTAGGAATTTTTCATCTCCTTTGTTCATGTTGTTCATGTTGCTCATGTTGTTTCATGCTTGGTTCATGCTTATGTTATTGTGTTGTTCATCGGTATGCTTGTATGTATGTTCGGTATGCTTGGGAAGGATTGAAAACATGTTTTCTTGAATGCTTTTCCTTCATGTTTTGCTTGAATTTCAAAGTTTTCTTGTATGGGTGTTTTGGCATTACTCACCCTTGGATAGGGAAAAAGTGGCCAATTTCGGAAAAGGTATTCAGTTGGACTCCAACAGTGTAGAGTCTCTTCTCAGGATGAGAAGAGGGAGAGAGGGTAGGGTGTTATGGGCCTCTACATATCAACACAAACCACATATGAGTTTTGGCATGTAAGAATGGAAGAACGAAAGTTCTTAAGTTATAGCCCCGATTGGGTACTTATTTTAGTGTTGTGTCTAACATCTCCTGTTGGAAAAATCCACCTTCTCCCTAGTTTTGTTTCAATGTCAAATCGGTTGTGAAAATCTAGTATGGAAATGAATGTTAGATTTTGTCTCCTTGTTATGTTTGTTTGTCACCTGGTCAGTTTTTGTTCCCTCCACGACCTCAACGATGTATTACAAAAAATGAAATGGGTCCCTTGTTAAGGGCCATGAAGTAAATTTAATCTGATTGTTGAAATTTGAAAATTGAAATCCTATGTAAATTGTATTTAAAACCTTTGTTGTAATGGAAATGACACCAAGTTTTCTTCCTGGTTCTTTCCTAGTGGAGCCTTTGAATTAGGTTGTGAATAAAATAGTGATTGAGTAATATCGCTTCTCATGAGATTTTCTTATTATTCAGTTATATGAATGTATATAAAAAATCAGATGAAATGATGATGTTCAATTACGCAAAATTCAATTTTCATATATGTTGAGATGAAAATTATGTTATGATCATAGATTCATTTTTGCGATTATTGAAAACTAAAACCAATCTTGCATTGTTTTTAAAATGGATCATTCAAATTCTTGGTTTAACTAGGTTGTAACAAGTCCTATTAGATTAATTAAAAAAAAGGTATATCCCTCTTGTTAAAAAAAAAATAAGTTGATTGTAATTTCACACTTAGCATAAATAAGGACTTGAAATTTTTTTTACCCCAAGAGCAAAATACTCTCTAGATTTTACATGGAGAAAGATTTTAATCCATTGGTGCAACAAGGAATATTCCTCAGAGATGACCTTTAAAAATCATTTAAAAATAAACTAAAATACAACAACTAAATTTACAAAATTAAATAAGTTATATAATTTAAATATCCTAAGATCCCCTCCTAATAAACTTTAAATACTTAATGTTCTACCCTTTTTCCTAGGTCTCTACCTTCTCCCCTTATCCCTTTCCCATCCTTCTTGGCACTAGAACTAAAGAATATAAGAAAATTTGCATTTACCATGTACCCTCAAACCTTGTCTTGTCATGGGGTGCCATGGACCAATGGTAGGTGAGTAGTTTTGGCATTAACATCCTACCTTTTTAACCTTGAATACTCCTTGTCCTAGCGCTAAGTCTTCTTGTCTTACTGCCACCCATTAATACCCCTATAGTCACGTCAGTTTGAAAGTGGGAAGTTTTGATAATATCTTATTTACCTTTGAACTTGGTTGGCCAACGGTCTTAACTCTCCTCTTCCCTCACACCATGTGCATCACTACTAGTAGTTATGAGTCTGGGTCTGTGCGTTGCCTCATCCTAGCTTGGCTTGCACTTGGAACATGCGCCTATGCTTGGGGAAATGAATTTCCACATCGGCAGGGAGGTGGGTGGGGAGTAGTTTAGGTTTCCATCAAGTTAGTAGGTTAGTTTTTTTCATAATCATAGTTAGTTTATATTAAATTTAGTTTGGGTTAAGGTAAGTAATATGTTAGTGTTAAGTTTTTTAAAATGTTAAGTGTTAGTGTTATGCATTTTGTTAATTTAAATGTTTTTTTTTATGTTATCTTTAATATATCTTATTTTATGTAAAGTTTTTTAATCTAAGGTAGTTTAAATTATGCTAGCATGTTAGTTTAGATTTCTTTTTATTTTAGGTTAGTTTTTGTCATAATCATAGTTAGTTTATATTGAATTTAGTTTGGGTTAAGGTAAGTAATATGTTAGTATTAAGTTTGTTAAAATGTTAAGTGTTAGTGTTATGCATTTTGTTAATTTAAATGTTTTTTTTATGTTAGCTTTAATATATCTTATTTTATGTAAAGTTTTTAGATCTAAGGTAGTTTAAATTATGCTAGCATGTTAGTTTAGATTTATTTTTATTATTTAACTTAGTAGTATTATTAATTTAAATAGATCATTGTTTCAAAAAAAAATTGTTATTAGAATAATGATGTAGTAAAAGTTTGTTTAAATAATGTGATAAAAATTATCTTACTAACAGGTTCTTTTTTAATTAATTAGACTTACATCACTTAAAATGGTTATTTGATTAAATGAATTTTATTGTTAATAGATTTTTTTTTTCTTTAAAGATAACTTATTGATTTATGTAATAGAACTTAAATGGATTATAATTATGTTTTACTATTGTTCTAAGAATATAAGATTTTAAGGGTAATTTAAAGTAGTCAACTTGAGGTCCTTTAAAATTAGTTGGTTTAATTTAATTAATTGATTTAGAAATGGACATTTAAGGTTAACAATCTATTCCTCCTTGATGTTTTTAAAATACTGAGTTGTAGTCTTAAGCTTTGATAGGGGATCTCAAATTAGCCTTGTAATGTACTTATATTTTATCTTTTGGACTCGAACACTTCAAATCTAGTGAATTTAATTTTTTAAAATAAAATTTCGTGAGTTTTTGCCCTCGTATTTTGGGCATGACATTTTGGTATCAAAGCCCATGTTTCAACACTAGGAACCTAAAACCATTATGCTTCTGAACTTAAACTAAACTTTATTTTGTGTAGGATGCCTCCTATTACTCAAAGCAACCAATGAGGTAGAGGTCGTAGGGAAAGGGGTGGTAGATCGAGATAGGAGGATGGATCACCACCACCTCCACCACCATCGAACTCAAACTAGGACATAATAGATGCCCTTCAGACTTTGATTGGTGTAGTTCAGTAGAGGGTACTACCTGTAGTTCAACCAAGACAACAGATTCCCATAGTGGAAGCAGAGGGACCTAGAGGAGGCAGGACAAGAGGCAGAGAGAGGACTAGGAGTCCCCCACCAAGGCAGTTAGAGGAATAGGGTGAGCACAAGGGTGAGTCAATACACCAGAGAGGACCCCCACTTGACAGACCTCCCAGGCATATAGGAGATGATATCAAGGAATTGATACAACTCAGGCCACCATTATTTACTAGTTCCACTGAGGGGACAGTAGTAGAGGCCTGGTTACAGAGCCTACATTGGTGCTTTGGATTATGTCCTTATCGGAGTAATCTAAAGGCACGTCTAGCAGTCCATCAGCTAAGAGGAGATGCCTCCAATTGGTGGCATCAGGAGGAGACTATAGGAGGAGTGAGGATGGATACCCTCACATGGGATTCATTCTTGAAGAGATTTTGAGAGAGGTACCTGTCAAAGCACTTCAGACAGAAGCAGATAGAGGAGTTTCATTCTCTATATCAGAGGGGTCTTATAGTAGCTTAGTATGAGAGTAGGTTTCTTGAGCTCCTTCCTTATGTTGAATACATGAAGGATGAGAAACTAAGAGTACATCATTTTATCATGGGTCTAAATTTCTCACTTTAGGGTTCAGTTCATATGGCTTTCCCTACCACCTTTAGATAAGTAGTGGAGATAGCACTAGTTGATGAGGATACTCAAGGTAGACAAGAGTCATGGGATCGATCTTAGAACCAAAACTCTACCCAGTAGAAACCCCCTTGGAAAGGGAATCAAAACTATACAACAGGGTCCTCTAAAGGCCAACAGTCTCAGGCAGTGGAAACTACAGCAGCAGCAACAGAAACCTTCACAAGGTTATTAGGGCTCCAAGCCCAAGCAGTGGTAGACTCAGAGTCCCAAGTAGGATCAAAAGACACATGCCACATAGTCACAGTTAGTGAAGACTCAGTAGTCTTATAGGGGTGGATAGAGTGGGTCTAGTAGGTTAGGAGTCCCATAGTAGTCTAGATCATAGGGTGCACGATCTTATACCCAAGGACCATGCTACACTTGTGGTGGCATGGGTCATATAGCTAGAGAGTGTCTGTAGGGATAGGCATCCAGTGGTCAGAGAGGGGCTTTTTTAGAGCTGACAGTGGGTGACATGGGTAGATCCCTGTGGGTTTTTGTAGCTATTGACAATTGCTAGGTTGAGGATCAGGCCATAGTTATCAAGGCTACAGGTATTATACAGGGCTGTATGGTTATAGTTTTATTTGATTCTAGTGCTACTGACTCTTTTATATCTCCAAATGTGGTGGATTATTGCTGGCTAGTGACAGTTAGACAAGATGTTAGTTGGGAAGTAGAGTTAGCCTCAGGAGCTAGAGTGTCAATTAGTTCCTTGGTGCAAAATTGCCAGATGTAGATTGGAGACATGTCCACAATGTCTAACCTACACATTACCCCTTTAGGTTCTTATGATGTGGTCCTTGACATGGATTGGCTTTATGCCCACAACGCCAAGATGGATTGTCAATAGAAGAGGGTGGAATGTGTGGATGAAGATGGTACCTCTAGGGTGATCTTCAGAATAAAGAGACTCGTATCCCTTTGTATGATTTCCACTATGCAGCTTAGATGGTGCATGCAAAAGGGATGCTAGTTTTTCACTATCTCCATTAGTGACAGAGAGGAAGATTCAAAGGGGGAGCCATCCCTTGATGATTTTCCAATCCTGCATGAGTTTGCAGATGTGTTTCCTTCAGAGCTCCCTAGTATGCCTCCACCTAGAGCAATGGATTTTCATATAGATCTTGTGCCAGGAGCTGAGCCAATTTTGAGTGCACCATACAAGATGACCACTAATGAGCTCAATGAACTAAAGGCTCAATTGGAGGAACTCTTAGAGAAGGGGCATATTCGACCCAGTGTGTCACCTTGGGTGTCCCAGTGATCTTCATAAAGAAGAAGGATGGGTCACTTAGGTTGTGTATTAATTATCAGCAATTGAACAAAGTGACCATTAGGAATTGATATCCTCTTCCCAGAATCGATGATCTCTTTGACCAATTGTAGGGTGCCTAGGTATTTTCAAAGATTGATCTAAAGTCAAGTTATCATTAGTTAAGGATTTTGGATAGTGATATCCCCAAAACTTCTTTTCGTACGAGGTATGGTCACTACGAGTTCATCGTGGTACATTTGGCCTCACAAATGCTCTAGCTGTATTCATGAGCCTCAAGAATGGAGTATTTCATACCTTTTTGGATAAGTTTGTGGTTGTTTTCCTTGATGACATTTTGATTTATTCTCATGATGAGAAAGAGCATCAGGAGCATCTGAGGCAAGTATTGCAAAAGTTGAGAGATAATCAGTTGTTTGGCAGCTTGTTGAAGTGTGCATTCTTCAGACTTGAGATACATTATTTGGGTCATGTTATATCAGGCAATGGTGTCTTAGTAGACCCATCAAATATTAGAGCCATCATGGATTGGCTAGCCCCCACCAGTGTGACTGAAGTGAGGAGCTTTATGGGTCTAGTAGGGTATTACCGACATTTCATTTTAGGATTCTCTAGGTTGGCACACCCTATCACATCTCTTTAAAAAAAGGGGAAGAAGTATGAGTGGATAGAGAAGTGTGATAGAGCCTTTCAAGAGCTCAAGAGAGCCCTCACAAGTGCACCCATTCTTGTAGTACCAAATCCTTTCAAAAATTTTTGTGGTGTGCACTGATGCATCTTTAGATGGTATAGGGGCAATTCTTATGTAGGATGGCCGACCTATTTCCTTTGAGTCCAGGAAGTTGAAGACTCATGAAATCAATTACCCTACTCACAATCTAGAACTTGTGGCTGTGGTTTATGCCTTGTTGAGGTGGTGAAACTTACTTCTAGGTCATAGATTCGAGCTTCATTCCGACCACCAAAGCTTGCAGTACATATTTTCTCAGCCAAACCTTAATGCTAAGAAAAGAAGGTGGATGGAGTTTCTTTGTGAGTATGATTTTGATGTTCATTACACCAAGGGAAAGGGGAATGTGGTTGTAGATGCCTTAAGTAGAAGGCACCATGAGCTTTCATCTGTGACTACTTGCATTGACTTGAGAGAGAGAATCTTGTAGCAGTTACCCACAGATGAGCTTTGTGTAGAAGTAAGTCAAATAGTGCATTCTCAGAGGCCCTTGGAAGGGAAGTGTTTGATGAAATTTTGTGTCATAGAGGATGTATGTATGTACCTTCCATTGGGGGTTTGCACGAGCTCATTATACTTGAGGCTCACAGAGCACCTTATGCATCACACCCTAGTGTTAAGAAGTTACATGTAGTTTTGAGACAGCTGTATCACTAGCCAAGCATGAGAGCACATATTGCTAAACTTGGTAATAGAGCCTAGAAGCCATGAAATCATGCTAAACCTTATCACACTTCAAAAAAAGAAAATCTTCTTAGTTTTGATAGAAACAAAGTTTCTATCAAAATAAAAAATATTGGTTTCAATAGAAACTAAAGTTTCTAGTTCTGATTGAAATTGGAAACCCTAACCATGTGGATTAAAGTTGTCACCTCTAGTTTTGATAAAAACTAGAAAGTTTAGGTTCTATCAAAACTACTAACTCTAGCTTCAATCGAAACTAGAGTGTGTTGGAATTATAGATGGAGTAACTAAGAGGGGGCTGAATCAATTACTTCAAAAACAAATCCACAGATCCCTTAGATGTCTTAAATAACTAGTTACTATTGATACTCGATAAACACTATAGAAATGTTGTAACTTGGTAGATTAACTTGTTACTGATCTTCAAGCATCCATAATTATTAACATGCATGAAAAAGTAAATAACATGAATAAAAGAGACACTAGATTTAATGTAGAAACCCATTATGGGAGAAAGCACAAAGTAACTAGCTACCAGTTTTCACTCTTCTAAAGTGAGCCCTGTTAGAAGCCAACCCTGTTAAAGGTTACAATACACACTATTAGGTGTGACCCTATTAGAGGATTTAATCACCTTGTTAGGAGTGGCCTTGCTAGAGGTCTTTAGTACAATTCAACTAAACTATCACCTTGTTAAATGATTTACAAAATGGCTGTTAAACCAACTCTATTAAGAGATTTAAAAATAATTGCTACAATGGTTCGAAAGTAACAATGAATTGACTTGAATAAAATGCAACTAAATTTGTTGATTACAGATATCTATTCTACACTATTAGATTCTTGTCAATCAAATATAACTTCCTTGCTCCTCAATGATCTTTGATCATCCTTCAAAATTTTCTCTCACAATAATTAGTCCTCCTTCTCATTCACATTACATCAAATCCATCAC
This sequence comes from Cupressus sempervirens, assembly GCA_028749045.1. NCBI lineage: Eukaryota > Viridiplantae > Streptophyta > Pinopsida > Cupressales > Cupressaceae > Cupressus > Cupressus sempervirens. Next base: position 690,070,912 of record CM053786.1, on the reverse strand, counting down.
ACACTTAGAATTCACAACTTGACCTCTTATATATACCATTCAAATTATCAAGTCAGCTCATTCACAAGTAACATTTACCAATAAACCATACATCAGTCATCTATAGATATTAAATTTAAAAAATAAAATTTATTTTACAAAATAACGAAATCCTTCATTGGTTGACCTTGCTCAGTAAACACTACTCCAGCAACAATTTCCTAAGTTAACCATCTCAACTTGGTTAATACTGTAATTTTTGTGAAATCCTTTGGTTGCTGAGTGAACTCAGTAATAACTAAATTTCTTTCACTATCCATGAGAGCTTGGTAGGAACTATTTTCTACCATATTTTCTTTTGATGTCCGAGTAAGTCCGATAGTCACTAAATTGCCTTGCTTAACCTTGAAAGCTCAGTAACAACTATGTGTGCAAGGTAAAGCCTAAGAACACTCGATAGACATTGTAAACCTGTTTTGCTAAATTTTTGAGCTTGGTAGACTCTGACTGATAACTGATATGACATTTGTGTAACATCAAAGACAACACACAATTGAACAATTGTATCCAACAATCTCCCTCTTTGGGATTGATGGCAACACAACATGTCATAGCAGAATAAAATTTTAAAACAAGTCTTTACTGATAGAATTCTTTACCTTTTAACATTTCATATAGTAATCTCCCTCATTCATAATAATGTCTCCCTTTTTCATAAATTCTCTTTTTCTTGCAAATTACAGAAAGATATGATAGTAAACTCTCCCTCTTTGACAACACATGCCAAAGACAACACAAATCAAATGAATAGCATTGTACCTTATGTACTGATTCATATGCAATATTACTTTGTTGTATCAATTGATAGATCTTCAATTATGTTTCTATTGATGCATCACTAAAATTGTATTTTAGTGAGCTTCAAATAGGGGAATGACCCCTAACTTACCTCTTAGATACAAGAATGCATCCTTAGGTAAAAGGCTTTGTGAATATGTCAACAATTTGTTCCTTTATTCCAATCTAATTTCATTTTCCTGTACCAATTCTCTAACAAAGTGATAGTTTATAGGAATATGCTAGGTTTTTGAATGCATCACTGAATTCTTGGATATGTTAATTGCACTTGTATTGTCACAAAACATAACAACAGGTTCCTTGATTTCTTGCTTCATACCTTCCAATAACTATTTGAACCACACAATGTTTGAGCAGTTTATTGCTCCTGCAACATATTCAGCCTCTGCTGTGGACTAGGATGTACATTTTTTCTTTTTACTTGTCGAAGAAACCAACCTCTTTCCAAGAAAGAAAGCTCCTCCACTTGTACTCTTTCTATCATCAACATTCCCTTCCCAATCTACATCAGTGAACACTTTTAAATCCAGATTTCCTCAAAGTTTATACCATAATCCATAATCTTCAGTTCCTTTTAAATATCTCATGATCCTTTTGATTTCCATCATGTGATTTTTTTTTGGTTTTGGTAAGAATCTTGCTACAATTCCTACTGCAAGGGCAATGTCTGGTCTTGTGTGCACTACATACTACAACTTTCCAATCATAGATCTATAAAATGTCTGATCCACTTCCTTTGATTCATCATCCTTGGTAAGTTTCAATCCAGTACACATAGGAGTTTCAACTAGTTTGCAGTCTTCCCTAACAAACTTTTTAAGTATCTCCTTGATGTATTTAGATTGAGTGATGTAGATGTTAGTCTTACTTTGATGAATTTGAAGATCAACGAAGAATTTGATCTCACAAAACATTGACATTTCAAATTCCTTGTTCATTTGTTTTGAAAATTCTTTACAAATATCATCATTTCCTATGAACAAAGTATCATCTAAAAATATTTTTGCCAAAACAATCTTATTATCTAGTCCTTTGATGTACAAGCTATTGTTATCATTAGTTCTTTGAAAACCAATCTGAATAAGATAGTTATGCAGTCTTTCATACCATGCTCTAGGGGCTTATTTTATACCATATAATTCTTTATGTAATATGTAGATCATGTCCTTCTTGTCTGGATTAACAAAACCTTTTGGCTATTCAATGTAAACCTCTTCATCTAGTATGCCATTGAGAAATGCTAACTTAACATCCATTTGATAAAATTTGAATCCTTTGTATATAGTATATGTAAGTAAGGTTTTGACACCTTCTAATCTCACAATAGGAGAAAAATTCTCTCCATAGTCTACACCTTCTTCTTGAGAGTATCCTTTGCATACCAATCTGGCTTTGTTCCTTGACACCTTACCATCTTCATTTAACTTATTTCTGAATACCCATTTAGTTTCAATCACATTTTTGTCTTTAGGTCTAGGTACAAGAGTCCATGTTTTGTTTTTCTCTATCTATTCTATCCCTTCATTCATAGCTTCAATCCAACTTTCATTTTCTAATGCATCTTTGACATTTCTAGGTTCAAAATCAGCAAGTAAACAAGTTTTTTTCAACTTACTTCTTGTCATTTTTCCTTTTGATTTATCTCCAATGATCTGATCTGGAGCATGATGCTTCTTGACATACTTGGCTAACATAGGCTCCTTTCCTTTTGAATGAGTTGTATTGTTATCCTTCTATGCTTCAACTTCTAGTTCTAGTTTTGGTTACTTGAGCTCGATAGTTGTTGATTCAATAGATTCTATTTGAAAATTGGGTTTTTACAACTTGGTAGGTATTGGTTCAATTTGAACTTCTTATGACTTGGTTATTGAAGACTGAAGAGTTGAGGATTCCTGATTGACAGGTGTATTTTGCACTGTATTAGGTTCAATGCAAACAAATCTTCTATAGTCTTCAAGTTCCCTTTTGCTTTCTTCTTCAATTATTTCTGGAAAATCATCAACTTTTACATGTGCACTTTCTATGACTTTGTGAGTAAACAAATTCAAACATCTATATGCTTTACTTTTGCATGAATATCACAGAAATGTTCCTTCATCACCCTTTACATAAAATTTACCTTTTCTAGATTCTTTCAAAATGTAACATTTACTTCCAAATACTTTTAGGTAACTTACGTTCGGTTTGTAGCCATACCATAACTCATAGGGGGGTTTTGAATGAGTCTTTCATCAGCTGTACTCAGTTGAAGGTATGAACTACAATGCTGATAGCTTCCTTCCAGTATTTTATAGCAATGCTCTTTTCAATCATTAAAGTTCTTTCCTAGTCCATGATAGATCTATTCCTTCTTTAAACTATTCCATTTTGTTTAGGAGTTTCAGGAACTAAAACCTATCTTTTGATTCCCCTTTCAATGCAAAAGCTATTGAACTCATGTGAAATGAATTCACCACCTCTTTTTGACCTTAAACATTTCAATATTTTGCCTATTTCATTTTCTACTCTGGCCAAATACTATTTGAACTTTTCAAATGCTTCTAATTTCTCTCTTAGGTACATGACAGTTATCATTCTTGAGTAATCATCAACAAAAAGAATGAAGAACTTTTCACTAGTATAACTTTCAATGCTAATAGGTCCACACAAATCAGTATGCACAATTTCTAAAATTTCTTCAAACTAATAGTTCTTTCTTTTAAAGCTAGCCTTTCCCATATTGTGAATTTGACAATTCTTGCATAGACCAACCTTAGGTTTCTTTATGTTAGGAATGCCTGCTACTTTCCTGAATTTACTTATTTTTACCAAGTTATCAAAGTTCACATGACTTAACCTCCTATGCCATAACCAACTTTCTTCAACTTGAGTAATAAAACATGAACATTCACCAAGTTCAAGATAAAATAAGTTACCTTTTGTTTGAGTGCCTGATCCAATCAGTTTTCCTTTGCCATCCAGCAGTCTTTCTTTTTTATGCATGAATTCCACTTTGAATCCATTATTGAGTAGCTATGGCACACTCAAAAGATTGTGGTTTAGTCCTTCTACCCAATATGCATTGTCACATACAAGTTCTTTGGTTAGAGAGATTCTTCCTTTTCCTTTTATTCAACAAGGTTCATTATTAACAAATCTCACACTGCCACCATCATAGTTTTCAAAATGTTCAAACTTACTTTTATCACCAGTCATGTGATGAGAACAACCACTATCTATAATCCATGTATCATTTTTTCTTATGTGAGAAATGAGTGCCATTTCTTCATCATTATTAGATTCATCCTTTATAGCAATGTAAACAATTTCATCATCAGAATCATTAGAATCTTTAGCCATAAGACATATTTTCTTACCTTTATCCTTGAATGATTTGAAGTCTTTCTTGCCATTGCACTTGTGACCTTTCTTCTCATCCTTGTTTTCCTTATTTGGGCACCTAGCCGCAACATGTCCAATTTCTTCACAAGAAAAATAGATTAGAGGAACCTTACCTTTGTATTTCCCTTTGCCTCTTGAATATTTCCTTGCTAGCAGAGCTTCAACCACCTCAAGATCACTATCTAAACTCTATTCTAATTTTTCATCACTATCTGATAGAGGATCCTTTATCTTCTTTCCTTTTTCCTTAAGTGAAAGCTTGGCTTCAAATGCTGATTCAATGTTCTTGGCAACTGGAACATAATTATCATAGTTGTCTAGTTCGAATGCAATCAATCTTCCAACTATGGCCTCTAAATTTATCTTATGATTTGCTTCACATTTTCTTTCTTGAATTGTAAATACTTTGATTGCATAAATAGGAAGTAGAGTTCTAAAAACTTTACTTATAACTATCTCCTTCTTGATACCTCCTCCAAATGCTTTGATTGTTCTAACACATGCTTTCACTCTTTCAACATATTTTGCTATGTTTTCATCTTCTCTCATCCTCATTTGATCAAATTCTCCTCTCAAACTTTCTTCTTTGGCTCTTCTCACATTATCATCTCCTCCATAAATCTTTTTCAGCTTGTTCCACATTTCAAAGGTAGTTTTGCAATCCTTGATGTCATCAAATTCTTCATAACTTAGAGTAGATGCAATATCTATCATCATGTTTTTGTGAGTCTTCTTTTCAGCAATTTCATTAACAGATAATGTACCAGTAGTTTCTACATATTTTTCATCAAGGTACTTCAGCCCTGAATCACCAATAGAAGCCAGATGAAGTCTCATCAATCCTTGCCATGCTGAGAAGTGGTCCTTGTTAAGTCTTGGAATTTTTCTCTTGTAGGAAATCCTAATATTTTAGCTTAGATCCTTGAAATCTTTTCTTGAAAGCACCAAAATCTCTGATACCAATTGTTGGAATTATAGATGGAGTAACTAAGAGGGGGGTGAATTAGTTACTTCAAAAACAAATCCACAGATCCCTTAGATGTCTTAAATAACTAGTTACTATTGATACTCGATAAACACTATAAAAATGTTGTAACTTATTAGATTAACTTGTTACTGATCTTCAAGCATTCATAATTATTAACATGCACGAAAAAGTAAATAACATGAACACAAGAGACACTAGATTTAACGTAGAAACCCAATATGGGGAAAACCACCAAGTAACTAGCTACCAATTTTCACTCTTTTGAAGTGAGTCCTATTAGGAGCCAACCTTGTTAAAGGTTATAATACACACTATTAGGTGTGACCCTATTAGAGGATTTAATCACCCTATTAGGAGTGGCCTTGCTAGAGGTCTTTAGAACAATTCAACCAAATTGTCACATTGTTAGAGTATTCACAAAATGGCTAGTAAACTAACTCTATTAAGAGATTTTGAAATCACTGCTACAATGGTTAGAAAGTAACAATGAATTTACCTGAATAAGATGCAACTAAATTTTTTGATTATAGATCTCTATTCTAGACTATTATATTCTTCTCAATCAAATATAGCTCCATTACTCCTCAATGATCTCTGATCATCCTTCAAAATTTTCTCTCACAATAATAAGTCCTCCTTCTCACTCACATTACATCAAATCCATCACACACTTAGAATTCACAACTTGACCTCTTATAAATACCATTCAGATTATCAAGTCAGCTCATTCACAAGTTACATTTACCAATAAATGATACATCAGTCAGCTACAAATATTACATTAAACAAATAAACTTTATTTTACAAAATAATGAAATCCTTCATTGGTCGACCTTGCTCGGTAAACACTGCTCCAGAAATAATTTCTTGAGCTAACCATCTCAACTCAGTTAACACTGCAATTTTTGTGAAATCTTTTGGCTGTCGAGTGAACTCAATAATAACTGAATTTCCTTAGTTGTCTATGAGAGCTCGGTAGGAATTATTTTCTACCATATTTTATTTTGATGACTGAGTAAGCTTGGTAGTCAGTAAATTTCCTTGCTTAACCTTGAAAACTTCGTAACAACTATCTGTGCAAGGTAAAGCTTGAGAACACTCAGTAGACATTGTAAACCTTCTTTGCTAACCTTCTGAGCTCAGTAGACTCTAACTGATAACTGATATGACATTTGTGTAACATCAAAGACAACACACAAATGAAAAATTCTATCAAATAGAGTGGACCTTTAGTCATGCTCTAGTATCGATGGAATATAGAGTCGGCCCCAAGGGCTTACTCTAGTTTTGATCAGAACTAGAGTCGGCCTTAAGGCCCTTATTTTTTATAAATAGAAATTCTCATATAAATAATATAAATTTTTTCAATTCTAACATTTAAATAATTCACAATTCAATTAGGAGGGAGGAAATATTTTGCAACTTTTATTTTCAAGTTTTGGATTAATAATTTGCAACATGGGCAATAAAGGTAAAAGGGCAAGTAAATATTCACGAAGAAGAAATGATGAACAAGAAGAAAAAAATTGTCAAAAAACTTTAGCAAGATATTATAGGAGGCAAGGTATGTACATGTGCAATATATTTTTTCCAATGCATATTTAGTTCATATAGTGTGCAATTGTATTATAGACTTTTTTTTATGTATATAGTTAGGATTATGGTTTATTCAATTAGGAATATGGTAAATATAAACTTAGGGTTACTATTAACTTAATATTAAGGGTTTATTGAATTATTAATATTTAGCATTAGGTTTATTAAATTATGAATATTTAGTCCTATTAGGGTTTATTAGATTATGGTTTTTAAATTATGAATATTTACAATTTTAGAGTTTATTATATTATGGTTTTTAAATTATGAATATTTACAATTAGGGTATATTAGGTTATAATTTTTAAATTATGAAAATTTACAATTAGGGTTTATTACATTATGATTTTTAAATTATGAATATTTAGAATTAAGGTTTATTACATTATGGTTCTTAAATTATGAATATATATTTAGAATTTGGGTGCATTTTAATTATGGCGTTTTAAATTATGAATATTTAACCCTATTAGGGTTTATTAGATTATGGTTTTTAAATTATGAATATTTACAATTTTAGGGTTTATTACATTATGGTTTTTAAATTATGAATTTTAAATTATGAATATTTACAATTAGGGTTCATTAGATTAAATGGTTTTTAAATTATGAATATTTAGAATTAGGGTTTATTACAATATGGTTTTTAAATTATGAATTTATTTAGGATGTAGTGAAATAGGACAACCTACTGAGATTGGAGAAGGTTCATCCGATGTTCAAACATGTATGTATGCACACATCTTGAGCACAAACTTATAATCTCTAGAAATTCTAGATTTCTACCCAGGTGTAGAGGTAAACTTTATATCTTTAATTTTTAATTTTAGAGATAAATCCCCAAGTACAAAATTTCTTGATTTTATTTTTTATATTATGCATGTGCAGTAGTAGATGATGAAAATGTTGGACATGAGGAAATTGAAGATGAAGCAATGGATATTGAAGAAGGGCCATCTAAAGGTTAGATTAAATTGTATTTAATAGTTCATTTTTTATGTTATATATACACATATGTGAACACTAAAGAAAAGTTGTATGTTAAGTCTTTATTTTAATTTTTCTTGCAACCCAAGATCAAACAACAAATGAGAATGTTAATCTAGCTCAAAATTTGAAGAGAAAAATTAATCATAGAAACATAGATCATTTAATTGAAATGAATGTGGAAAAATTGAGAGAATATGCTAGTCAACCTACATATACTATGAAGAGGAAATTAAATAAAATGTCTAAAGAAATAATTGCACAATTTGAGAATCTTGATACAGTGGAGAAAACTCAACTATTATCAATTTCACTTCTTAAAGATGAATTAAAAGAGCCATTGAAACTATTGGATATAGATACAAGTGTAAAAAAAAAAACAAAGACTTCTAAACTACAAAAAGATATTGTTGAAAGTGTTAAGGAAGGGTTACACTCCATTGGGAAAAAATCTAGATCTGTAGATAAATCCATTGCATGAAGAGTGATACTAAAATCTATTTTAAATAAGAAATTATAGAAAAAAAGACAAACCTCTTCATTTTCATCTAATATTAGGTATAGTCAAAAGATGATATTACATTATCTGAAAAGGAGAATCAATTTGGATGATAGTACATTAGAAGGAAACTCGACACTAATATGTAGAGTTTCCTGATCTATTAGGATTGTTGAAATAATTAAGAACTTAGTCACTAAATTTTAGATTGATAATACTTTTCCTTCACCAAATAGAAGAGATATCATGAAGTAGAGGATTGGGCCTAAGGAGTATCTTCAACACACAAAACATTGTTTGGATGTCACACAACATGAATTGTATCTCTCATTTTGTAATTTAAATCCTGATGTGAAGATTGGACAAAAAATGTTTGAAAGATTGAAACCCTATTTTGTGAAGATAAATAGATCTTTTGAAACATGTTGTTTTCATTATCATGTTGAGTCTGATTTGTACTATCAAGGGTTCAAAAAGATGATAGAAGAAAGTGGTGGTTCTCAAAATTTTTTTCATAAATGATCGAGCCAATTATGTGACAAACCAAATGATTGTGCAATATGTGAAATAGATTGCATAAGAGGAACTTGTGAAACATGTAGTAACTTGACCAAATTTCCCTTGAGAGATGAAAATATTGATATGATGAGGATAGTAAAATGTAAGAGATACAAGTACATAAAGTCAGAAAAAAAAGTTGGAAAAGAATCAACAAGGTTAGAATATGTAGAGGATGACATACTTGTTGGAGAATTTATGTCAATTTTTTGTAAATTGATTCAACCATATATACATCATGTTTTTTTTGCTAAGTGCTAAGTAGAATAGTTTCAAAAACTAAAAGAAACTTTCCCACTCGGGACAATTTTATCTGTTGTTGACTTTGTAGAGAATTATTCATTCATTTCTCGAAAACAAATTTAAGTGGAATACTACTATATAGAGTAGGTCACTATTATGGTTCCAAGTGTCTTATCAACATGCACAGATTGATTTGAATGGTGTGGAAAGTACAGATCAAGCACGAGTCATAAAAAATGAGTATCACTTTTACATTAGTGATGACAAAGAATATGACACACATTTTGTGGAACATTGTTTTAAGACATTTTTTGATTATTTGAAAAAAAAAGGGCATAAAAATGGAAAAGCATTTTGTATGGTTAGATGGATGTGCAAAAAAATTTAAATCAGCTAGACCATTCTATGCATTATGTAGATATCATTGATAACATAATACACCACACATTTGGAGTTCTTTCAAGAGTGGTCATGGAAAGGGTGAACATGATGGTGCACGAGCTTGTATGAAATGGACTATAAAGGATATTGCATTAATAATGCTCATGATGTGGTTGAGTGGTGCAAAACACATTTTACAGTGCCAACAAATACAGATAACATGTTATCATAAGCGAGCGAGTCATAACATTCAGAGCATTTTGGGAGGTATTAGGTATAAATTAATTTTCAAATATTATAATTGAATTAATTTTAAATTTAATACATTATGTTATAACTAAATTATTGTACATGTACACACATGTTTAAAACTCATTTTTTATATGTATGTATGCACTTTACATTTAGGTGTCGATAGAAGATCAATGCATGCATGCAAGAGGGTAGAGAACATGCAATTGTTGCATTCAATTATGAGTATAGATAGTAATGTATGGTCATTATACATAAGAGAATATTCATGTTTTCGTTCGGATTGCATTGATGAAAACTATGATGGTTACATTAATCAAGAATGTGGATATGTGGGTCAATGGACTTTGGTGCCACTAGATGTTATTAATATGAATGAATTTGAGGACAAAAATTATGATGATATTCCATTGATTTCCACTTATTGTTACCATATTTCAAGATTGATTAGAGTTGGTATGTATTTCATAATTTTTGTTAATTTATTTTATATATATATATATATATATATATATATATATATATATATATATATATATATATATATATATATATATATATATATATATATATATATATATATATATATATATATATATATATATATATATATATATATGACATATGAAATTTATATACATATGCTTTGTGTATGCAATGTTTTTGCAATCATGGCAAAATCTTAAAACATAGAAGGTGTTAGCGATTATTTATTGTATTGCACCATAGAAAGAGAGAAGCTAAAAAAGACTGAAATAAATGATGGAATTATGTTTCCAACAAGTTAGTATATATATTTGAATCATGTACGTGTATGTGCATCTATGTTTTTTTATGAATTCAAATTTATTGACTTATTTGATTGATCTGTATGCAAGTTCAGTTGTTGTACATGAAATATATTTGAAGCAAAATAAAGTACTTAAGAATGGGATTTATTTCATTGATTATCAACCTAAAAATAAGGTATATCAATATAGTAATCATGTTATTGCCACTGGTCTAACTCTTGATCTAGTCCAAGGACTTAGAAAATGTAAGTGGAGGTTTGATATTGATGATCATGAGAAAATATTAAATGTTATCCAGCAACGAGCTGACCCAGTTGATATGAGCTAGAAACAACTTGTTGAACTATTTGAAATCTGAAATCTGAAATTTGGCTAAAGAAAATTCTAAATCTAAACTTTGGTTCAACAATTTGAAATTTTTTTGAAATTAGGACTTGTAACTAACTATATATTAATTTTACTCTTTCATTTAACTTGTGTTTAGTTTAAATTGTGATTTGTAAGTAATTATAATTCAACTAGGTACTTGTACACAACTAATTAGGACATGTGCCTCAAGGGGAAGAAATTCGAACAATTTCCTTAAGAGGATCAAATTAGGACTTGTGTCTTAAGGGAATGAAATTAGGACTTGTACCTAATTATATATTACTTTTACTCTTTCATTTAACTTGTGTTTACTTTAAATTATGATTCATAACTAATTACAATTCAATTAGGTACTTGTATGAGACTAATTAGAACATGTGACTTGAGGGGAAGAAATTTGAACAATTGTCTTAAAGGGATCAAATTAGGACATGTGTCTTGAGGGGATGAAATTAGAACTTCTAACTAATTATATATTACTTTTACTCTTTCATTTAACTTATGTTTAGTTTAAATTGTGATTCATAACTAATTATAGTTCAATTAGGTACTTGTATGCAATTAATTAGGACATGTACCTCAAGTGGAAGAAATTCAAACAATTGTCTTGAGGGGATAAAATTATGACTTGTAACTAATTATAGTTCAATTAGGTACGTGTATGCAACTAATTAGGACATGTGCCTTGAGGGGAAGAAATTTGTAACCCTAACATAATCATAATCTAACATAATCTATCATAAGCTAACATAATTTCCAAGATAACACAACATTATACTAGACATAATATAACATGTCAAAGAACATAATCCTTCCAATCTAACACAATTTCAAATATAACTATAACATTATCCAAGATAATCTAACATGTACAATAAGATGTAGTAGATAACATAATCCAACACAATCTAACGTATTTAGTCTAACATAATATCCAACATAATAGAACATTATCTCAACAACATAATGTAACACATGTAAAAGAACACAATCTAACATAACTATAAATGTACATGTCAATCATCAAACATGTAAAATCTGGACAAAAGTCTAGATCAAATAATCTATAATATAATAAAAACTATGGATCGTTAGGTACAAGACTATCATAATGACGTCTCCTCACAATGTGGTCTAAAGACTAACTATCACCTAGATGCTCACCCCTATATATATCAAAAATAAAGTGAAATCAATGTACATAATATCATATTTAATTAAATCTCTTTTAAATTTACTTGAATTTCATGCATTTAAATATTACATCTAAAACTCACATGTGTCTAATTCTAAAAAATTAAAATTCACCTATCCACTATTGACATCATCAAATAAGTCTAGACAATGTACACAATTGGGCATCAAAGATGGAGTAAAAATAGGAATGCCCCCCTACAATACATACATACATGTGTGCAATAAATCATATTAAAACATGTACATGTGCATAAATGATTAGTTGAACAAATGCTTGAAATTGAAATTCTAACATGAATGTAAAAAACCTATAGATTTACCTATGTAGATGTTGGCATCTGATAATACTTAGACTACCTAGCATCGATCATGTCCACCAATTTATTTATATTTTGTTGGGCCTCATCTAGCTCCATCGCTACATCTACACTAGCATGATTGGTGGCTAGCACATGTCCTAATAATGATGATCCAAGTGGACTGACTAGATGAGATGACATATAAGTAGAATCATCATGTGTCAAAAAGTCCATCCATCCTATGGTCGACAAGCTAAAGTCAACATCGTTAATGATCACATCTAAACTCTAACCATGCCCTACATTGGCTGAAGGGTCTGTACTACTATGTATATGTCCCTCTGTAGCAAAAGATTGGTCAATAGGTGGATCATGGAACCATGTACTACCACCATGAGCACTACCTAATTGAGGAGAGGAATGTGGCTAAGGATGTGATCCAATACCACCATGCACATGATGTCAAACTTCTAATATGGGTATGCCAAGATTCTCTAATATAAATCTATATGAATATAATAGATCCTCACCAAGACTACACATAGTATCTTGTGCCAACACTCTAGTGAGACCCTATAAGCTAGTCAATGAAGGGATGCCTATTGCACTATACAAGTCTCCTGAAGATGAAGCACCAAGCATTGATCTAGAATGCCACCATGACATCAAATACTGGCCAACCTCATTAGTTGAAATAGATCTATTAGTTGCCAAAATGTCTCCAACTCCCTAAATCACCCCCTACAAATGTGTTCTATGCATGGCCTCATCAACTAACAGACCTAATATAGGGGTAATAGCGGATGCCCTCTCTCTAAAAATTGACCTATGTGTCAGTGATGGATGACCTAGCTACCTATCAATTAGTCTACTGCGTCCCTATCCTAAATGTGATGGTAAATTAGTGTAGTTCACTATCTGGCATAAGCAAACCTCACAATAAAGCTATTGTGCAAAATAGAGTGGAATTTGTTCATTATTTGGATAATGACCATGAGTAGCAAGGAAGTGTAGGTATATAAGTGAAGCCATCTATGGATCTAAACACTTAAGTGGAGAAAATACCCCTTTACATACTTTAGTGGAAGATAATGACGGAAAAATTCCCTCTTCACTATCTCTTTAGATACTAAGCTCTACACCTATTGCACTAAGAGCCCTAAAGAGACCTCTTGTCTCTTACTCTCAAGGACAATTTTTATAGTATGTGCAGAATATGGAGTAGTACCATAAATCTCATCTCTAATATATGCAAGACTCTGTAAGATGCTCTAACATGTAGTACTATATGTATTAGAGCATGTGCCATTAGCCAAGGATTCATGAAGTCTATGAATCTCTTGGTTAGTGCAATCATAGAGCATGTCAGGTGGGATAGGCTATAGGGGGGACAGGCTGCTGCTCGAGGGGGATAGGAGGCTATTTTTGCTTAGGGCCTAGGATAGGAGGTTGCTACTACTTGGGGCTCGAGATAAGAGGCTACTATTATTTGGTGAGAATAGGAGGCTATTACTCAAGGGGGATGGGAGGCTACTCAGGGAGGATAAGAGGTTGCTACTCAAGGGGTATATGAGGCTACTGATCTACCATGTGAAGGTTAATGTATGTACTATGTAGGTGCATCTATATAATGTGTAAACTTAAAATTAAAATTAAAATATGATATTTTTAATAAACTAGAAATTTATCAAGTACAAGGACATTTAAGAAACAAATATATATATACATATATATATATATACATATACATACATATATATATGTATATATATACATATATATATATATACATATAATATATATACATATAATATATATACATATAGATACATACATATATATATATTTACATATATGTATATATATAATACGTGTAAACATGAAGTTCGAACATAACATATATACATGTACAATACTGTCACACATAAATTGAATAATACTGACACATGCTTAAAGTTAAAATGTTACTTGGTTAGGTTAAATTAATTTTATTAGGGTTGACATTCTTGAGGTTAATGTTTTATTGAATGATTATGAAACTTATATTATTTATGGTTAAATAAGGTTAATTTTAGGGTTAGGAAAATATTTAGGGGTGTAGGCTTAAAGTCCAAGTGTGTGTTCAGAATATTGTTCTATGTCAAGAGTAAGCTATTATGATAGGTTAGAGTTAGGATTAGTGAACTATAAAATCGTTAGAACTTTGTATCTAGTTAGTGTTAAGAACTCAGAGTTAATTTTAGTGTCAGGCTTAAGGTTAAAATGTTACTAGGTTAGATTAGATTAATTTGATTAGGGTTTCAACATTCTTGAAGTAAATATTTACCTTGCTCCTAGGGTTCAAGGAGTGTGTGCTCAGCATAGTGTTTTATGTTGATGTAGAATCATGATTGAAATGTTACCTAGAAAGTTAATATATAATGTTTAGGGATCTTTAGGATTAAATGTTTAGCATTAGTGTACAAATCTCTAGATCTTAAAGTTTTTAGTTAGGAAATTCATAAATTAGCCTATTTTTTAGGGTTAAGAAGTGAGGATTGTGCTATAAAAATTTAAAGTTGGAAAATCTATATTAGGATTAATATTAATATATAACATGAGTTTGAATTAGAGTTAAGATTAGGATTAAATTTAAACATGAGGGTTAGCATTGTGTTCATGACATTTCTAGGGTTAGGATTGCATGAATTTATTTATTTAAATTAGATTAAGTTAAATCTAGTCAAAGTTTAATTAGACTTTCAAGATTAGGGTGAGACGGTCAAGGTGAAGTTTATAAATTAGGGTTCACATGTGTGTGTGTGTGTGTGTGTGTGTGTGTGTGTGATAGGTAACTATTGTCCAACTAATGCTAAAAAAGGTTATTTCATTGAAATTAAATTCTTGGAAGTAACTTGGTGAAGATTTAAACACACAAACACACACATGTACATGTATATGATTAAATTTTAATGTATTACATTGTTTGAATGTGTGTACATTACAAATTTAAATATACATGTGTAAATATCCACAATATGTTCATGTATGTGCAACATGATGAAATATTTATATACATACATAAATACATACATACATACGTGCATGTATGTGTGTGTGTATATATATCACATGTACACATATATGCATCTATATAAATGTGACATATATGCATATATGTAATGTATATATGCATGGTATATAAAATGTAACTAAAACATATATACATGTATATCATGATACATATATCATATATACATATAATATATATGCATATGCATATATACATGACATATATATCATGTATGTATATATACACACATGATATATATGTACATATATACAAAAATATATATATAAATTGAAGCAAAATAACATATAAAATTTAAGTAAAACCCTAAAAATAAATATGAAAAAATGCATAAATCCATATCCATACTTTTTTTGATGTTTGAATTTTGGATGCTTTTCTCACTTCTATACTTTCAGATCAAAACTAATGAAAATGACAAAGGGGTCTCTTAGAAATGCTTTAGAATAACTGGGGGGGGGCGGTGAATTAGTTATTCAAGGTCCAAATATCCTAATAAAACATTTTCACCAAATATAGTGAGTCCATTTAACTAATCATGCATCCAAGCTTAAACTTTCCTACTTAGCAAGTTAGTCTAAAATCTACATGCAAAAATAACACGTGAAGAATCAATACATAACATAGTGATTTATGTGAAAACCCAATTTCAAAAAAACCGTCAGTAACATGCTACTCAACTCTCACTCTTCTAAAGTGATGCCTTGTGAAAGGCCTGCCTTGTTAAAGGCTACAACACATTGTTAAATGTGACCTAGTTAAAGGACTTCAACCACCCTGTTAGAAGTGGGCCTATTTAGAGGACTTTAGAACATTCACCTCAAATGCCACCCTATTAAAGGATTTAAAAATAGCTATTAAACTAACCTAATTGCACAAGATTTTACCCTAACTGGAATAATTTTTAGAGTAACAATAACGGCTTTTGACTTGATACAACTCACAACTTACTTGCATATTTCAAATCTTGATACAACTCACACATTTTCTTGGTTTTTAGTCTCTACAGCTTTGATAGCTTGTCCTCCTTTCAAGCTTCATCTCCTTGAGTCTCCATGCTCGATGTACCAATGCAGTCTCCTATATGGCCACTTATTGAAGCAAAGTCTATGTGCTCTATTATTCCTTCTTGTTCCCTTCTCCTTGACACCCTTCAACAACTTTGCAACTTGGCTACTCAGTAACTCTTGCTTCTTGACTTGTGACTCCTTAAATAGATGTCTGGAGTACTCTTCCCTCTTGAATCTTCCCACTCTTAATTTTAGTTCAAATGGATTAGGTAGGATTCAATGAATATACACCTTATCTTGTTCCTTCTAGAAGTATCATGGAGAATCCTCCTAAATTTTCTCAAAAATAGTTTACCTAAAATTATGTGCCTCCAACTCATCATCCTTATCCTCCATCTGGTTCACTAAATTCAAGGTAACAAATTTGTCAACTCAGATCTGGAAAATCTTTGACTTTTCAAATTATGCAATAGCTTGACACTATTGAAATTCTAGTGCTTGACACATACTTTGTTACTCAACACACACTACATTTTACTAATGCTCAACATCTACTGTGGATTCACTCAACATAAACTAAATTTTAGTGATACTCAACACCTATTACTTGCTTGAAATCTAAACTTTCTTGACTCCTATTTCACTCAGCATACACTAGATTTTGCATTTGAAAATCTGCTTGAGATGAGCTAGCTTGCTTGGCACCCACTAATGTACTTAGTCAAGCTTTGTAGATAGCTTTGTTACAACTTATTCTTCTAGTGTTTCTAAGTGTAGCTGACATCTATATCTTCAAGTATATTGTCAATTCATCATTTTATAATTGTCTTAACTGATTCTTGCACTTCATTACAAAACCATAACTGAACCTTTCCCTTAGGTGCTTTTGTTACATCTCATTGATTAAATCCTCTTCATCAATCAACTAAGTGATATTACTTGGATCTTATAAGAAATTGACATTCTAGAAAATAGTAGATTTGACATCAGTGACAAAAAAATGATTGAAAACATTCTTTGTTAGCAATATCCCTCTTTGCAAATAATCTTCTTTCTTCAATAATGATCTTCTCATTCAGATTTCCAACAATCTCCCTCTTTAGCATTTATGGAAAACCAAAATGATTAACCAAGTTATTAAAATGCTAACAAGGCTAAAATAGTAAATCAAGTGCCAAAAGAAAATTTTGTTACCATTTCTATTTTCAGCAACTTTCATATCTCCCTCTTTGTTGATACATCGTCTTCTCCTCTTTGTTTTTCTTTCTCTCTGCTTGATGTTTGTCTGCACTTTTTTCTCCCTTTGAGCTGCTATTTTCTTTTCTCCTTTCTTTTTGCAATTGTTCTACTATTTCTCTTCTGCTACTTCTCCCTCTTACATTTTGATCCTTTACTTTATTCTCCAAACATTCTACTTCTCCAAACTTGCTACTTCTCCCTCTACGCATTATTTCTCCCTCTGCATGTATTGATTAGTTTTTTCTATTCTAACATCATCTCTTTCTTTTGATTAGTTTAACTCCTTCTCCCTTTATTCATTTGATTGTGTAGATTTGATCAGTTTTTGTTATTTCTCCCTCTTTGACAACAATGCCAAAGACAAACTATTTCAGAATCTTATCATGCAAGTGTAGCATTTGCAGGAACTTAAATTTCTCCCTCTATCACCTTTCTTGTGACTTATTTGGTATTTCAATACTTTGATTACTTCAAGAAAAAACCTAAAGTAAGTATCCTCTGCATCAATTTTTAACATTTCAACAATCAACTTATTTGATGCAAGGAAGTCTTGTTGTTGCTCCAATAGCCTTGGATAGGGGTATCACCCCTAACTTACCTCTAAGATACTAAAATGCATCTTTAGGTAATACTTTTGTGAAGATGTTAGCAATTTGTTCTTTTGAACTGACATATTCCATCCTCACTTGCTTGTCTTCCACCAATTCTCTTACATAGTGATACTTAATTGCATTGTGCTTTGTTTTGGCATGCATTACAAGATTCTTTGATATGTTGATTGAACTTGTATTATCGCAATAGAGTATCATAGGTTTTGTTACCTCTTTCTTCATACCTTGCAATAAATGCTTGATCCATACAATAATTGTGTAGTTGATAGAAACAACAACATACTCAGCTTCTATTGTGGACTATGAGGTAAAACTTTTCTTTTTGCTAGTCCAAGTGACTAGTCTTTTACCTAAGAAAAGTGCTCCTCCACTGGTGCTTTTTCTTTCATTAATATTACCTCCCCAATCTACATCATTGTAGGCTTCCAATTCAAACTTTTCACTCCTCTTGTATTATAATCCAAAGTCATCAGTTCCTTTTAGGTACCTCAATATTCTTTTTACTTCCATCAAATGATTTTCTCTTAGGTTTGTAGAAAATCTTGCCACTATTCCAACATCTAATGCAATGTCTGGTCTACTATGCACAACATACTACAACTTTCTAATCATTGATCTATACATTGTCTGGTTTACTTTAGTTGACTCATTATTCTTGGATAGCTTATGTCATGTTCTCATTGGTTTACTTACTAGTTTTGAATCTTCTAAGCCAAATGTCTTGAGTATCTCCTTGATATATTTTGATTGGGTTACAAATATGCCATGTTTCAGTTGATGTACTTGTAGTCCAACAAAGAATTTGATTTCTCCAAACATTGACATCTCAAACTCATGCTTCATTTGATCAGAAATTTTTTTGCATACAACATCTTTTTCTCCAAATATTATATCATCAACAAAGATTACATATATCAAAATATATTTTCCTTTTTCTACCTTGATATACAAGTTTTTGGTATCATATATTCTTTTAAATCCTATATTCACAAGATATTTGTGTAGTCTCTCATACCATGCTCTAAATGCTTTCTTCAAACCATAGAGTGCTTTATGTAGTTTTCAAACCATATCTTTGTTGTTGTCATCAATAAATCCCTTTGGTTGTTCTATGTAGACTTCTTCTTCCAATATGCCATTTAGAAAACCAAACTTTACATCCATTTGGTAGACTTTAAAACTTTTGTAAGAAACATATGCAAGTAGTATTCTTACTCCTTCCATCCTTGCAATAGGGGCAAATGTTTCCCCATAGTCCAATCCTTCTTCTTGTGGATAACCTTTGCAAACTAGTCTGGCCTTACTTCTTGTGATCTCACCATTCTCATCTAGCTTGTTCCTAAATACCCATTTCGTACCAATCACATTCTTTTTAGCTGGTCCTAGAACTAAGGTCCAGGTTTTGTTCTTCTCTATCTAATCTATCTCTTCTTCCATAGCTTTATGCCAATTATCATCTTGCAGTGCATCTTTCACTATTTTGGGCTCAATCTTGCTCAGCAGGAATGATTCATTCCTTAGTTTGTTCCTCATCATTGGTCTAGTTTTCTTATCGCTAATGATTTATTCTATAGGGTGATGTTTTCTCACATACTTGGATAACCTTGGTTCTTTCCTTACTTCCATGTTTGGTCTTTTAGCTTTAGAGTCACTATGCACATATCTTTCAAGTATTTCTTCATCTCTTCCATGTGTACTAATTCTTGAATTAGAATGTGCATTATCTTGATTCTACAACTCAGCTTTTGAATGTAGCTTAGTATTCAGTGGTTGTAACTCAGCAAATACTGAAACTTGTTGCTGATTCCTAACATGATTGGTAGCTTCATCTTCAGTAGGATTTCCTTCATAGAAGTATACAAAGGATTTTTACTCTTATGGTTTCTTGGTTTCATCAATTTGATCTTCTACATGCTCATCAAAACTTACATTTGCACTCTCTACAATCTTGTTAGTGTTAGTATTCAAACACTTATATGCTTTACTTCTAGTGGAGTATCCAAGGAATATGCCTTCATCACTTTTTGCATAAAACTTCTAATTTCTAGAATCTTTAAGAATATAGCATCTACAACCAAATACTTTGAAATATTTTACATTGGATGAGTGATCATACCATAATTCAACAGGTGTTGCATTTGTAACTTTCTTGACTTGTACTCAATTCAGGGTGTATACAGTTGTACTTACAACTTATCTCCAATACTTTAGAGAAACATTTTTCTCCATCATTAATGTTCTAGCATAGTCTATTACTAATCTATTCCTTCTTTCTACAATGTCATTCTAAGGTGGAGTTCTTGGTGTTGATGTTTTCCTTTTAATTCCTCTATCATTCCAAAATGTCTCAAATTCTTTTAATGTCAACTCTCCTCCTCTATCTGATCTTAAATATTTCAGACTCTTTCCTATTTCCTTCTCAACCCTAGTGAAATACCATTTAAACATTTGAAATTCTTTAGATTTTTTTTTTAAGAACATGATAGTCATCATCTTAGAGTAGTTATCCACAAATAGCATTATATATATGTCTTCTTTGTAGCTTTGCAATTCTATTGGGCCACATAAATCAGTATGCACTAACTCTAGTACTTCTTTGGAAGTTTAGGTTTTACTTTTGAAGCTTGACTTGGTCATCTTTCCTAGTTGACTTTTTTTGCACATTGTATTTTTAGGCTTCTTCAACTTAGGCAAGCCTCAAACTTTCTTCATTTTGTTGATGCTAATCAAATTATCAAAGTTGACATGACATAGCATTTTATGCCATAGCCACACATCATCAACTCTAACAATAAGAAAGGCTTCACCTTCCATATCTAGGTAAAATAAATTACTCCTAATATGTTCTCCTTTTACTATCAGATTTCCATCAATGTCACAAATTTTGGCAGTTTTGTTTCCAAATTCTACTTTGCAACCTATATTTCCTAATTGTGACACACTTAGTAGATTGTAGTTCAATCCTTCAACATAGTATGCATTATCAGAAAAAAATTTCTCTATAAGTTTAAATGGAACATTTTCTTTGATTAGACATGGAGCATCATTTCCAAATCTAACAAAATTTCTATTATACTAAGTAAATATAATAAACTTACTTTTGTCTCCTATCATGTGATGTGAGCATCCACTGTCTATGATCCATTTTTCATTCTTATTCACAAAAGTTACCAGTGTTGTTTACTCATCTTCATCTGACTCATCCTTCATGGCTACATAGACTACCTCATCATCGTTATCATCAAAATCCTCTTCTTCAACAATGTAGCACTTTTTCCCTTTATCTTTGTAATCTTTTCTATCATCTTCTCTTCTCTTCTTGTTCTTGTTACCTTCTTTGAAATTCTTTTTCTATGTGCATCTTGAAGCAATATTTCCTACTTCATTGTAGTTAAAACATATGATGGGCAACTTATCTTTGAGTTTTCCTTTACCTCTATGAAATATTCTAGCCAATAGTGCCTCCAATTATTCCACATCCTCTTCATATGTGTTGCTATCATTGGATGCATACTTTACCTTTTTCTCCTTCTTCTTTGATTTCACCTCCTTAGTATCTTTCATTAATAGCTTGGCCTTGAAAGTAGATTCAAGGTTTTTAGGTTTGTATTTATCAAAGTTGCACAACTCAAATGTCGCAAGTCTTCCCACTATATCTTCATGAGTTAGGTAGTTTCCTAGTAAAAATCTTAATTCTTATATGGCTAAGACTCTAATAGCATAGATGGAGAGAAAGGTTCTTAAGAATTTTCTATTAATAGTGTCATCATCTAAATGACCACCCAAACTTCTTATTGCACTTACTACTTATTTCATTCTAGAGGCATATTGAGTAGCGTTCTCACCTTCCTCTATTTTCATGTCATCAAACTTTCCTTTGAGGAGTACTCTTTTTGCTCTTTGAATATTTTGATCTCCTCCATAAATACTAGTCAAGGCATTTCACATCTTGAATGAAGAGTCACATCCCTTGATTTCATCAAATTCAACATAGTTGACGGCAAAGGAAATCTCCATCATTGCCTGATTGTGCTCCTTCTTCTTCTTCATATCTTCTGCAATGGGTATAGCTAGATCAACATGTACAACTTCAATTGAGGTTTGTGCATAATTACTTATTGATCCAAGGTGCAGCTTCATTAAGCTTTGCCATGTAGTGAAGTTATCTCTGTTGAGCTTGGAAACTTCCCTCTTAGACATCTTGATCATCTTCCTTCTAGTACCTTTAAACCAAATCAGCAAATGACTCTGATACCAATTATTAGAAATGCTTTATACTAACTAAGAGGGGGAGTGAATCAATTATTCAAGATCCAAATTTCCTAATAAAACTTTTTCACCAAATATAGTGAGCCCATTTAACTAATAATGCATCCATGCTTAAACTTTCCTACTTAGCAAGTTACTCAAAAATCTATATGGAAAAAGAACACATGAAGAATCAACACATAACATAATGATTTACATGGAAACTCAATTTGGGAAAAACCAGTAGTAACATTCTACTCAATTCTCAGTCTTCTGAAGTGATGCCCTATGAAAGGCCTACCCTATTAAAGGCTACAACACACTGTTAAAAGTAACATAGTTAAAGGATTTCAACCACCCTGTTAGAAGTGGGCCTAGTTAGAAGACTTTAGAACATTCACTTGGAATGCCACCCTATTAAAGGATTTACAAATGGTCATTAAATCAACCTAAGTCTATAGGATTTTACCATAACAGATACATTTGTTAGAGAGTAACAACAAGAGCTCTTGACCTGATACAACTCACAACTTAACTTGCAAATTTCAAATCTCGATTCAGCTCACACATTTGCCTAGTTTTCAGTCTCTACAACTCTAATAGCTTGTCCTCCTTTCAAGATTCGTCTCCTTGAGTCTCCATGCTTGATGTACCAATGCAATCTCCTATATGGCCACTTATTGAAGCAGGGTCATTGTGCTTTGTTCTTCTTCTTGATGCCTTCTCCTTAACACCCTTCAACAACTTCGCAACTTGGCTACTCAACAACTCTTGCTTCTTGACTTGTGACTCCTTAAATATAACTCTGGAGTACTCTTCTTGCTTGAATATTCCCACTCTTAATTTCAGTTCAAATTGATTAGGTTGTAGTGCCTACCCTCGTTCACATCTTTTCTAGACTTATTATTATCAGACTATGTAGACTAGTTTTATGTTGATGGTTTAGTGGTGTTGTTTTGACACTATCAGATATTATGATAAGGATTTAGTTGATATATGATGAGATCATTTAGACTTTACATTTCATGTATGTATGATGATCATTATATTGTTTTCAGTTATTAATGATGATTAGTTAGATGGTTTATTATCTCATGTGTTTTATTATGGTTACTTACCCCATACTTGCATGTGTATGGTGTGCGTGTTTTCTTATTGTATGGCATTTTTGATGTGGTTAAGGAAGGGAGTCATAGTCACCTGCTTAGTCGGGATCTACACGATGCACCACTTCCTGCCATTGTGTATTTAGCTTAGCATTATATATTGTATGTACATGCATGGTTTTTCTGCAGGTTACAGGTACTGGGTATCAACTTCTCTGAATTGCTAGGATTAGCGTACCCTATTAGACTATTTGAATGATAAGAGAAGGGAGATAAATTCTCAAGTCCAAATCCCAAACCTAAAAACTATTTGTCCTAGTGAGTTAGGACAAGTATCAAAGTTGAATACCCACCGAATGTGTCCGATGACATATTTCGTGATTTTTAACCCTTTAGATTTATTTTGTATGATTTGTTCTATGATGGGTTTTCATATTTTGTCTTGAAGGTCTATGGTGAATTTTCTATTAATTAAGTCTTAATAAATAGATTTAATTAATAAATTATTTATTTGAGAAAATTAATAAAATATCATGATCTTTGATATTTTGATTGTAATGTGAATTATTGGGGAAAAGGAATTAAATAAAAGAAAACTAGAAATTAAAATTAATAATAATTATAAAATAATAATAAAGTAATAAATAAAATAATAATAATAAAAGTTATAAAAGATTAAAATGAAAGTTATAAAATTTAAATAGAAATTATTGGAGTTATAAGCTTGCATGGGAATTAACATGTGTCAACAACATGGGGGTTAGTGCATCAATTAAGCACAAGGTGTCTACAATTCTATGACTCATCAAAAAGAATTGGAAAAGGCTCATGCTTAGTTGGTGACACCTTTCAGCGGTTCCAAAAAGCATTCCAAAGGTTTCTTGAGAGCTCTTTGTATTCAGGCATTCATAGAAGCTTAGGGAGAGGGTGGAGAGCAATTGGAGCATTGGAGGACACAAGAACTCTGAAGAAGGGAGCTTGCTCTGCGGGTTTTCTGAGGAAGAGCAAATTAGCATCAGAATTCGGGTAGATTCTTGTGATTTTACTTATGCTATTTCCGCATCATGCATTCCTGTCTTCATCGTGTTTGTTTTATGTGTCTGAAACTTCTCTATGATTGAATCTATAATTGAAATTAGAATCTAGATATGCTATTTGGTTGAGAAGAAAACAATAGAAAAACCCTAGATCTAATTAAGGAGAAATAATTAGATATGAATTGGATTTGGGTTCGAATTTATATTAAATTAGAAAGACAAGATTTGGAATTAAAATAGAAATTTTATGGTGAAAATTTGAATGATTAGATGTAATCTTTCTATCAATTATATTTTTAGATGCGTATGAATAAACCCTTTTATGGTTAAATTTAGAGAACAATTATTTTAAGAGGAATTTTTTAATTCATCACAAATTGCCCTGTCACTGCCCCTTGGATAGACCCAAACTCAGTCATTCATAAATTTTTATTGTGATCAAATTTATTCGATCGCTCCAGTCAGAATTGGCGCGACTTAGCCCTCCCCAACATATTTTAATTTCAGCCTGATTCAATAGTTCATTAGGGAGATATGGCCATCGTACTAAGACTGTTTTATTCAAGGATAGATATTTCTCCATTTCCCTTAACCAAGAGTTCTTTATGCTAAAACTTCACAAGAAAAAAATAATATACCAAAGCATGGAATGTTGGAGTTGAGGAAAGCCAACTCCGAAGACGCCAAGATCACCTGCATGCGAACCTGTCAAAGAGAAGCCATAGAAGGGGAGGAGCATGGAGCACGGACAAAAACCCTAAACGGACATGAGAGCCAAAAATGATGCAAACACAATAAGAAATGTATTTACAATAAGAAATGGCTTCACAATAATATGAAAATACAATGAGGAGAGCTCGAATATAAAGAGCTCATGGAAGCTTGTAGAACAAGCTAGAAGTTAAGTGTGACAACTAGAAGGGAACAAACTCCCGTGTTGTCACAACATGCATTAAATACGAAATATTAAATAAATGCATGACCTAAGTAAGCTTAAGCAATAGAATAAATAATTAAATATTAATTATTTACTCTAACACCCCCCCTTAAGTGCAACTTAGGGAAATGCCTTAAGCTCACAAAGCTAAGATGAATGCATAATGGGTCCCGGCAACGAGGCCATGTTAGGTACCCAAGTACAATGCAAGAAGAAATGAAACCTCTGTAAACGGGGAAAGAGAGAAAACCACATGGGAAAAACCCTCCCCTAAAAAGAGGTAAGAACCCAGTGAAGAGCTGAAGAAGTCTCCAACTAGGGAAAATGTCCCCTAAATCAGGAACAATGAGTGATCATGAAGAAGCAGCATCACTGAAGCATGAAGAAGTCGCAAATCTGTCAAACTGCTGATCTGAAGAAACTCCATGGAAGAAGAAGGCACGAGCCGAGCATGTCTATATGGTAGATGATCCATCTCACCGAAATGCATAGGTAGCCAGCCACTGCAATCGCCTTGTATGTAGGATCAACCACTGAATACATAGTTCATACTATCGAACCATCGAACCACGGATGCATTAGAACACAGCATAATCCCCCCTTAATGCAGACGGGGTGTGATGACAGGCAACTGAGAAGGTGAGCCAAAATCTTCTGCAAAAGAACCAAGAACGAGGAGAGAGGGAAAGAAGTACAGACACCGATAAAGACACGGTCTAACTGACTCTGCATGGGCTAATGTCGTGGAAGGGACACTCACTTGACAAAGGGAGAATGCCTAAAACAACAAACAAATAATCCCCCCCATGGTGCTTTATGAAATAGTGCAAGTACACCTGACTCAAAACAACGTTCATGACTCCCAGAAATACAAAAGTGACAGTTTATCTCAGTGCGAAAATAAAAAATGCTTCAAAAAGATAGCTACAATGATCAGAAATAAAAAAGAGCTGAACCAAAAGAAAGTACAGCCTAAAAGAAAGCAAACCATGCCAGGAAAACGATCCTCGGGCCTAAAACACTCAAAATATCCACCATAGAGCAAAAATGCCAAAACTATGATAGAAAGAGAAGAGGCCAAAAGTGAGGAAAAAAGATGACATTTCTGAAAAGATGAGAAAACTAGCTTTCCAAAAATATAAAGTTTTCCAAAAACAGACATGGGACGCAAAAGATATGCATGCCGGAGTCAAAAATAGGACTTTGGACTTTAACTGAAAAAACAGGCAATAAAAAAGCATCAAAACCTAAAAATACCTGCACCAAAATCTCCGTCTCGGAACCAGCTTTCCGGCGCTTCTTTCGGATCGGAAAAATACCTCCGTATGCAAGAGTTATGGCCAAAAAACCACAAGTAGGTCCAAAAGAGAACTTGAAGGAGAGTGCAAGCAAGGTTGATGACATAGGGATGACGTCATGCTGACGTCAGCAAACCGTTGGTTTAAAATTGACGGCCAAACCCCCGTCACAAAAAAAGGGTGCCTCGTGGCATCGCCACGTGGCATATACAGTTGATGACGTGGCAGGGGCCACGTGGCAATGTGCCACGTGGCGCCCGTGCCACGTGTCACGCGCAGAATGGCAGAAAATTGCTGACTGTGCAGTGCTGTCGGGGGGCGGAGGCGGAGCACGGGCGGAGGAGCCGGGAGGAGCCGCCGACTGAGGGGGCCGCAGGGCGGCGGGCTGGGAGGAGCCGCCGGCGGAGGTGGAGGACGGGCGGAGGCCGGGAGGAGGCCGAGCAGAGGCCGAGCGCGGGCGGCGCTGCCCGCTGCGGCCGCTGCGGGCGGCGCGCGGGTGGCGCGGCGGTGGCCCCGCAGTGGCGCGGCGGCGGCGCGCCCGGAATATATTTTAAAAAAAAAAAAATCGTCGCAGCATCCGTACGACCGTACGGCAGACTCCTGGAGGCCTCAAAAATTCGCCAAAATTGCCCTGTCTCCAAAAACGACAAGCTTTATATGAATCCTGACTGCAAACGGCCTTCCGGATCCAATGGTGATGTCCGTTTGGTCCCAAAGTGCTCCAAAAATTGTTGATCCCCTGATTTGAAGAAAAATTGCACAAACAAACTAGGGTTTGTGACTTCAAATCACGGCTTCAAAATTTCTTCAACGAAGCTGCAGCAGGAAGGCTCTGATACCATGTTGGAGTTGAGGAAAGCCAACTCCGAAGACACCAAGATCACCTGCATGCGAACCTGTCAAAGAGAAGCCATAGAAGGGGAGGAGCATGGAGCACGGACAAAAACCCTAAACGGACATGAGAGCCAAAAATGATGCAAACACAATAAGAAATGTATTTACAATAAGAAATGGCTTCACAATAATATGAAAATACAATGAGGAGAGCTCGAATATAAAGAGCTCATGGAAGCTTGTAGAACAAGCTAGAAGTTAAGTGTGACAACTAGAAGGGAACAAACTCCCGTGTTGTCACAACATGCATTAAATACGAAATATTAAATAAATGCATGACCTAAGTAAGCTTAAGCAATAGAATAAATAATTAAATATTAATTATTTACTCTAACATGGAATGGATTAAAGATATTATTGCAATCTTCCCTTATTAGAATCTTATTAATATGCATTAGTTTTATATGGTTTATTATCTAATCTAATTAAATCAAATTTAATTAAGATTAGTTAATAGTAGAAGAAATGTAATTAATTATTAGTCAATCTAAGAAAATGGATTTTTAAATGAGAGAAAATTAAAAGAAAAGAGATTTTAATATATTGGAATTTTTATAATGTATATTGAATACTATTTAATATATATTAAACAATTTTAGAGTTGTTTAATGAAGATGATAATGTTAAGAATTTGGAGATTATTCATGTTAAAATCTACAATGAGTCTTATTGGTTTGTGACAGGGATCATTTTCAAACAACGTTTACATAGACAAAATATTATTAGTACAATTAGCAAATGGAGTCTAATAGTTTTGAGGAGAAACTTTTATCTATCAAACAAATACATGGGTTAGGAAAAATGTGAAATTTCTCCACTTAATATAATTTGGGAATACGTAAACTGAAACTTTTAAATTCAAATTTAAAAACTTAGAAAAACCAAAACATGTGTTTGCATCATGTATTCTATATGCTTCTTGTTTTGGGTTTTGGGTTAACTAGTGTTGACCAGTCCTAGGTTGTTACCAGAGGCTCGGGGGTTATGAGATGTGTTGGCATGTTGATCTTATTTGGTCTCGATCTTTATAAGCCCAACCATGGTAATGTGATTGTATGCTCTATGAAATGTTTGTGTTTACTGTTTGTATTTGTTCATCAGTCTTCATGTGTGAAGCTAAGATGTATGTGTATGAGACACTTGAGCTAATCATTTTTGAGTTATCGATCAGTTATCCTTGATTATTTTCTAGTCACCATGATGGGACTGAGATGTGGATTTATTCTTGATGATGTCATGTTGTGACATGTTTGACTCAACCATTTCTGGAGTCTTCAATCAGTATGATTGAGATATATATTTTGGTTATTGAGAATCATTGGATACTTTGATTATCAGTGATACTTCAGTTGCCACTAGAGAGCTTTTGTGTTCATGTTTTTCTATGGATGTTTGCTCATGGATATTTGATGCTTTTATGCATATTTGATGATTTTATGGATTATCTTTTGTGATTTTGAGATTTATGAGTCCATGAGC
Organism: Cupressus sempervirens; assembly: GCA_028749045.1. NCBI lineage: Eukaryota > Viridiplantae > Streptophyta > Pinopsida > Cupressales > Cupressaceae > Cupressus > Cupressus sempervirens. Next base: position 690,041,605 of record CM053786.1, on the reverse strand, counting down.
ATTAGGGTAGGATATTAGCATGTAGTGAGGGGAAGTGGCTTGCAATGGGGGCCGGGGCCCTAAGAGGCTACCAAGGTAACTCATTGTAAGTTGGATTAATAAGTGATAACATTCACACCTAATACTAACAAAATGAACCTAAAAAGATAAGTGTTTTGTTCTTGCCCATGCCTTGAGTGCTTGTACAGGCTAGGATGGGAGTAGTGAGATGCATGGTTGCGACCTTGCATTCTGTAGTATGCCTCGTCAGTATGAGAGGATACTAGTGGCCGCATGAAATCAATATCGACTCGTGGAGTTTAGCTAACTGCCAGGGTAACTTGTACATGATAATTGCGATGACACTTTCCCGCTTGCATAGTAGGTTCCTACATGTCATTGTGTGCCTTTAGGAAGTAGATGTCAGTTTTTTGATTGGAACCTTTGAGTTAGTATACTTTTAGGATTCCTAGACTATAGAGATTTGTGCTATGTGTTATGGATAGCCTATTTGGGACTTGATATTATCTCCTCAGCATGGTGGGAGTGGATGACTTAGGTACCACACAGTTGGGTGGTAGTGTATTTTCCACTCTTATCATTTGAGATTCATTGAGACATCATGGTTGATGCATCCTTCGTGATGGTGGATATGTATCCTTTCATTGATGATTAGCATATGTTAGATGTTGTTATCTTATGCTTATATTTGCATGTTAGATTACTTTCTACATATGATTTTGTATATGTTAGGAGTGACATTCCTACTATGTTAATACCGATGATCCCTTCGGTAATTTGGGATGTTACGCACAGAAGGATGGCTAGGGCTCACGATGGTCTAATGATGCTATTAACGGTTGGGAGGAACCATGCACTTAGTTTATTTTGTTTGATCTTTATGATGGATGTATATGTCTTCTATGATGATGTATCATGTGATTGTCTTTGATGTATCATGGATTAGAATAGGATGATGTACCTTATTTCACATATGTATATTATTTTAAGCCTTCATACCCTGTGACATGTACAGTGGATGATTGAGCTTTTGGAAATGTAATGTATGAACATTGGACTTATCATTATTATTTCATGTGGTTGTTGTACTAGATGGATTCATGTATGTAATTCAACGTTAAGGGATCTTAAAGAATGTAATCTTTTATGTATGTCATGTTTACTTTTCAGATGGACATTGCTATTGCTTCTGTTATTGTGAATAAGTTATGTATGGTATTTACTTTCATGTTAAAAAAAATTGTTACCAAACTTAGTGAAATTCTAGTTTAATTCTTTGGATCCCTTGGTGGGGCATTACATAGGTAGGATTCAATGAATCTACCACTTATCTTGTTCCTCCTAAATTTCCTTTAAAATGGTTTACCCAAAATTTTGTGCCTCCAGGTCATCATCCTTATCCTCCATTTGGTTCACTAAATTCAAGGTATCGAATTTGTCGGCTCATATCCAGAAAATCTTTGACTTTTAAAATAATGTAATAGCTCAACACTATTGAAATTCTAGTGCTCATCACATAGTGTGTTACTCGGCACCAACTACATTTTATTGATGCTTGACATCTATTGTGGATTCACTCGGCATCAACTAAATTTTACTGATGCTTGACACCTATTACTTGCTTGGCTCCTTCTATTTCACTTGATACAAACTAGATTTTGCATTTTCTCGACACTTAATTAAAATCTACTCAACATTAACAAGTTTTCTCTCCACTCAATAATGAACTTAGTCAAGCTTTGTAGACAACTTTGTTACAACTTATTCTTCCAGAGTTTCTAAGTGTAGCCAGCATCTGTATCTTCAAGTATATTGTCAATTCATCATTTTATCATTGTCTTAATTGATCCTTTCACTACATTACAAAACCATAACTCAACCTTTCCCTTAGGTGCTTTTGTTACATCCCATTGATCAAATCCTCTTCATCAATAAACTAAGTGATTTTTCTTGGATCTTATAAGTAATTGTCATTTCAGAAAATAGTAAGTTTGGCATCAATGACAAAATAATGATTGAAAACATTCTTTATCAACAATCTCACTCTTTGCAAACAATCTTATATCTTCAATAATAATATTTTCAATAAGATTTCCAATAGGGTCAGGACCCGCAAACAGGCTTTTTCCTTTCAAAACTTTTGATCGAAACTATACTTAATAGTTTCAATCAAAGCTATTAATTATAGTTTCAATCATAAGTTTTGAAAGCCTGACAGTGGTTTGTTAAACCTGTGGCTGGGTTTAAGTTTTGATCAAAACTACGTTATAAGCTCCAATCAAAACTAAAAACATAGTTTGGATCAAAATTTAAAGATGTTGTTAGTTTCTATCAAAACTATATGATTTTTTTGCTTCAATAGAAACTAATAATTTTCTATCAAAACTTTGAAGAAAAATTTTTGGTCGCAAATTTTTTGAGGATTTCCTTCCTCTAAAAAAGTGTAACCCACTATTGTGGGTTTATCGATCAAATAGATCGAATGGGAATCATAGACGATAGTTGTGATTAAGAGGGAGTGTTGGAAGTAATCTCTAATTGCACTAATTTATTTATCCTATAGACTTGTCTTTCCAACTGCATCCTGTCTTTTCATCCTTGAGAACTCTATCCCCAATTTCTTTTTTACTTTGCAAATTTCCTTAATGTAGCTCTTCATAAATACCATTAAATTTTTTTTGATCTACTCTTCTTTCCTTGGTTTATACAATGGACTCCAAATATTTATATCATATGTTTTAATATATTTATGCAGTTGTAATGCTCTTTAATGTATAAAGGGGGTATGTGAGTTATTTCTAAAAAGGGAAGAAGTCTGAAAAAATAGAGGTTCTACTATAGGACAGAGAAGTTTGAAAAAAAAGAAGAGGATTTTTTGTTTTGGTAGAGTAACATAAAAATACTCATATCAAACAGATGTTTATATTTCCATATCTTTGTGTATTTGATGTATAGAGTAGTAGCTCTATTTCATGGAGATAAATTTGTATCTAGTGATTATATTCTATGTATGAATGAAAAACTTGTCTTCAACTCTATTTTTTTGTCTTTGTCTCTCTTCCTCTATCTCTTTCCATCAATAGTAAGGATTAGAAATAACAGAATAATGAATTTGCACATTTTTGTGCATGAAATGAGTGATATGTTTTGTTCTTTTGGGGAAAGTGTTGGAGAAGGGGAAGAAACATGGACAATAATGATAATGACATTTTTTTTTAATCAAAGGACTATATTTTTATTTTAATTTTTAATGGAGTTTCTCCATAAAATCTATTTAGCTACCTAATATGAGAGCACGAACCAACATCTAAAACTCTTTAGCTAAGATGTAGTGAGTAAGAGGTATTCACTCTACCAAATTTGTTTGAGGCATGATCTTGACCTCATGCCTTATTTGATATTAGATCCTTACACCTAGCATGAATTGATCCCTAGTGGCCTACTTTTCATAGATTTTGTTATGATTCTAGTAGAAAATGTAATAGTGTGAATTTCAAAAAACCTAAATGAAGAAGAAAAAAATTCCAAAATATAATATTAGATAACTTTGAAAAAATCCAAATTAATAGTATAGAAGAGAAAACATTATTAACCTAACAGGTAACTTTAGATCTCTTCTAGATATTATTTTCAAAGCCATTTATAACATTGCACAAGATGCTTCCAAAATTAGATTATTTTTTGAAGTATATTTAAATTAAAAATCTTTCAAGTTAGAAGACACTAAAATCCATCCAATTAATGTGGATAACACATGAATCAATCTTACATTATCCTCTAGGAAAAGGGGACTAAAAATAGAGACATCTACTAGAAATTTGTAATGAAAATAGACTTTGCCTCTCTTGTCATCGGGTAAAGTAGATTTTGAAGAATAGAGGAAAAAAAAAAGACAATCCAGTCCAATAATCTATGGTGTATACGACACAATAAATTTGAAAACAAATAAATATCTATGCAATCTAGTTTTATTTAGAGGATGAAGGTACATGTAAACAGATTTTCAAAACGTGATATATAAGATACAATGATTTTCTTAATCCCACAACATGTACAGTTCAACAGCATCTCAAACTAACTTGTAGAAAGTGATAATATCAAAATTAAGGATCTCAGATAAATGTTTCTAGTGTCCAATGGAAACCTTACTTCTAGATATCCATTAAAAATGTAATAGAAATGAAACATTCAAAAAATTAACACTCGGAGATGAAGTAACAAATACACCAAATTGAATGGAAGATTTTTTTTACAAACAAGGGATAAACAACATTAAATTTAGAGATTGAATTGTAGATAAAAGGTGTTTGTTCCTATAACTATAAAGAATAAATAGAATCAATTAGATGAGTAATATATAATAAAATTATCAAACAGATGATTCATCATTAGAATATATAAAATCCAAAAATTGACTAACAAACAAAAAATATACTTCCTAAAATATATTATCATATATTACTTATAATATAGATATATATTATTTTACAATATTATGATTAAATAAAAAATATATAAGTATTTTAAAATAGTAAGATATGAATCCCTTTAAGATTTTAAATATTTCAATATGAATTAGAAACTCTATCTTATTAATAAATTATTTTCTTTTTTTAAAAGAGAATAATTAAATGGAAAAAATTATTTATTAGGATATGCATGTTTTTATATTTTTAATATAGTTATATTACTTTACAACCTTTTAGACTAGAATGTTTAGTGTAGAAATTTTGCTAAGGATTTTACATATATAATAAATTTTAAAAATTGATTAAATTGATAAAATATTCAATTATTAAAAAATATAAGAGAACCGTAATAAAGAAATACTTTTTATTCTATCATTTAAAATGATATTACTATGCCTATTTATATTTATATATATCTTTACTCCTTAATTCCACTGATGCAATCATCAATGGGAATTCAGTAATCGTAAAACATTTCCCATTTCATTAGATTGCAAGGCCATGAAAAGTGCACTCATGCGAGACAAAAATCTATGTAGGAACAAAAGGGTGATCTCTTCTCCAAGTAATTACATCAACAAAATTTGTAAACATGTGGAAAACACTAGAATTAAATGATAACTCAACCAAAATAACATAATAAAATAATTGGCTCTATTATAGTAGATAAACATACATTCACAAAATAGTAACACACTTTGGCAAGAATAACTACACTAAGAATGAGAGCACCAATACCATATATTATTTCATCAAAATAATGACCTAGAATACATATTTAATTCCTCAATTTATAGGAAATCTTCTCCTCAATTTGTGTTGAGACTAAGAGATTCCTTCATGCAAATATATACTTAAAACTAATAAGAAAAATCTAAATATATATAAACTGACTCTCTAGGAGGTGCTAAGTAGGACTCCACCCTTGTTTTTATCATTTTACATGTGCATGAGCCTTTACATGTCTTAAAAAAAAGAAAGTAGAAGTATATAAGAAGAAGGAAGCCAAGAGATGATGTAAGAGTCTTTGGAGATGCCAAAAGTAGAAGCTCAACCTTCTTTAGAGGTTTGTAGGAGTTAAACTACTATTAGAATGCATTTTTGGTGCATCGAAAACTCTAAATTTGGAATCGGCAGTTAACTATAGATGCACCTTTGACTTCTTCTAAAATTTTGGTGCACCTTTGGAGAAATGAACCTTTGGAGAGGCACACCTTCTGTACCTTAGGAGAATCACACCTTGGGAGAACCACACCTTGGGAGAACTGCACCTTGTGCACCTTGAGAGATAGGTCCAAAATATGCAAAATTTTCCAAAGTGTCAAAATTGAAATTCTAGCTTGTGGATTTTGTTGTCCTTTATACCAAAGCTATGCCTAGATGTTTTCTCTTGAATTTCTCCATGATCTCCATCACTTGAGCTGCATTTTCTAAATCCAAAGAATCATACTTATCCTTTACTATTTTCTAGTAGTTTTCTACTTCTATGCAAGTCTCTGCAAAATCTTTGAGCTTTACATCCAACTCTAGCTATGCCTCCTTTGTTTTAAATGCTTTTCTAATGTCTTCATTATTTGAAGCTTCTACAAAGGTCTTTTGAAACTATTCAACAATTGTTTGCATGGGCAGGAGTTTATCTCTTAACTCATTTTCAAAAATGTCAAGGCAAGCATCGTTGTAGTATTTTTCAACTTCCAAAATCTACTCTTGGGTTTGATACTTGAGCCTATGAACATCCACATGTAATGTCTCCATTACTTTATTACCAACTACAATCATTTCAATCCAATCATCTATCTTATCTAACTCATCTCATATATGTATGTATGTATGTATGTATGTATGTATATATATGTATATATGTGTATATATATATATATATATATATATATATATATATATATATATATATATATGTATATACATATGTGTATATATATACATATATACATATGTACATATGTATATATATATATATATACATATGTATATGTATATATATATATATATACATATGTATATGTATATACGTATGTATATACATATGTATATATGTATATATATATCTATATACATATGCATATGTCTATATATATATAGATATACACATATGTATATACATATATATATATATACACATATGTGTATACATATATATATAAAATATGTGTGTATATATATACACACATATGTGTATACATATATGTATACACATATGTGTATATATATATGTATACACATATGTGTGTATATATATACACACATATGTTATATATATGTATACACATATGTGTATATATATATATATATGTATATACATATGTGTATATATATATATATATGTATATACATATGTGTATATATATACATATATACATATGTACATATGTATATATATATACATATATATATATATACACATATGTATATATATATGTATATATGTATGTATATGTATATATGTATGTGTGTGTGTGTGTGTGTGTGTGTGTGTGTATCAATCATTGTATGATACCTTTGACAATTTATTGACAACAACATTCGAAGGTCTTTTCCCTAGGTATGTACCTCATCCACCAATCTAAAATTCTAGTTTAAAATAGAAACTAGTTTCTCTACATTATTCTACATATGGTGCAATAACTTTAGGTTCCCCTTTATTATCTACATACCCTTTTCCTCAGAACTTTCTTTCCACAATTGACTAGCCTTCAAAAATAGATCCACCTTTATAATTGCCTCCTCTTTATTTTTTTTCTCTAAAGCTACTTCAAGTGTGGCGTCCATATTATCTAGGTCAATAGACCAACTAAATCATGCATAAATCCCATGATGATTTCATTATGCATTCTTCACTTGACCAATTCAGCCTTGTCTTTGTCTAAGCAGTTAAACACTTCTTTAACTCCTATAGTAACAATCAATTTAGTCGTGTCCAAAATTGGATTTTCCAGCAAGACTTTTTTAATGTGATAATCATTTATGGTCAAATATTTAGTACCTACATGGAGAGGAGGGACAACAATGTGAGTGAAAAAGTCTCAATTTTGGTTCCTCATAATGAAGGCCAATGTTTGTGCATCACCTTTAGGTAACAAAGGCTTCTTTAGGGCCTTAATTAATTCTCTCATTCCTTCTTCCTCAATACAATATAGTTGCATTTTATGCCTAACCATCACCTCCTTTCTCAACCATCTTGGAGTAGTTTCCATTGAAGACTTAAACTTAGATGAAGAGGGGGTTTGTTCTGCTAAACACTTTCCCTTATCACTCCTCTCCAGAGTCCTTTCTTTCTATGAGGCATCTATATCAAGCATCCGTGTATTTTTTGAGTCCATAGTCCTTACCTCTATATCTTGAGAAGTTTTCTGGGGTTCTTTATATATTTTTCCCTCCTTTGATACTTCATTGGTGGCTCTTTTTTGTGGCTCTTCTTCTTGCACTGGTTGCACCTATTCTTCATTGACCAAAGGGAAAAGAGTGGCTAAACCTTTATCCACTAAAGATAAATCTAGAGCTAGTGATGGTGGAGTACCTAGAGGTCCTTGTGGAGAAGATGGCAATCGACTCTTGTTCTTTCCCAATGGTTGACTTTTTGGTGTATATCTTATCTTCTTGCCTATGAGTTTAGTACCTATAGGCATGAATTCAAAATATGACATTTTAAAAACATCAACCCCTTAGTCATCTTGTTCATCAATCCACTATTGTAACTCATCCTCCACAGTTTTAACCTAAATAGGTTGTCTAGGAATGGATGGTGGCATTACAACATAACTACTTCTTCATTTTGCCTTAGTATCCCTAGCTAGATGAGTCCTTTGACTCAAGGGAAGGTTATCCTCTTCATCTTCTTCATCCTCTCTCACTTCTTTAGGAATGGTTTCAAGGATTAAAGGAATAGGAATACCCTTACTTTTCACTTTTTGTCTTCTAGTCCTTTTAATGGGAGTCTTAATCTTTTTCCTCTTAGGAGTTGATGGAGAGGCTTCTTCTTCTTGAACCTATGGGTACACCTCTTGTGCTTCCTCTTCAGGTCTTTGTCCCTATTTAGGTGGTGACACTTGTGATTTATCTTGAGCTTGAGTGGATTCTTGGGCTTGAATTGCCTCATAGGCTTGATTCCCTTCAACTTTGGGCTCATCTCGCTATGGAGAAACTTTTTTCTTTTTATTCTTTCCTTTATATGCCTTGAAGTATCCAAATTATCTATCTTGTTGATACACTATCTATAGCCTAATTGGAGATTATGTTGTAAATATTGGTACTCTAACCTTCACCCCTCTACCTTTCACTAGGTAGGCTATAGCTTGGAAAACTACTACTTGTTGAACTAGGTCTAGCTTGAATGGTCTCTTAATCCATTCCTTGGTTAGTTGGATGATATACCTCACCCTATGATTAATATCTACATTTCTTATCTATCAATTTTTACATTCATGATCAGTCGACCGCATATCTTATCTTGATTATAGGGGATTCAAGACATCTAAAGTGTCTTGTTGAAGAACCTTCAACATGACCTTTATTTTCAAGGCACTGCCTACCAAATAAAGAGTCATTCTATGATAATATTTTATCCAAATACTATAGTCATCTACTAGATTTACCTAGTGATCTTCTATAGTATCTTCATATTTAAATTGTTTTCCTGCCAAGTATTAGACTGTGCCAATATTATCAAAACATGTACAAGGGAGTTATAATCCTCCAAGGAATATTGATCCCAATCTAATTAAAAATTCATGCTATCCTACTTCTACTATGAGCCATACATAGGTCTTCTTATGATGTTTCCTTACTCTATCATATGTATATGAGAGTTGTCATGTAATCTCAAGAAAAATGAGTCTATCACATGGATACCTATTGAGATTCTTAAGATTTCTAGTTGTGCCTGCTACCCTTAAGTAGATGAATGTATTGAATTGGATGTAGTGTGCGCCTATTTTTTTAATTCTTGTTGCTACCTCTTTTGACATCCTTTTTGCATAGTCTCCCTCAATGAACTAGATGTTGCAAAAATGAAAGCATCATTCACTATACTATATTCTTTTCTATGATCCAAGGGCTTTTTGTTCACTAGCTAGGGGTATACCAAATAAGGCCATGCATCAACATCTTACATGTTGCACCTCTTAAAAAACCTTGGGTAGTATATAGTCCTTACTCCTAATAGATACACCAAATAAGATATCATATAAAATGTTAGATCATTTTTTACCACCACTAGCTATTCATCTAAATTCTCACTAAAGATTGTGGCCCAATCAATTGGAATCTTTTCTATTCTAATGGTTCCAATGAAGTGTATCATCCATATGTTTAAGTCTCCTATTGCTACTAATCCCATGATCCTACTTAGTCCAACACTGTGAAATATCGGATATCATCCTTCATGTAACCTCATGTCATATGTACTTTCCCCACTCTTTTCCCAAGAGGTTTCTATCAATGAGATATGAATATTGAATAATTTTTGTAGCTTCTTGTTCATGATCTCTATACCACCTTTCTGCTTGATGGTATGATAGTCTTATATATTGGTTTTCCCTCAAAATATGGAATACTTTCTCAATGTTCTTGGGTCTTAGATCTAGAAAGATCTCTCCTATTTTTCTTTTTACCACTCTCTTCTGAAACATAATTTTTGGCCAAAGACATGATCAACTTGGAAGATTGCACTAAAATAGGGTGTGATGTTGGATTTACTAATCTTGATCTTATGAGTGTTGAAACTAGTGTGGGACTCTCATTTGTCTTGCTACATAGAAACAAGAATGAATTACAATCAATATGATCCATTTCTGTGTCTCTAATTTCTAAATGCCCATCTAGAAAATGTGATTTGGAAGGTACACCATGGAATTTGAAAAAAACAAGCTTAGGAGAATGAACTATCCCCTTTCTGATTTTATATGATATTTAAAGCCTCTAATTAGGTTTTTAAAATCAAACAACTAATATTTCAAAGATCCACCAATTTCTCAATAAAACCCAAATCAGGTATGCCTAAAATAGTGCCAAAAACTTCACAGCTTCACATATTATTAATAAATTTGAAAGTGGGCATTTAAAAAAAAATTTCACCAACATAACAGCTTAGAAAATTAAATTTCTATATCTGCATAGGATTTACACAATAGATCCCAAATAAAGTACAAAAATAGTGCTCATCGAGCTCCTGAAAATAATACAAAATAGCTCGAAAACACCACCAAAACACAAATAATAAATCATATAAGTATAAACACAACCAAAAAAATGTATTCATCACTATTTTAACATCTTAATCTCTGAAATATAGCAGCAACCAAAACTGATATGAAATACTCAACCAAAAACACCAAACTCTTACAAAAAACACACCCGAAAACCCACAAATTTGCACTGTTCAGCACAAGGGAAAAATCTACATGAGCTTGCACATGGAATGGATTTAAAATCTAATCCTTTTCCTTTATAGAAACCTGCAAACTCCCATCCTTGGGTCTCCTTCTCTAGAAGTTTAGTAGCCTCTGAAGAACAACAAAGCAATGAGCAAAAATCAAGTTCTGGAATGAGCCCAAAATGCCTCCAAATCCTTTAAAAGAGGGCATAACCCTAACTCATGACCAAGAGGAGTTAATAAAAAATATTTTAATAATAATTTTCATTTATTAGTCCATTGGTTTCCAAATATTAGCCCCTTTTTTCGAAATGTCACTTTTTTGAGCCTGCTTGCCTTAGCAAAGATTATTATTTTTAATTATTTGAAAAGGGGACATGACAAGTCCTCCCATCCCAAATATTGCTTGTCCTCAAGAAATGAAGGTTGGAATTCCTAAGAATATGTGCTCCTTCCCAAGTTGTATCCTCCAGTGGTAATCCTTTCCATTTAACCAAATGCTGTATGGTGCTCCTATTTCTCAATCTTTTCTCTCTTGTATCCAAAATCTCTTCTGGTATCAAAACTAATTTCCCTTCATCATCAAGAGGTGGTAATTCTATAGATACTATGGTTTTCTTGCCTAGAACCTTCTTCAGGAAAGATACATGGAAAACATTATGTATTTTGATGTTTGGTGGGAGATCCAATTCATAAGCTACCTCTCCTACCTTCTTGATGATCTTATAAGGCCCATAGAACCTTGGCTTGAGCTTCTCTTCCCCACTCCTCTTCAAGGTGATTTTCTTATATGGCTACAGCCTAAAAAATACCAAATCTCCCACCTCAAAAGTTCTTTTAGTCCTTTTCCTATCAGCATACAACTTCTATTGGTTCTGTGCATGTTGTAGATTATCCTTGAGGGACCTTATTATGTCTTGGCTTTTCTTGACAAAATCACTTGCTATAGATACTCTGTTATCTAAAAGTACTAGATCAAAAAAGGAAAGGGAATCATAATCATAAAGAGCACAAAAATGAGGCATACTAATAGACATGTGATGAGATGTATTGTAACAATACTCCCCTAGGTGCAACCATTTCACCGAAGCATGTTGTTGATTTGAAACATAGTTCCTCAAATATCCCTCTATCCATTTATTAACTATCTCTTTTTGTCCATCTATTTGAGGGTGATAGCTAGTACTAGGAGTGATTTTAGTTCTTTCCAAATGAAAGAGCTCCTTCCAAAAAGAGCTGAGGAATCTACTGTCCCGGTCACTGACAATGTTTCTAGGCAAGCCAAGTAATCTAAAAATTTCCTCGAAGAACAATTCGGCCACTTGTGATGCCTTGAAATCAGATGTGATAGGAAAGAAATGTGCATACTTAGTTAGTCTATCTACCACCACATATATGCAATCCTTACCTTGAACTTTGGGCAACCCAGTGATGAAGTCCATGGAAATACTTTCCCATTTTTGTTCAAGAATAGGAAGTGGCTACAATAACCCTGCAGGAAAATTCCACTCACTCTTGCCTTGTTGGCATACCATACATTCCTTAATGTGTTTAAGGACATCCTCCTTCATACCCTTCCATGAAAATTGCTCTCAAATTTTCCTGTATGTCTTGAAGTATCCTTGATGACCAGCCAAAGGTGTGTCATGTAAGGCCCTCAATATCCTCTCCTTAGTTTTTGATCCTGGCACTAAGAAGATCTTGTTCTTGTAATAAATCAATTCATCAACAACCTTGTACCTGTTATCATCCACTAACTTATCAAAAATCTTGGTGGCAAAGGAATCTTTAGCATACTTTGAAACTATGGAGACTTTCCAATTAGCAAAGATAGATGTTAAGGAACACAGAGTGGGTTTTCTTGAGAGTGTATTAGCAACCACATTATTCTTTCCTTTCATGTATTCAATATCAAAATCATAAGCTTGCAATTTGCTTACCCATTTTTGTTGGAAATCATTCAAATCCCTTTGGTTCAAGAAGAACTTGAGGCTATTATGGTCTGTCTTTACAATGAATCTCCTACATACCAAATATTGTCTAAACTTATGAAGTGCATGCATGATTGCCAACATTTCCTTATCATAGATGGAGTAACCTTTCTTTGATTGATTTAGTTTTCTACTCTCAAATTCTATTTGATGTCCCCTTTGAGTTAGGATGGCCCCTATACCTTCTCCAAAAGCATCACATTCAACAACAAAAGGTAAAGAGAAATCTAGAATTGCAAGCACAGGGCATGACCTCATTACCTCCTTAAGCTTATCAAATGTTTTTTGTGCCTCTTCTGTCCAAACAAAAGCTCCTTTCTTTGTCAAATTAGTCAAGGGAGCAGCAAGATGAGAAATTCCCTTGGAAAATCTCCTATAGTAGCTACACAACTCAAAGAAACCTCTCAACTATGTAAGATTAGTGGGTGGAGGCCAATCCAAAATTGCCTAGATTTTTTGTTGAATAACCAGTACTCCTTTAGAACTTATAATATGTCCCAAATATAGGAACTCTTTCAAACCAAACTCACATTTAGATATCTTAGCATAGAAGGATTGCTGCTGCAAGATTCCCAAAACAGTGTCTATGTGCTTTAGATGCTCTTCCCATGTTTTATTGTAAATCAAGATATCATCAAAAAATACCAAAACAAAATTTTGAAGATGCTGGCTGAATACCTTATTCATACAAGATTGGAATGTTACGAGTGCATTAGTGAGGCCAAATGGCATAACAAGAAATTCAAAGTACCCATAGTGACATCTAAAAGCAGTCTTTTCCACATCTTCACTCCTCATTTGCATTTGATGGTACCTTGATCTTAAGTCAATTTTTGAGAAGTATACAACACCATGTAACTCATCAATGAGTTCATCTATGCATGGTATGGGATACCTATTTTTTATAGTCTTCTTGTTTAGAGCCCTGTAGTCTATACACATTCTCATTGTACCATCTTTTTTCTTGACACGTACCACAAATGATGTAAATGGACTAGAGCTAGGCCTTCTGAATCTTGTGTCCAGGAGTTCTTTAATAGCTTTTTCAATTTCTTCCTTATAACCTCTTGGATGGTGGTATGGGGTTATTATAACTAGTTTGGCACCCTATTCTAACTCTATAACATGCTCAAAACCTCTATCTAGTGGTAATCTTGGAGGCAAGTCATTAAAAACTATACTATGCTTATCAAGAATATTTTGAATTTCAAAATAGAAATTACCTTGATTATTTGGAGAGCTTTTTGGATGGATTATGACTCCTATTGCCCATGCTACTTGTCCTCTTTGAAAAGTCCTCTCCATCCTCTTTGCAGAGACCTCCTTAGGTGCTCCATTCAATAAGCCTCTCAATAAGACTTCTTTCCCATTAGAATGAAATTTAAACTCCATAGTTTGATGGTTCATGTAATAGCATCCAATAGAGTGCAACCATTGAACACCCAATACAATATTTGTCTCCCCAATGCCAACAACATAGAAGTCATCACATAACTCATAATCTCCTAAGGTCATCTTGAGTTGTTTCACCACCTGTGTGCAAGGCATAGTGAATCCATTAGCTACAGTAACATTAAATCCCTCAAAATCTTATGCTTTAAGCCCTCTTTTTATGATAAATCCCTCATTAATAAAATTGTGAGTTGCCCCACTATCAAGAAGAACTGTCAACCTTTTCCCTACTAGTACCCTCAAATTCGAAAGGGGTGGTATCTTGGGACTCCTGATAATGCTGCTAAAGTGTCATCCTTGCAGATTTCTTTTTCTTTCTCTTCTTCTTCCTCCTCCTTAGTGTCATGAAATTCCTCATGATCATCTGAATTAGATTCTAAAGCAACTTCAATATAGTGCACTTGACCTTTCCCCAAACATATGTTTCCTAGAACCCATGGTTCTCTACAAGTGAAACAAAGCTTTGTGCTTCATAATTCACACCTAGTCTCTTCATCTACCTTCTTTTTTGCCACATTTATCACATCTTTTGGTGGTAGTGTTGGAAAAGTCTTTTTTTGAAAATTTCTCTTATGTTGCCAAAGATTTGGGGGTTTTTGATTAGTGATTGGATTCATAGGCACACAAGTTTCAAGTTGAAAGCTTCTTTCGATAGCTTCCTATAAGGTTGAGGGTGAGAAAGCCTTAACCAAACCCTTAGCATAATCTTCCAAACCATCAAGAAAAAGATAAACAATCCTCTTTCCACTCATATCAGTACCATAACAACCACTTTTTTAAACTCTTCTATATATTCATTAACTAATTTGATTTGCTTCTACTTTGACAATTGTTTCAAATACTCTTCATCATCCTTGAGGTCAAATCTATCTATCACTCTTTGATTGAAATCATCAAATGTAGTTACCTGATCATGACCTTGAGTAGTCATTCTACGATACCACCAATCATAGGCTACATCTTCCAAGTGTAGACTTTCAAATTGAATAGCATCACTCTCCTTCATGGGGTTAAGTGTGAAGAAGGTCTATAATTTTTGTAGCCATGCTCTAGCTCAAATTTTATTTGTTCCATCAAAAGTAGGTGTTGTAAATTTGCTTATTTTATTTTTGAGCTCTCTTCCACTTATGTCATGCTCCCTCTTGTACTCTTTCTTGGGCATCAAAGTGTTCATTGTATCCACATATTCTCTAAAAGGAACCAAACTACGAAAGCCATCATCTAAGCCATTGTAAGTAGCTCTTAATGCAATCAAGTTACTTGTAACCTCTTCCATGAGATTAAGAGTTGGATTTGGTACTAGTGGCTCATTTGTAGGCAGGAAAATAGTTTTTGTTGATTTAGAGAGTGTGGGTTTCAGATTTCTTGGCTCCTCTAAAGGGCTCCCTTTCTCATTAATAGATGTAACTCCTTGTAGTTGTTCTGTCAATATTCACAAAGCCTCTCTAGTTTCTGCCAAACTATCCACTATTTACTTCTGAGCATTATGGATGTCTTGGAAGAATTTCTTTTCCATCTCATCTGGGTCAGCCATACTTTTTCCTTCCTTAGATTTTGTACCTTTACTTTTAACTAGAGGTTTGATCAAAATTTCTTTATTCTTTTCTCACAGTGAATTTCTCTTTTCTCTTTCACTTAGTTGCATGCAAACTTCTACAAACCCTCAGGTTGGCAAGATCATAGCTCTGATACCACTGAAATGTCCCCTTTCTGATTTTATATTATATTTAAAGCCTCTAATCAGGTTTTTAAAATCAAACAACCAATATTTCAAAGATCCACCAATTTCTCAATAAAACCCAAATTGGGTATGCCAAAAATAGTGCCAAAAACTTTCCAGCTTCACATATTATTAATAAATTTAACAGTGGGCTTTTTTACAAAAATTTAACCAGCATAATAGCCTACAAAATGATATTTCTAGATCTATATAGCATTTACACAATAGATCCCACATGGAGTACAAAAACAATGCTCGTCGAGCTCCCAAAAATAACACAAAATAGCTTGAAAACACCACAAAAAACACTACCAAATATATGTATTGAGCTCTATTTTAACATCTTAATGCTTGAAATACAACAACAACCCAAACTGATATGAAATACTCAACTAGAAACACCAAACTCTTACAAAAAACACACCTGAAAACCCACAAATTTGCGTTGTTCAGCACAAGGGCAAACTCTGAATGAGCTTGCACATGGAATGGCTTTAAACTCCCATCCTTAGCCTTCCTAGAAACCTGACACCCAAAAACCCACAAATTTGCACTATTCAGCCCAAGGGCAAACTCTGCATGAGCTTGCACATGGAATGGCTTTAAACTCTGATCCTTAGCCTTCCTAGAAACCTGCAAACTCTCATCCTTGAAGTCTCCTTCTCCACAAGTTTGGTAGCCTCTGAAGAACAACAAAGCAATGAGCAAAAATCAAGTTTTGGAATGAGCCCAAAATGCCTCCAAATCCCTTAAAAGAGGGCATAACCCTAACTCACGAGCAAGAGGGGTTAATAAAACACATTTTAATAATAATTTTATATATTAGTCCATTGGTTTCCAAAGATTAGCCCCTTTTGCCGAAACTTCACCTTTTTGAGCCTACCTATGTTAGCAAAGATTATTATTTTTAATTATTTGGAAAGGGGACATGACAGAGAAATCTTAGCTACGAGGGAGGACGAAGAAGAAGCTATTATATTTGCACAAAAATAGAAGCACCTTAGTCTAAAAGGTATAAAATTCAATTTTAAACAAACCCTAAATGCTATGAAAACTAACTCAAAACCTTAAAACCTATTTCTAGCTCCACAAGATAGATTTGGGCACACCTTGCACACCTTCAAGGTGTGCTAGGTGTACCTTATTTCATACTTAACAAGCTTTGATACCAAAGGGTGTGCACATTGCGCACCTTGCGAGGTGTGCAATGTGCGCACCCTAATCTCTTAAAGGTTTTGGCTTTAAAATGGTGTACAAGTGTACACCTTGGAAAGGTGCACACGTATGCACCATTCTATATGGTTATCTTTGCTTTAGGTTTAGGTAAGGTGTACATTTGCACACCTTACATAAGCTCTTTTAGTTACCTAGGTTCTCTTTTGGGTTTTGAAAAATAAAAAAGGTGCACACCTTGCACACCTTGGATAGGTGGGCAAGGTGTGCACCTTTTAACCTTAGGTTTGTTTGCATGTGTAGGTATCCAAAGAAAATAGCACACCTTGAAGGTGTGAAGGTGTGTTACTGAGGTGATTGTAGGCATGAAGAGTGAGGAAGAAGGGGCAGTCCTGGGCTTTTATAGGACTAGGATGGACAACACCTCTGGGAGGTGCACACCTATGCATGTTCTCTAGTGTGTACATCCAAGAGAATGTGCTCTTGTACTTAGCCACCAAGTGCACTAGTGTACCCTAGAAGGTGTGCATGTGCACTAGGTGTACTAATACACACCTTTTCCATATCTAAACATATTTAAGCTCAAAAATTTTAGTTTCTAACAACTAGGATTTTCTAGCAGAGGCCTAGGATAGACTTAGACACCAAATAGAGCCTTGAAAATACTCAGACCCTAAATTAGGGATTTGGAAAAAACAAAAACTTACTAGGGGTCCCCATTTCTATAGGAGAAATGGGGTGTTTTTTGTCAAGCCACAAAACCCTTGTACAAAAGATTCCACTTCCAAACAAAAAAAAAATTCTCTTTTTATTGACACATTCATTAACTTTTGCAAAATATACATATGCATGTAATTCTTACCATTTTAATTATATTAACAAAAGCTTTTAATAAAATTTAAGGGTTTGATGACTCAATGTAAATTTCTACATAGTTTGATGTCTAACCACTTTTGACAAAGTAAAATAAAGAAAAGAACTTGAAATTACTAAAATATTCCACTTCATGAGCTCTAGTGCAACATAAATGTAATATTATAGTAAGGTCATACTGATATTGCAAATAATACAATGATATGACTTCAAGTTAATTAATAAGAATTACTCCCAACGAATAACAATAAAAATTAAAATAACAACAACTTATTAAATACTAGACATGCTGGGTGTTTACAAAAGCAACCCTAGATTGATTTCGATTTCGAATTCCATGAAGATACCACAAAGAGATGGATGGGTGGATGGAGTCTCTGAGAAGCATTGGCTGCCAGCTGGGCTAGGGTTTTCCCCTAGCCTGTTCTTGGTGTTTGATCTTTACTATTTTTCTATTTTGTTTGGATTGTTAGCTGCTGGACATAATTTGCGTCGGTGTTTTTGGAGATCTTCTGCAGTCAATTTTGGATTGGGGGTTTTATTGTTTGCATGGCAGGGCCTGGGATTTCTTCTCCGTTGGTGAGAACAGATGGTTCTTCTTCAACTATGCATGCAATGTGATCTGAATCATTTTATTCAGGGGAGAGCTCCAAGCTGAAAAAAGTTAATGGTTGTCTTCCGCGTAGCCATGATCGCCTTGTTCTGGTTATTCCTCCAATGGCTGTAATGGAGGACATTGATTATTGTACCAAGTATGCTTTGATATGAAAATTTCTTGGAATCCGGATTTCCCTATCCGCTTTTGAGGCATGAATTCGCCGCTCTTGGCAGGTGGAAGGCGATATGGAGATTATGTTGGCAGGGAATAGTTATTTTTTTGTTGTATTCTCTTGCATGTTTGATCGTGATCATGTTTTTGAAGGAGGCCCTTATTTCTACAACAATGTGGGGTTATTTGTCAAACCTTGGCATTCAGGTTTTAATTCTGTTGAGGATCTCCCTTCAACAGTGCCAGTTTGGGTTCGCTTGCCTCGTCTTCCCTTGGAATTTTGGCATGAAGACATCCTTCGACAAATTGTTGCTTTGTTGGGGAAGCCAGCTACGATCGCACATCAAACCCTCGATAAAAAGGTTATTTCTTTTGCTAGAATTTGTGTTGAAATTAATTTGAATAACCCATTACCAGATTATTTGGAAATTTTTCTAGGGGATTCTTCTTGGGTGCAGCAGTTAGATTATGAATCCCTCCCTTTCTGTTGCTGGATTTGTCATGAGTATGGTCATTTACTGCGGAAGTGCCCCCGTAACTTGAGTTTCAAAGGAGTGGATCGGTCTGCAGCTGGAAATGCTGGTGGTTTGGCAGATACTACAGGGAAAGGACAATCTCAAATGGTTAATACTACCAAGGGGATGAATCCACAAGATGCTACAGGTAAGGGTAAGGCTCCAATGCAGGATAAGGATGGATTTACCCCTGTTCGTCCTCGAGCTAAGGGACGTGGTCAAAAGAGGCCTTTGAAAGAAAGATTATCTGATTTCAGTTTTAACCGTTTTGAGGTGCTGGATAGTATGGTTCTAGAGGAGGGTATTCCTCCTCCTATCTCTTCTGATCCAGCTTGCCCAGATGAGAGATCTGTTCCTAATGATGCTTGTGGGGCATCTCAAGTTGTAGTATATTAGAATTGTGAGGTTCCTGTAGCTCCTGTGACAGCAGCTCTAGTGACTCCTGCAGTGTTGGAAGATGATGATGTTGTTTTGGCTGACTTGGTTAAGGATGTGCTACCATCAGGTAAGGGCAAGGGATCTCCTCTCCCCTTGGGGTTGCTGCCTTGACCCTTTAAGCAGGCTTCTTCTTCTCCCCCTCTAAGGAGTGGACGCAAAACAGACCAAGAGAAGATTAAACTCACAGGAGATATATTGATTGAGTCTAGTTCAGTGAAACCTGTGGATTCTCATTTTCCCAAATCTACCCAATGATGATTATTCTCTCATGGAATGTAAGGGGGTTGAATAGCATCCCTAGACAAAAGGCTATTCATAACTTGGTGGTTGATCATAGTCCTGATGTTTTTTGTATCCAAGAGACTAAGCTCTCTGTGGAGTCTATGGTCCAACATGCCTCTAGTATTTGGTCTCGTGGCCAATGCCAGTGTGTTGGGGCAACAGGCAGTGCTGGTGGTTTAGCTATATTTTGGGATCCTCAAAAAATTTCTCCTCTTGGCTAGATGTCTTCTCGCTCAGCTCTCTCTATGGTAGCTTCTGCTCTAGACTCAGGAGAGGTAATCATGGTTACTAATGTGTATCCACCTGTTGATCTTGTGGGAAAGGAGGAACTTTGGGAACATATTCAATATGTTAGAAATTGTCATCCTTATCATCCTTGGGTGTTAGCAGGGGACTTCAATTCAGTTTTAAGTCTGGAAGAGAAGCATGGTGGTTTGGCTAGATTGGGGCCTTCTTCTGCTCTTCTTCGACAACACATATCTCTTTTGCATCTCTCTGATGTTAAGCCTTCTAATGGCCTCTATACCTGGAATAATTGTAGGACTGGTGTTGTTGCTATCTCAGAATGCCTGGATAGATTTCTTGTTTCTTGCTTCTGGCTTAGTGGCACCCTTACTATCTCTTCAAAAATCCTTGATTGGAGGGGTTCAGATCATTGGCCAATCAAATTTTCTGCTATAGGGGCTTATGTTCTGAAGCATCCTCCTTTTAAGTTCCAGTTGATGTGGCTTCATGACTCCTCTCTTCATGATTTTGTTTTTTGTTGGTGGAAAGATGGTGCCCCTGCATATGGTACTGCAATGTTCTCATTTTCTAAAAGGCTTCAATATTTTAAAAGGAAGCTCAAGATATGGAATAGGGAATGCTTTGGGAATCTTCACTTTATGAAGAGGCTTGATCAAGAAAATATTGATGTCATCACAAGGGAGATTAGAGATTGAGGTTTCTCGGAGGATCTTGGCCAGGCTGAATCCCTTGCTTCTAGAGCTCTAGAAGAATGGGAACTTCAAGAGGAAATTTTTTGGAAGCAAAAGGCTCGAGTTGATTGGCTCCTGGAAGGTGATCGAAACATTTCCTTTTTCCATAAAACAGTGCAATCTCGTCGGAATCAGAGCACTATCTCTTCTTTGGTTAATTCTCAAGGTATCCAACTGAATTCCTTGCTAGCTTTGTTCCAGGAGGCTATTTCGTACTTCTCTACCCTCTTCTCTGAGGACTCTCCTCCTGTTGATAATGAAGAAAATATTATTTTGTCTTGTATTCCTTCCCTTATCACTCAGGAAATGAATGATTATCTCATGCATCCTATCTCTTTGGAAGAGCTGGAGGCGGTGGTCTTTGGCATGCCTAAGGGGAAGGCTCCTAGTCCTGATGGTTTTCCAGTTGAATTCTTTCAGGAATTTTGGGACATCATTAATCATGATTTTTTGGAGGTGGTTAAAGAATCCTATGCTAGCAAGCAGATGCTTCGAGCTTTGAACTCTACATTCTTGAATCTTATTCCTAAGAGAGAGGGTGCTAATCAATTGGAGTTTTTTAGACCAATTGCCTTATGTAATGTGGTCTACAAAGTTATTACTAAGCTGATTGCTGAGAGACTGAAAAGGTGGCTTCCCATTATTATCTCAGAAGAACAAGGTGGTTTTGTTGCTGGAAGAAATTTTTTTGATGGGGTGGTTATTGTTACTGAGGCTATTCACTCTATGGCTACTTCAAGGGAGAGAGCCATGTTTGTTAAGCTGGATATGGCTAAGGCCTACAATAGAGTTAAATGGAGCTTCCTAAGGAGCATTCTTCTTTCTTTTGGATTTAGCTCTGACTGGGTGAGTTGGATTATGAGTTGCGTTACTTCTGCCTCTTTTTCTATTCTTATTAATGGTCAACCTTCACAACTATTTGGTGCTTCTAGAGGCCTCCGCCAGGGTGACCCTCTCTCCCTATATCTATTCATCATCATGGCTGAAGGCTCGGGTAGATTCATTAAGCATCAGGTGTCCTAGAATTATATTCAAGGCTGGCGGTGGGGTAATGGCTTACCTTCTCTTTCCCATCTTCAATTTGTTGATGATTCTACTCTTGCTGGTCTTGCTAGGATCAAGGAAGTTGAAGCCTTTCGACATGCTTTGGACGTTTATTTGGCAGCTTTAGGCCAGAAAGTTAATGAGCTCAAATCTTTCATTTACTTTTTTAACACTCCTGATTCTATTCAGCATAGGATTGTTGGTATCCTACAGTTTCAGATAGGTTCACTTCCTTTGACTTATCTTGGCATTCCTATTACTGTTTCTAGGTAGCCACGTCTCTTGTAGCAAAATTTGATTACCAAGCTTCAGGATAAGGTAAATCATTGGACTCATAGATGGCTTTCTACTGCTGCCCGAGTTACTCTTCTTCAAGCTGTTATCCAAGCTCTTCCTACTCATAGAAGCATGGTTCATGCTGCACCTATTTACTTTCTCAAGGAGTTTGATGCTCTTTCTCGACAATTCCTTTGGAGTGGTAATTTGCATAGTACTAAATGGAGCTTGGTTAATTGGGCAACTGTTTGTAGGCCCAAAAAGGAGGGTGGTCTTGGTCTTCGTTTTGCTCTATTGAGTAGACAAGCTTTGGATGCTAAACTTTATTGGCAATGGTGCTCTAGACAACATCAACTTTGGGCTTGTATTATCACTCATAAATATTTTCATGGTGCTGATCCTTGCTCTATTTCTGCACTTCCTCTTGAAGGTCGTGGCTCAATGGTTTGGCATACTTTGAAGACAGGTGCGATGTTAGTGAAGAGGGGTCTATTCTGGATATGTAAAGGAGGTTCTCAGGCTTTGTTTTGGTCTGATTCTTGGGATGGATTCCCTTTCATTTTATCCATATACCCTCATCTTCAGCCTCTTTGTGACTCTTTTCTTGCCACTGGATGGGATAAAGTGGCTCACTACAAGACTCCTTATCAATTGGGACCTATTGTTGGTTATAGATGGAAGGATTCCTCTGATTGGCCTCCTGGAGGTACAGACATGGATCGTCAGGAGCTTTCTCAAATTCTGGCCTCTAGAGAGTGTTCCTCTTTGCTTGGTCTAGATGTATTGGCTTGGGGCGATACCTTGTCTGGTAAATATCATGTCTCTACTGGGTATCAAGAGATAACTAGACAATTATTTGGGGATGCTGAGGTCCCTTGGTGGAAGCAAGTTTGGAATAAAGTTTCTTGGTCCAAGTGCAATTTTTTCATGTGGCTAGTGGCTCACAACCATTGTCTTACCTGGGATAATCTTTGTAAACGTGGATTTCAGGGCTCCTCTTATTGTGTTTTGTGTGGTAATGGAGAGGAGTCTGTCTCCCATCTATTCTTCCATTGCTCCTATTCTACTCAGATATGGTACCTTTGGTGGAGCGCTTGGGGTTGCTCTTGTCGGCATGCTTCCTCTTTGCTTGAGTTCTGGGCTCTCTTGGGTAGTGCTCCCTCCAACTCTTCTTCTCTCCATGCTGCTTGGATTGTTGGCCCATCTTTCATGCTTTGGCATATCTGGTTGGAGAGGAATTGTCGCATATTCCAAGATGTTCGGCTTGGTGTTTTGCATCTTTGGTAGAAAATATCACATTCTCTCCAGGAAACTATTCTTGTGAAGTGTGAGCTTGATGGGGGTATGGATTTGGTTGATCTTGCTATCTGTGTAATCACCTCAATTTTCATCTGCAGGATGGGGTTGCGGCTCATAGGTTTCCTTCTATGTCCAGGAAGCTTCACCATCAAAGGAAGGGTTGGGTTAACCGGGTTGGGCACTGGACTCCTCCTCCCTGTGGAGTTCTGAAAATTAACACTGATGGTTCTTCTCGTGTGAATCCTGGTCCGGCTGGTATTGGTGGAGTGGCTCGTTGTAGTTCTGGGAATGTTAAATTTTTCTTCTCAATTCATAAGGGTGATTATACTAACAATCTCATGGAAGCTCATGCTATTTTATATGCTGTGGAATAGTGTTGCTTGTGGGGATGGAGTAAGATTATTTGTGAGTCTGATTCCCAGGTGGTGGTGAACATGCTTTCTTCGCAAGAGCTTGAGGATGTTAGTTGGCAGCTGGCCACTGTTGTTAAGCAGATTCTTTTCTTCTCTTCCTCTTTTCAATTCATTAGGTTCAAGTATATTTCGCGAGAATGGAATAGACCTGCTAATTGTTTAGCCAAATGGGCTTCTAGTCATGATCCGGGTTGGAATATTAGGGATAGGGGGCAACTGTCCTTTGAGATGGTGCAAGAATTTGATGATCTTGTTGCTCAGGATCGAGCTCCTTGTTGAGCTCTCCTTGTTGTATTCCTTTCTGTCTTAATAAATTTTTACCCCTCTTTTTGCAAATACTAGACATAATGAATGTCAATAATGACAATATAGAAAATATCAAATCATTGTGATACAACTCATGAACATTTAAATTTTCTACACCAATTGCAATATTCCCCTACATAATATCTTTCACATATATTCAATTAGATTTCATTTTCTCTCTATAAAGGATAAAAAAAGTTGTTCTTCCTAGATTTATTATTATTCACACCCTATTTTTTTTAAATGATATTTTTATATAGATGTAATAAGAATATACCTTTCAAATTTTTAAACAAAAAATAGAGATACTCTTAAATAGAGAGTGGAGAAATGAGAATATACTTGTCAAGATTATTAAATTAAAAATGAAATTTAATTTTTCTTAAATAAAAATTGATATTTTTATATAAATTTACTAGGAATATACCAATGGAAGTTTTAAATGGAATATGCTAGACATTAATGATAATCGAGATTTAAAAAAAAAAAAATCAATAAAAAGTCCTTATAAATCATAATGGAATAAAATTTGTAAATTATTTTTTGGAAAAAATTTCTTTACCAAAAATAGATCATAAAGAAGTCAAAAATAAAAAATAAAAAAATGATACAAATTGAGATAAAAGAACTAAATATGTCTAGTTCATGCATCTTGAACACTTATATTGTACATTTTTCAATGTTGAAATAATATACCAAAACATTTGTACTACCTACAAAAATTAGAGATAAAAATGGGAAAATATAGTAATTTGCAAAAAGGATAGGTCGTAAATTTTTTTTCATCATCAGAAAAGTAAAATAAATATCAATGAAGAGGGGCTTACAATTTTTTTGAATACAAGTGTAAAATCTAGGAGCAAAACTCCCACATATAGGCCTGCCGGCTTAAACAATTGACTTAAATAAACAATATTTACTTAATTAATCATAGAAAAGGAAAGTAGAAAAAAAATATTTAATAATGGGATAGAAAGTATTAATAAATTACATAAATAGGTACTAATAATTATTTAAATAATAGAGAAAATAGATAAATAATTAATAAATAAATATCTATTTACTTAACAGAGTAAATATTAATTAAATAGCTAAAAAATGAAATATTTATCTAATTACATGTAGACAATATTAGGTGTTTACAAACTCTAATATTTAAATTTATTCCTCTAATTATTAACCCTATGCATACTAAACCATGAGCCCAAAACTTTTCTTGCACACTATGGATTAAACTTTTGATATAAAAGAATTATCAATTTCAATATTTGATATTCCATGTAGCTATTACAAAATTTATCAGAGAAACATAATTTTTTATATACAAGTGTAGAAGACATTCCCAATATTTTCCAACTTGTCTAATACAATTTTAAAATGAGGGTTAAAGATATAGTTTCAATACAAAATTTATAAAATATTGATGGAATAGGAGAACATATACAGTATGTTAGAAAAATCTTAGCTTGGGTACTGGGGTGGGCACTAGAGAGGAATCAATAATAAAAATAATACACATTTTTTCCCTACAAATCTCTACCTAAAACTCTTACATTCCCTTACACTAATAAATATTTTTTGTGTCATCGATAACATTTGTAATAATAACTAATAAAAAGTAACTTGAAAATAAATGAACATGCAACACATGAATTAGTACCAAATATAATTCACAAATATTCCCTATCAATCTCAAAATTAAACTCTTCCATTCACTTACACTGATATCTATTTTTCTGTTCATTCATAACAGTTCTAATAAAAACTTATAACAAGTAACTTGGAAATAAATGAACATTCAAACACTTAATACAATATTTTGGTCTCACAAAAAATCTTCAGTTAGAAGGAAAAACTATAGTGTGGATGGTACCCACAATTGATCACTTAAGTAATAAGGTGCCTGATTAAGCATTTCCAACAATATTATTTTCTTAATGACTTTACTCTAATAGTAGGGTCTAATACCATATTTGGAGTAGTCAAAGTCCTATGAAAGAATAATCTATTAAGAGATGTTATCATATTTATAAAATGTTCATCGTGTTCAATGATTTATCATAAATTGCTAAAGAGAACTTCTAAGTTTGGTTTGAGACTATTTGGTTAAGGGATTCCACAATCTTGTTCGTAAACTATTAGGAATAGAAAAAAAAAAATTTGACATACAAGATGATTTCTCCTAAATCTTGTCAAATCCTATTTTTTACATTTCCCCAATTTTATTCTCCAATTATTCTCTAAATTGTCTAGTTTAACCAATATCTAATTTAGCTTCATTTTTCTTCTTCTATAGTTCTATATTACTAATATCATCACCCTCTCTTTGTCTCTCCTTTTATGCTTACTTTTGCTAATTGTGCCTACCCTAACTAGAGCTCCATAAGGCTACTTCATGAATCTTTCGTAGGTAATTTATTGTTCTTGTTGTTGTTCATAATCATTTCCTTTTCCTCTTCTTGACAAGACCTTCTAATATATTTCCCAATAACCAATCCTTTATTTCAATTGTCTTAGTCTTTGTAGATAGGATCTCCAATATATCTTTTTAACTTAATTTCTTCCCTCGATATCATTCTTCATTAACTACAACCTTGAAATTAAAATCATGTTGGAAACTATATTTGGACCAATTGTTATATTGCTATTGATGTCAAAGCTTATTGGTAAGACATTTTCTAGTTCAATGTACAATGCCATATCAGTTAGTTAATGAAGAGGATTTGAAAAGAGAGATAGCAAGGTTAAATAGTAGATACATTGAGTAAAGTGGAGTAAGTGTCTTGGAAATAAAATTGGAACTTGATCAGTTAGTAATGAACATGATAATGCATTTTTTGATCATTGTATAGAATGAAGAACAAAAATGGGTTGAAGTATCAAAGAGAGGAAGTTATGTAAAACACTAAGCTTAAATGAGTGAGAGTCTACTAGGTCAATGAAGAAGTTGAAGAAAAAGATTAAACAACTTAAGAGATAGTCAATCAAAGAATATTAGCCAAGTGATAGTTATGGCCAAGAAAAAAGTATAAGAAAATTGATGTAGTGATCGAGCATAGTGAAGGATGAGTGAGGTAACGTAAACTGGGTGAAGAAATAATAGTAGAGATTGAGCTACCAAATTATGACTGAGTTGAAGAACATATTGATGATTAAGCATCAGAAAAATAATAGTTTGTGAAAGAATCAATATTTTGAGGTCGACATAGTTGAATTTATAAATTGGTCAGAACATGTAAATGCTAAGGATTGATGAGATGACATTATAATGCACAAATTGAGTTTTTTAAGATATATAGTTCGAGGATTTAAAGAGGATTTTCTATTAGTTTCACTAAATAAGAAGAAGGATTGAACAATGGACATATACAATGAATCTAATCAAACTCTCAGATCTATAGTTATATTTAAGTGGAAAAAGATCAAAACTATTGATTTAAGGAGGTACAAGAGATGTTTATGATTATTAATTGGTGAATTTGTGAACAACTTGTGAAGAAAAAAATTGTACAGGAAAATCGAGGAGTTGGTGAAGAGTGATTTCTTGAATAGTTTCCAAGCATATCAGTGATGAAGTCTAGTCAATGATCCATAAATGAGTTGCATGGAGATCTAGTTTTGTAAATTGGGTTGTGTTTTATCACATTTAACCTAGTTGTTACTTTCTAACCATTGTAGCAATAAAATCGTTTAATCAAGGTTATCCTAATAGTAATACTGTAAATCCTTTAATCAAGGTGACATTTTAATGGAATGATCTATAGACCTCTAACTAGGACACTCTTAACAAGATGATTAAATTCTTTAATAGGGTCACACTTAATAGTGTGTTTTGTAACCTTTAACAAAGTCACAACTAATAATGTGTTTTGTAACCTTTAACAAGGTTGGCTCTTAACTAAGCTCACTTTAAAAGAGTTAAAACTAGTAGCATATTACTTATGGTTTTCTTTTTCCCAAATTGGATTTCTAGATTAAATCCTAGCATCATATTTGAGTGAATGATGTTTTCATGATGAATGTTATTTATTGTTATATATTTCTATTATTCGGCATATACTAAATAGAGAGCTAAGTGGTGACATGAATAAAATGGATTACTAATGAATTGTTATATTGGCTGAGTGGATCTATGAGATTGATTAAGTTATTCGGAGTTGTTAAAATTTGAATTGGTACATGTAGACCTGAGGGTAACTGATTCACCCCTCGCACCCCTCAAAAAATTTATTTTTCATTATAATAAATCATTCTTGATAAACTATAGATGATTTTTTCAAGCAACAAACTCCCCCTTTTATGTTGATAAAAAAAATTCTATTTTTATTATTGCTACTCTTTTTTGCTCGCTTCTATATCATATTTTTTCATGTATGTATTTCCCCCTTTCTTCCTAATCTCTCACAAACTCTTGTATTTTTTTTATACCTAATCTCTCCCCCTTTAAAATTTTTCTAAAGGAAAATAAAAGTATTTTCAAAGGTATTAGGAAATTTCAACTTCATGTATAATATATCTAGGGTTGTGATATTGCTATTAGTGTATAAATTTTTCTTTTTGAGTCAAAATCATTAACCCATGTTTCACGAGTAGTGACTCACACGAATCCATCTCCCCTACTAATAAATGGATCACTTTTCACTTACTGGATCTAAGTGATTCTCATAGTGTTGAAGTGTTGTGACTTCTCAAGAGGTCACCCATCCCAATACTACTCTAGCTTCAGTGTGCTTAACTATATATTTTCCTAAGTGGTTAAACCCACTCTATTTGAAACCACATTTGTAAGAAAAGTTAAATTATCTTGATAGAAATATCACAATTTAACTTTCTACGGAAAATATCTCCTACAAAGCTAGGCTTGTTCTCTACATTCTTCAAAACTATGTTCCAGATCTCCTTTGGTTTTTTCATTTCAATAATATGAATTTTAACATTTATTACTTTATCAATAATTTTTGCATTATCATCCTTTCATAGTGTACTTAGAAGGTCAAGTCTACCTTGGATTTGTTTCTACATTAAATTCATAAGTACATGTATCATACAAGATTCATGAATTGATGTATCACTTCATACAAATATCTTCTTTGAAATTTTGGTTCCTTCAATAAATGACTCCTTTAAGGTTTCTAGTTTCTCTAATAGTACTTCTATTAGTATGTGAATTCTTATATATCTTTTCTCTTAATTCTTCCTTAATAATTTTATTATTTCTTATTGTATCCACATATGTTTTCAATTGTTTCATTCTTGATTCTATTTCATCCATTGTAATTTCCTTTACCAAATTTGAAAATTTAAATTATGGTCTTTTTTTAGAATCTTTTTCTTTTCTTTCTCCTTCAATTGTCTATATATGGATATTCTTTAATTTAGTTTTCTTTGTATACAACATTTTTTCTTCATAATGCATCTTTATAGAATCTTTCTTCAAATTTTCATGTTTAGGTCTTTCATCCAATTCTACCTCTTCTTCATCAAATTCTAAATCTTTTAATAGTATTTTTAATTTTTCTATTGCAATCATAGTATATCTTGTAAATTCTATGCAAACATCACTTCATCATATTGTATTATTTTTACCTTATCATTTCTTTGTCACTTACCTATTCTTCAATGAGTGTGAATCTTCTTGTAATGTACCCATAGAAGGTGCCATTTAAGTATCATATGTTTCTTATTTTATTTTAGTTATACCTTCCAGAACATGTTTATGTTTTGATTGTTACTCTTCCTTATTGCTTGTATTATCATCTCACTCATCCTATCTTTTAATAGGTTGACATTCTTTTCCTTCATCAAACCTTAATGGGGTATTTTTTTCTTGTCAATTCTATGTGGTCTCCTTGTTCTATCTACTCATTCAATTCATACATTCCACCTATTAATACTAGTTCATCTAATTCTTATTTCTCTACATCAAAATTTATTTTCTATAAGTTTGAAACCTTCATTTTCCATTTCTTCTTTGATTTCTACCAATATCTTAGTGGTTCTATACATTGTAGAAAATCTATTTTTATTTAATCTTTATTTTCTAATTAATTCCTTCAATACTTGTTCTTGACTTCATAAGTATTATGGTTCTTTATGTTCTTTGTGTGTCCTATTTGGCATCTTTATCACATCTTACTTTGATTTTTTAAGTAGTTCCTTGGTAACATCTCACCTAAGTTCATTGGGGAATATTTTTAACATTTTAAAATATGATGAAATATAATCTTCTATTATTTTATTTTCTTCTTTTAATCATAACTTGTATTTGATTTCATG
Source organism: Cupressus sempervirens (assembly GCA_028749045.1). NCBI lineage: Eukaryota > Viridiplantae > Streptophyta > Pinopsida > Cupressales > Cupressaceae > Cupressus > Cupressus sempervirens. Next base: position 690,010,944 of record CM053786.1, on the reverse strand, counting down.
TATGTGTCCCATAGATCAAGATTCTCTTATAACTTCTATTCATTCTATAGATAACTTTGAAATTCTTAATCTTGATGGCTTTTTCTTAAGTGAAAGTTCATGTTTATTTCTTCATCTCCTTATGGTTCATTTTGCTATTGATTAACTTACTATTTCCTCTTTTTGTGGTTTATGTTGTTCTAGGTATTGTCTGCCTTATCGATACCTATTCTTCTTCCTTATCAATAGCTTCCTTCTATTTTTCTCGACTACATTTTATCTTTTTCTATACCTTAGGTATGACAATCTATTTCTATCTCATCATTTCATTGTTTCTTTCTACATTTGATTTCATTTATTCAGATATGATTATTCTATAAACTACTTTTTAGGTTCCAAAATGATTAGCTCCAATATCCCTAGGTTTATTCAATCAATGTTCAATGCTTGTTTTTTTATTAAAGGTTTAAAAAGGATTTTTTACAATGGACCCAAAACCCCAAAATTAATTACAATAAAAAAGTTTAACTTTATTGTAAAGAAAAGTGTTGGAATAACAACCAACACCCCTAGATGAGCAACAAAAAAAACAACTATTTGAAACACAAAGACAAGAACCAACACCAAAACCAAGCTACTACCTATATATGAATAAATTTAAAAAATTTTAAAAATACAAAACTAGAAAAATAAACTAGCATTATGTTGGCTTCAGTGTTATCTCCTCATTATTTTCTATGATAATCTTAACAACAACTTTGACACCTTCCTTAATCTATTCGTCTATCTTCATCTTCAGCTTCCTATTAGAAGACATCATTCTCCTTTTATCTAAAGTGTCTTATGTGCCCTTTTCCTTGTCCAAATCCAAGACCATAATGTTTTTCACCTACATATCCACATTACCAAAAAAATTGTTCATATTTTCCGCTAAGGTTTCCACCAATTTCTAGTAGTTATTAATTACTATGTAAGTATTTCTTTCCAAACTTTTTTTTTTTTCACTAGCCCATGAATCTTTTCTTCCATATTATCAGCATCTTTATCATTCCCTACTTGCCCACTCAAATTATTTTCAATTTCCTCCATCATAGCATTTGTGGCTCTATAATTAACATTGAGCTTTTTGATAGAGATGAAAGTTAATTGCTCCATTTTGAAAGTTTATATTGAAATCACTTTATCTAGTTGGAGAACCCCAAGTAGGGGCTAGATATCAATGCCTTCTAGGTCTTCATCAAGCACTTTGACATGGACCTCTTCCACACTTATACTATTTGCAATAGGGAACTGTCTCTCTATTTTCCTCAATCTTCTCCTCAAACTCTTTAGTAGCTCTATTCAGAGGGGAATTTTCAGTCGCAATAAAGACATCATGAGTTATATTATCCTCAAAGGACATGTAACAAGGGGCCTCTTTCCACATTCATTTTCTTCTTTCCTAGACTCCATGTTCTTGGTTTCCTTCTCTTCTTCACCAATTTCCAAATTTATGTCACCCCTCTTGTCCTTTTCTTAGACATCATCTTTTGTCTCCTCAAAATAAATTGAAATAGGGGAGGGATCCCATACTTGGTGGCTGAAAAATGTTTTCCACTAACCTACTAGAAAAATCACTCTTTGCTTCCTCCCCCATTTCTAGACTTTTAGCTTTATCCTCAAATACATCATCTAAGTCCTACTCTATTTCTGTATAGCTAACATTATTTTTAATCATTTTTAATTTTTCAATACTTTTTTAATAATTCAACTTATGTTTCATATCCAAATGGTTGTAACCATGATATTTGTAGTTCTGCAACTTTGATTATACATGAATGTATTCTGATGAAAAAGCGCATATTATTCTTGCATTTCTCAATAATATAAGGAGGTAGATATGATATTTTACATTTATTCTTTATTGACAATTATTGAAATACTGCTATATTATCATATTTTAATTTCTTCCTAATTATTTAATATACTCATAAATTTTATGTATGACAAGTTTACATGCAGTCCAAATTACTCTAACAATTCCTAGAAATCAATTATAGGACAAGCCACAATAATGCTTCCCACTTTCCATGACGAGGAAATCAAATGGAAAGTAGAGTTGGACACATTAATATGATTTAAATGAAGTTGGGCCTTCAAATGAATGTCCCTTAGAGCTTCGATTGAAGCCCTTCTATTGTGGTCTTCAATTGAAGCCTAGGGCTTCGATTGAAGCCCCATGGGGCACATCGCCAAATGGCTTTGATTGAGCCTTGTAAATGCTAGCGTTTAAATTCTAATTTCTCCTATTGTTTTCTTTTTCTGTGTTCTAGATCAATGGACCTAGGGCCTTAGAGTGAAGCTAGTGACATAATAGGTTGCAGTAGCATCTCCATCTACATATTTTACTTATTTTGAGCATTCAAGTATATATTTTGTTCATTTTTCTATTTTTAATAATATTAAATTATTTTTATTGAAATTTTTATTATTTTTAATGAATGTCTAGTTTTTGATTTATGAAAGTTTAGTTATTGTGTAATGTATCTTATTTATTTCTATGTTTACATGTTAATGTAGTTAGTTTTATGGACATAAATTAGGATTGCTTTATTATGTAAGATAGTTTTAAACATAAAAATAGTTAGCAAATATTGGAAAATTATAGTTAAAACTATATTTGGAAAAAATAATAGGATTAAAAAATGAAAAAATCTAGTTCTAGATAGAAATTGAAAAATCAAAAAATCTAGGTTGATAGAAAATTAAAAACAAAATCCTAGTACTAGGTGGATAGAAAATATTGGAAAACTATAAACTATAGTTGAGAAAAATAATTTATTTGTGAACTGTAGTTGAAAAAACATAGTTATTTAAACTATAGTTGAAAAAACATAGTTAAACTATAGTTGGAAAAAAAAATAGGTTTAGAAAAGAAAAAACTCTAGGACTAGATAGAAAATGAAAAAACAAAAATCTAGTACTAGGTGGATGGAATTTAAACAAAAAAATAATTTAAGTCACTCTCTCCTTTCACTTTCTTTCTCTAGTGACTCTCTCTCCTCATTCTCTCTTTGAGAACTTTCTCTCTCCTTAATTCTTCTCTAAGCTCCCCTCGCTCTCTCTCTTGTCACTCACCTCACTTGAATCTCTCACTCTCTTTGAATAGTTTTTCTCTCCTCATTCTCTCTCTTCCCTCTCTCTCATCTCCTCTCACTTTCTCTCTCCTTATTCTCTCATCTCTCTCTCTTTCTCTCCCCCCTCTAACTTTCTTTTTCCTTACTATCAAGCTATCCTATCACTCCCTCTCCTCTCACTTTCCCTCTCCTAAGTATCTCTTCTATCTCTCTCCTCTCACTCACTTCTCTCTTACTCTCTCTCTCTCTCTCTCTCTCTCTCTCTCTCTCTCTCTCTCTCTCTCTCTCCCTCACTTTTTCTTCAATATCTCTCTCCTCTAATATCTCTCTCCTTGCTCTCTTCTCTTACTCTCTCCTATCCCTCTCCTCTAACTCTCTCCTCTAACTTTCTCTCTCCTCACTATCTAACTCTCCTCTCACATTCTCTCTCATAAGTATCTCTCTCCTCTCACTTTCTCACTCTCCTCACTCACTTTCTCTTTAATTTCTCTCTCCTCACTCTCTCTTCTCCTTACTCTCTTATATATCTTTCCTCTAATTTTCTCTCTCCTCACTATCGAGCTCTCCTCTCACTTTCCCTCTCCTAAGTATCTCTATCTTATCTCTCTCTCTCTCTCTCTCTCCTCTCACTCTCTCCTCACTATCTAGCTCTCCTCTCACTCTCTCTCCTCTCACTTTCCTTCTCCTAGAAGTATATCTTTCCTATCTCTCTCCTTGCTTCTTAGTTTTCCTTAAATTTTCCATTAGTTTATTCTATATTATTTCTGCTAAATCATATATATTTCCTTCATAAATGATCTCATGTGCAACTTGTAATGCTCTGCTTGATATGTTATCTATCTAATTGATCTAATAAATCTTATCACCAATAACCATTTATAAAAATTTCATTTCTTTGTCTATAATGATGCTCACAATGAATTTTTTATGATCTTTCTTATACTTCATTAATCCTTCAATTTCTATTTTGGGATCAAGTTCCTTTATGCACATTTTTTTCCATTTGCTACTAGTCTACTGACTTCATGAATGATTTTCTTTGTGATCTCAATTTATCTATCTCCATCCAACTGCATATAGTCTCCATGTAATAAACTCAATACAAATTTGATCCATTAAGGCTCAAAATTACTTGGTATGTCCATAAAATGTGTTAGTCATTTCATTTCAAGATGTTCAAATTCATCACTCAATATCCCTCCTTCTTTTTATATTTTCCACTAGTGACAACTATAACCCTGTTCAAACCCCATGATACTAAATCTTTATAATCAATATAATGACAAATGTAATTCGCTAAAACTAAGTTAGATCACATAGAGAAGCATACATCAATGAGATAAATATTTTTATGTGGAAACTCTTGTGTGAGGGTGAAAACCATGGTGGGAGTAATATACCCACTAGTAGTTGATTGTAGGTAAAGGGGTGTCATGTTAAAGGTTTACATTTATTCCTCTTGAGAATGCATCCTATTAGGAAGGAACATAATCTATTAAGATTACTATAGCTTATTAAGGCTACCCTATTAGAGGATTTGATCCCCTTTTGTGAGATACCTTGTTAGAGGATTTCAATGACTTATTATGAGTCAATATTATTAGAGACTTACAATAGCTACAATGGTAAGAAAGAAAACTAAAGATTAAATCTAAGATGTGGCGCAAGACTTGTAGATCCACTATGATAATGAAGATTATCCTCTCCCCTTTTGCTATTGTGTCTTAACTTAGTTAACAATCTATGTTTACTTCATCTTTCATTTACTTGAGCACCAATTTTGTGCTACAAACTATTCAATTTATTATTGTTTTCCTCCCGTAGATATCTCATTAACACAGTAGTGAAAACAACAATAAAATTCAAGTTTGAATGTCCTTAAGTCCACTAATTTAAATAGGGTGTCAAAACCCCCCAAAATTATCATGTTGAAATCATCAATTAAAAATCTAAAATACATAAGCAAGTCTAGTCCCAAAATACCCATGAGTACCAATTCCTAGGTGCCTATTCGATTAGGCTTGTCAATCCACCTATAAGTCAACATCTAGACTTGTGTCCTTTCCTTCTTCTGTCACTTTTGCTACATCTCTAATGTATGCAGGTCACATTGGTATTATGATGTCTTATATTCTGGTCACATCTATGGTGAATCATGTTTTGACTAGCTAACTTCTATGCCCATCTAACTATTATAGGCTTGATTAACTTACACTTCCTTGTAACACTTTAGTCTTGTTGTTAACTAGTTGCACTTTCTTGTAACACTTTAGTCTTCTTGTTAACTAGTTGCCAATCAATGACAACAATTAAATGCTCACTTAATGCTTGAGTCCTCATCATGATTTTGTCAACCAAGCATTCTAATATGACAATTTTAGTCCAACAGAATCTTTATAAGAAAATGACTCATCATGCACCTTATTCGTTAGGCCATCTCTCTAATGAACATACAGTCGGTTCACAATGTGCTGACCTTTCACATTTTTAGTCAAAAGAAGCAAGAATAGAGGAGGGGACATGTCTAGAATTTAATAGAATTGATACACAATGAGGAGATAAAATAAAAGTCATGAAACATTTTACTCACCAAATCCATGTTGGCTAATGATAGATCAACATCGAATATTTTTGGAAATCATTGAACACGCTCTCACTCCCAAGAGGTAGATGCACACAAAAAAAAAATCTCTAATACCAAATGTCTAGGTTGAAAGAGAAGGTTGAATGTTTTTGATATATCATTGATATAGTGTGGGATAAGTTTATAAAATATGAGTAGACAATTAGAAGTAACTGAATATAGGTGCAACAACCATATCAATGTAATTGTACCAATGTTATCACCTCCAACTATTAAGTGGAACATCTAATATTATGTCACAAGTGAGAGATTTTCTCAATTAATTATTACTATTAAAAATTAATTTTCCAAGTAGATTATTTCACCTTATAAATTGTAGGGAAAATATGAAGTATGGATCTTTATCTCTATGAGAAATTATAGAGAAAATATTATAATGGAGATAAGTTCATGTCAAGGGTTAATAGGCTTGTATTTTTGAAACTCTTCTAACTATTCAAATCGTGCAATGGAAATAAGTTAATGCCAAAATCTAATCCACATACTTACTAAAACTCTTTCAAATGCTCACTAATTTTTGTTATATAATATCAAGAAGATATTGGTTTTATTTTTCTCTCATGGGAACTATTATTGTGGGATTTGGCTTTCAATTTTTTGAGCGTGTCTTTGGAAAAGAATGAAGACTACATTTCTATACAAATGCAAAGGAAAATGTAGAGATGAAAAGGCTAATTTGAAGAGTCTATTCCATTTAGTCTCTTAATGCAAGACTATGAAATGAAAGACTTATAGACACAAGCTGTGGATTCAAGGATAGGTTAGTTGTGAGAGCATCATGCTAAAGATCTAAAGATTGTACATTACTGATATGTACCAATATACTTCATAATAAAGCATCAAAAACTTCAAAAAGTCAAACTAATGTTGAAAACCTTGATTAATAGTCATGTAAGCATTGTTTTAGAAATTTTATTTTATATACATCATATTCTAATCCTCTAAACTACTATAATGGGTTATCATTACATACAATTCATAAGGTCTATCTTTATATAAACTTATAAAGATATTGCAAAAAATGAAAGGCAACACATCATATTAATATCTATATCTAGAAGAAAATGTAGACTCGAATTTCTCTTTATTTCTCTCTCTATCTCACCCCTCTATCCTTTTCTCCATTCCTTTAAATCTCTATTTATCTTTCTACTACTTTATATTATTTCTCTATCACTCCAAGTCACTGTCTTTATTTCACTCTATCTCCCTTACTCTGTATATCCTCATATAATTTTCTCTATATTTATCTCTCCATCTCTATCCATTTGTCTTTCTCTTCCTATCTTGCACTATTTTCATCTCTACCTCCATCATCCCTTCTCCTTCTCCATCTCTAGAAATTTTAAATTTTACTCAAGAATAAAATTATGAAACTATATCCTTTATTGTAGCTCTTAAGAAAAAAATTAAAAAGGGTTGAATATAAAAAATTCATACGCATAGGGAAAAAAAAGAAAAAGCCTAGATACACATGTATTTAGACAACTCTTATTTGCAAGGGAATTAATTAATTAATTTTTTAAAATAAAATTCTAAATATAGATGCATATTGCAACACATTCCTTATTTGCATAAAAAATAAAATAAATTAACTATTAAAATCATCCTCCAAAAGACATTGTTTTCTTTCACAAGAATCAATTATCAACATACTCTCCCTTTATGTTGTGTAGAGTATCAATCTAATCCATTCATCTCAAAGTCAAATTCTTCATCACAATAGTGTTATAGACTCACACAGTACTTATAGTAAGAGTTAAATTACTATTTGTTGATTTCTCTCTTTCATGAGAAATCACAAGGCTCAATCTTGCCCTCCTTTCTCTAATATAGAGAAGACTCATGACACTTCCATTTGCCAATAAAAAAAAGTAATTATTGACTACTTTACTCAAACATCAGAACCTTGGTCCACAATTATAACTTTTAACATGCAAAATTTGAGGTTTATAAAAAAATTTAAGCATCTTTGTCACATTCTATTAATAGGAACCTTTGATCCATCCATAATCAATCTACATACAACTTTTTATACATTGTCCATCACCATCTATATTCCAACATGTCTTTTCACAATGACTCTTCAACCTACAAATTTGACAAGGGTGAACATGTAATACATTCCTTACTTTGAAATGATTTGTTTGAACCTGCCACACTAGCAACATTGGATCTCTCTTTCTTATGAAACCCTTGGCCTTCAAATAGGCTTGATGGGATCTTTCATGCCTTGCACATGTCTTCCTAGTCCACTTCCTTTAAATTTTATTTTCTCCATCATCTTAAAATTAATATTATTATCAAAGTAATTGTTGTCATCATCACAAACTCCAACAATAACTACAAATTTGTTCTTACCTTCATCTACGCACATTTTCCTTAATAAAATGAAATCCTAAATATATATGCATGTTGCAGCACAATCCTTATTTGCATTAAAACTATTAAAAAAAAAAAAAAAAAAACAACTAAAATCATCCTCCAAATTTTATTTTTTCACCAACCTCAATTATGAAGAGATATATGTCCATCTATCTATCCATCTTGTTTAGTCTCTCTTTTCAATCCTATACATCTATATCATGTTGTCTCTCTCTATCTATCTTTACATAATTTTCTAATTTTCTATCCACTTTGTACTCTTATCACTTTCTTTTTATCTTTCTATCTCCATTTTCCTCCCTCTTTTGCCACTATATCTACACACATATTCCTATGACTATATTTATTTTCTATTTTCCCTTCTCATATTCATTCTAACTCTCTACCTCTATGTATTTCTCTTTAATATCAAATTATCTTTATATCTTCTCTTCATGTTCTTTTCTCCACATCCTTTTCCTTTTCCATCTCCATTTTATCTCTCTCTATCTCTCTTCCCTAATTTCTCACTTCCACTTCTCCTTTTATCCACCCTCTTTCAATCCCCATTGTTCCCCTCTCTATATCTCTCTTTTCCCTAATTTCTCACTTCCACTTCCCCTTTTATCCACCCCTCTTTCCATTGCAAACATAGTTTGAGCATATTAATAATTGAACATGATCATCTTTTTAATTCAGATACCTTTAGTTTCAACCATCTTAGATGTATAATTGATTTTAAGTTATCACAACTCCATTAAGACCTTATTTTGTACAAACACCATTTGTTAACCACCAATTAATTGAGTTTTTTTCCTCAGCTAACCTTCCATGCTTATCCAACAATTGCCAATTCGATACTCATTCACATTAATCTTATCTAATCACATAATGCATGATCATTTTCTTTATATTTCTATATTTCTATATAATATTAACAAAAATAGGCATATTGAGGAGCTACCCTTTAACATCACACACTAAGGAAGAAATTAAGCTTAGAAAAATAAAGTGACCTTGACTATATAACATGTTTTGCTTAGGAATCAAGCTTTAGTGTGTAATATTTAAGCCATCATATTAAGCAACTTTACTTTCAATCCAATGACTTATTTAGATAGTACCCAAAAAAAAATCACTTAATAATACTGATACGTGGGGATAAAATGAAGAAGAAAATAACAATCTACATAAATACAAAGCTCAATGGTCTTATCCATCTAAGCTATATAAAGATAACACTAACTAGTTCAGCGGCAGCCTGAGGTAAGGCGAGAAGGACAATCATGGTGTCCAATAAGCTTGTATTGTTGGGATTAATGTTTTGTTGGGCTGCGAGAGTGGATGCAAGCAAACCACAGGCTTTCTACGTGTTTGGGGACTCAATGATCGATTTGGACAATAATAATCAGCTGGCGACGATTCTTAAGCCCAATTTTCCTCTGTATGGTGCAGATTTCCCTAGTGGCAAAGCTACAAGAAGGTTCACAAACTGAAGATTAGTAACTGATATACTATGTAAAATTTTTTACTTTTCAAATCTTAATATGCTTAGACATAGATGTGCTTGAATTGTCCACTGATATAATTTTGTGAAACCTTTTTATATTCAACTGGTTTAATAGGTCTTCCAAATGAGATGCCCACATATTTGGATCCCAAATTTCAAAGGAGAACAGTTCCTTACTGGTGCCTATTTCGGTTTGACCGGTGCAGGACTAGACGACAGCACATCTAAGCCTCTGGTAAATAGATATTGCGTTCATTCATCACTATGATGGATAAACAAAGCATCATCTCTCTCTTTCTATATATACCGTGTCACCTCATCTTCATTCTACTATTATTTCACATGGTTCTAACCCCACAAATAGAATAATTTGGTTTGTGCTTTCTATCAACAATCATTCTTTTGGAGTAGTTAACGTCTATGCTTCTAATGGGGTAGCCGCAAGAAGCTGGGTTGCAATTTCATGGAAGTCAAATCTACAGAATTGTACTTCTTAAAAAAGGGTACCCAATTTTTTAAAAATTAGGTACTTGTTTCTAAAATCACAATTCGGGCACCCAAGCCATGATTCAAATATCGGGTACTTGATTATTGAAAAGCAGATCGGGCACTCGATACCTTTACAAATTAGGTACCCGATTTCATAAAAACTGAGTACCTGATTTCTTAAAAATTAGGTACCTAATTTGTAAAATATCAGGTACCCGATTCTTAAAACTTACAAATACCCAATTTCATGCGTTTTGGGGGTCATTTTCACATCTGGAAAATGAGAGCCTAATTTGAGAGCGATACGGGAGCCCATTTTTTACCTCTAGTGACTACCCCCTACTGTTATTTTTGATATATGAGGTATTTTAATTTGTTTTGTACTATTTTACTTAATTATTTTCAGTTTTATATTTTATATGTACATCAATTTATTTTTTATTTTTTATAGTTTTAATATATGTAAAATTGTAAATTTACATTTTTAATAACTATTATCTTATCTATTAATTTAAATAATAGTTTTGTAGATGTTCATTTAAAAATTATTATTTTAGATGTTTTCAAATGTATTTAATTTATGTATTTATTACAATGTTGAATGATTAGATTAGATGTAAATTCATTGTTTAAACATGTAATTACAAATAAATATTGATTTCAAATAACTAGTGATTAATTATCTAGATTAGTTTGTAAACCATATAACAAAGAAAGTATTTAAACTTTAACTATAACCTCAACCTAACCATATAGTTCTGTACAATAAAACCCTAAACGTATAACTAAGTATTTAATTATGTAACACTCTGCTAAGGGATCCAAACACAAAACTTAATATTTAATGGTTTTACTTATTGTATTGTACTTTGTTTCATGGATCAAAAATGGATGATGTAAAATATTTTATAAATGTAAATTCTTTCCGCCTTTTGTACCCTATGACATGTATAGTGGATGATTGTGCATTTTGAATTAATTTGCCAAGTGACATTCGCAACAAATGTATATTATTTAAATGGATTAAACTCAAGTAGTTATTCTTTCATGTGGATGTGTTATTTATTTTACTTCTAGTACTTATAATTGTTTAAAAGTGAAATGTAAATGTGCTCGTTAAGGAATGCAATCTCTTATATGTAAAGTAGTGTACATGTTATTGCTTGCTTAGTAAAACTTTAGATTAGTTCTTTGGATCCCTTGACTGGGTTTCATTTAGGATTAACTATAATCCAAATTTTAACCAAAACTCTAATAATAACCCTTACTGTCATCCTAACCATATGTAATCTTAATTTGCTTAAACCTACACCCTAATATATAAATAATTGAATAAGTATCCTAAGAACCAAGTACTAATTATAAATGTCAAACCATAATCATAACCTTAAATGATAAACTATTATCCTAGAGGAGCATCATATCTACATCTGCATGTCATATGAATCTGAATACATTTACATATCTAATTACATCATTTGTTGCATAGGAAGGATTTAAAATTTTCATTATATTATCCATGCATATCATATCAAAAGAATCATTTAGAGGCATGTCATTTACTACATCCATCATAGATAATCAAGAAGGGTGCTTAGGTAAATTTACATATAACACAATATTATAAGAAAAGAAAAACACCATATAGGAGCATCTCATGTATAAACTATAAAAATTTATTATGACACATGTAATGAGATCAAATAATATTTGTAATCATTGCATATACTATCAATGTAGGGGGGTGATATAATCAAAATATTAAAAAATGAGTGATATCGGGGCATTATCAATATCAAGGTCTCAAAATGATACAAAGACAATGATACATCATAAAAAAATTAGAAGAGAAGAAAGAATTAGGCATCTAATTAAATAATCATCCCTCACCATCAAGAGGTGGAGGTGGAAAATCAATGTGAGTAGGAGGGACTATACACCCTTGGATGCCTAAGAATATATAGAGAAGTGAGTAACTTGTCTTTCTGCTAGAATAGTTGTTTAGTATTCATCATAATAGTAAGCCTCTCTAGAGTTATGATAAGTGACCTCACCCTATGTAATCCTTAGTTGAGAAGTTAGCTCTGCAATCTACCTGTCGTGATCAATTACCATGCTAGCTTAGATGACCACCTATGTCTAGACTATCACCTGGTACTGTGATACTCTCAATATTCTCTAGAGTCCCCTAATGACATCTTCTTATGTGGGCTCTCCTTTGGCTTCATGCTCTAGAGGCCCATGATAAAACATCAATAATTTAATATAAAAAACCAATTTTAGAAAAGGGGCATTGATTCATTAATCAATCCTAACATAATTAATCAAATTAAGTTTTTAAATCCTATGGCTAGAACCATTAATTAAATGAATTAATTAAAATGATCGATTATCCATATCATCACTAATGGAAAATGAAATTAATTCCCACCAATAAAGCTTAATCATGTATTGATCAATCAAGGATTCCACCTCCACCACTCATGGAGAATTAATCCAAACCATTTAACTCCCAGAGATTTCTATAAATGTGCCATCAACTCAAGCTTTTGGGATATCTACAATTTTGTAATAAGGTTATGCAAATCATTCTAGGTGATTTGCAAGTGCTTTTGAGTGAATTATGGGCATTTGAGAGCTAATCCATGTATTACAAGATCATAATCTCATTACACTTTATAGCTTTCTAGCATCATTTAGGGTTTATTTAGAGTGACTTGAGTTCATGATTACATCCATTCTATGATTACATGTGCCCATTTTACAAAATGTTAAACCTTGACATTAAGTTTTAAATTCTAATTATGTCAAGTCCAACACTTATCCTAAATCTTTATATCCTAAATTCTTAACCCTTAGACTAACTAAGTTATGGATTAAATTAAACCTTCTATCTACGTCTCTTCATATATACTTCTATCTACCTCTATATCAAATAATATATCTCAAATTCTTTAAATTCAATATACTAGATAATATTCACTATTTAAAATCAAATACTATATCTTAAATTCACTTGTGAATTGAAATCATTTTAAAAAATAAAAATATAGAACAACAACCAACTTACCGAACATATAAGAATTTCCCATTCTTTAATTCTTTAGTGCAATTACTTTCCCATTCTTCTTTGATGAATACAAAAGTATAATAATTCATCAACATGCAATTACTTTCCTTTGCCAATCCATTTTTCAAGAGTGTGATCAATTTATCTTATGAAAATGCCTAATAACCTTCAGGAGACTAATCTTCTGTCAATATGGAAAATGGAAAAGATTTTGAATCCTTGGAAGTTGTGAAGAGTGCACAAGACTATATCAAGGTGCATTTTGTAGTCATTTAAGTTAGGAATATAAAGATGAACATACTAGTTGGTCATTATGGAGAAAATGGAAGTGTGTCAAGAAATAAGGTAATGAGTCCACTTCAACATCTTCCAAAGGGAGATCATTGTCATTGGTATTATTTTCTATAAAATTAGCAATATTATTAGTTTCATGATAACAAAGTTTAAAATTGTATTGAGATAATTTATGGAGATGAAAAGGAACCTCATCCAAATAATATTAAAGCTTCTAAGAATAATTTATTGTATAAAAAAGTGCATGATAAATGACCATATAATCCCCCTTGATGATAAATATTTGATATATGATGCAAGAGAAGATGAAATAGCTAAGATTAAAGCTTCTATTTTATGCACATTATTAAAAATTAACTACATAAAGTTTATTAGAAATGACTTTAATGATTGAGCTAGAGAAATCCATTTTTACAAGATGATTAGAAGACAAAATAGGATCAACCCTAAAAGAATCTTCAAATGTTATTGGATCGAAACAAGTTCATTTTCTAGAGGGTTTAAAATAACCATGTTCTCTCATTTAATTCTAATTCTAAGGCACATGTAAGGTCATAACAAAAATCGAGGACATGAAAACCATAAACATAACAAAATTATAAACCATAACCTTGCCATACTCTTAACTTTGTTTGATCCTAAGATGAACATATAATCCATAATGAGAATACAATTGGGCCCCAGTGTCACAAAATAAGTGTACATGAAAGCAATTAGCTAGGTGGCTCCTGTTTTTAGAAAAGAAACATTGAAGTAACCTATATAGTTTTTATGGAGTATTATTTTATGATTAGACTTAAATTTGGTATTTAATGTTCAATTAGACTTAAGTGTTGAACTTTATTTATTTAATTGATATGATTTTAAAGATTTCCACATTTATATTTAATTTAAATTTTAGATTTAAATTTTATTACATAGTAATTTTGTCATTTTTTATGTTGTTTAAACATATATGTAGATTATATTTGACGGACCCGCTGCCACCCCCTCCCCCTCCCCTACCCCTGCCTCTGGCCCCTCCATCTCCATCTCCATCTCCACCTCCACCCCCACCCCCACCTCCACCACCCACCACAAATGAGCTCTGTGAGAGCATGAGATGTAACCTTAACAACCTCATGTGTGATATTGAGGTTATCTAATGTGAGACTTACTCCCCTCCTTACCTACTACACCTTGCAGATAGCATGCAAGGTGTCATTCACTCCATACAACATTTAGATTCTAATATTGATTCATTTAGATTATGGAAGCAAAACATGCATGCCTTCTATTTCGACGGCTTATCATATAGAGAGGTTCATAACCTAAATATAGGTAAAGGAAATTTTAAAAGCTATTTTCTAAACCCTAAGATGAGTGAGGAGATTAATGAGAAGAAGCCTCAAATTTCTATTGTAATGCCCCACCAAGGGATCCAAAGAATTTTACTAAGTTTGCCAGAAAATTTTTTTTTTTAAACATGAAAGATAAAACTATTTATAACATTTGTGAAAGCAATAGCAACAATTCAAATGAAAATAAACATAACATATATACATAACAAGCTACATTCTTTAAAGATCCCTTAACGTTGTATCACATCTAAATTAACTATTCATCTAATATCCCATCCTTATGAAATAACAATGATACATCCAATTTACTTAAACAATATACAAGTGTCCTTTTGTAATTATATTTTAGTTTAGCTCAATCATCCACTATACATATCACAGGGTATGAAAAGCTTAAAAGAGTAAACATCCAAGTAAATAAAGTACATCATCATCATCTAATATTAATCCATGATGCAATAACATAAATGAAACCACATATCATACATGATACGTCATCACAAAATACATAAACATCCATCACAAAAGATAACCATATATCACAACATAAATAACTAAGTGCATGGTTCCTCCCAACCGTAAATAGCATCATTAGACCATCATGGATCCTAGCCATCCCTCTGTGCGTAACATTCCAAAGCACTAAAGAGATCATCGGTATTAACATAGTAGGAATGTCACTCCTAAAACATCCTACTAACATGCAAAGTAAAACATAATAAATCATCAACTAACATACGCAAAGTAAAGTAAATCATCAATATAAGAAACATACCAGTAAATACATCCATCATAAGGTATATTATCTATCATAATGCTCCAAGAACATAATGAAGAATAAATACCAACCAAGGATACTCCAGCCACGGTGTCTCGGACGGATCTCAAATGATAAGAGTGGAAAATACACTACCACCCGACCGCGTGGAACCTAAGTGGTCCACTCCCACTATGCTGAGGAGATAATCTCAAGTCTCAAACAAGATATCAATTCACGAAGCACAAATCTCTATAAGTCCAAGAATCCTAAAAGTATACTAACTCAAAGGTTCCATCACACAAAACCGACATCTAATTTCCAGAGGCACACAAAGACATGTAGGAAACAAACTCTGCAAGTGGGAAAGTGTCATTGCAATTATCACGTACAAGTTACCCTGGTAGTTAGCTAAACTCCACGGGTCCATACTGATCTCATGCGGCCACTAGTATCCTCTCATACTGACGAGGCATACTACAGAATGCATGGTCGCAACCATGCGTTCTCACTACTCCCATCCTAACCTGTACAAGCACTCAAGGCATGGGCGAGAACATCAAAACAATTATCTTTTTAGGTTCATTTAATTCCCATTTAGTGTGTAAATGTTATCACTTATTAACCAAACTTACAATGAGTTACCCTGGCAGCCACTTAGGGCCCCGGCCCCCATTGCAAGCCACTTCCCAACACTACAAGTAGATTACCTACCCTAAGTTTATGGAATCATATAATCACCACAGTCCTGTACAAGCGACTGTAAGAAAATCCAAAAGATAATCCATAAAAAGAATCATCAAATAACCATGATAAAAGAATCAAATATCCATAATAAGAATCATCAAATCTGCAAGATAAGAATCATCAAATCTCCATGAGCATTTGGAAAAGCATCCATAGAAAATCATGACCACAATAGTTCTCTATTGGAAACTGAAGGCATCACTGATAATCATAAGTATCCATTGGCTCTCAATAACCAAAATATATCTCAAAATAAATCACAATATGTATTGGTTCTCAACAAGCAACCAAGAATATCTCAAAATTATACTGATCAAAGACTCCAAAAATGGTTGAGTCAAACATGTCACAACATGCCATCATCAATAAATCAACATTTTAGTCCCATCATGGCAACTAGAAAGAAATCCAAGGATAACTGATCAATGACTCAAAAAATGATTAGCTCAAGTGTCTCATACACATACCTCTCAGCTTCACACATGAAGACTGATGAACAATACTAATCAGTAAATACAAACATTTCATAGAGCACATGATCACATTACCATGGTTGGGCTTATACAGATCGAGACAAAATAAGATCAACATGCCATCACATCTCATAACCCCTGAGCCTCTGGTAACAACCTAGGACTGGTCAACACTAGTCAACCCAAAACTCAAAACAAGAAGCATATAGAATACACGATGCAGACACATGTTTTGGTTTTGCTAAAATCTCATAGTTGAATCAAGTGTAGGGGTTTCTAATTTTTTTTTTTTTTTGCAAATATACTTCAAGTGTTTTAAGTTTCATCATTTGACCTACAAGTCAACCCAATTTTCCCAATAGCATTATCCTTCCATTATTAAGAATTACATTCTAAGAATAACTTAAGGATAAATATTAAATCATTTGACACATAGTAAAATCATTCACTCAATGTTACAAATTGAATGACTCTTCTTAATGTTACTTCTACTTTTCAAGATAATCAAGGATCATTATTCGTTCATAAAAGAACCAATTATCAATCTTCGAATAAGAAGATTATAACTTAATTAAAATGATCAATTAAATCCACCAATTAGCTTAGGTACACAATTCCATGACCTAATATTTAATTATACGTTACTAAGTCTTCACCATTAAAATATCTAAAATCATAATTCAAGTCATAAGACTTACCAACTTGATATCAATACTTTAAAAATCTCATTAAAAGAATTATATCAATTAAATATCTATTACATAAATTAATTATTAATTAAATCTAATTAACTCTCATTAATTGATTTAATTAATAATTGCATAACCATAGCAACGTTCCAATTAATATTAGTTGACTAATAACTAACTAAAATTCTGTATGATAAAAGTCAACTATAATTCAATACTCAAATGTTTATATTAATAATTCAATAATAATAACTTGTCAATATTTATTAGCAAGCTATATTGAGAATAAATCTATAATGACCTCATTCGTCTTCTTTCAAAGAATACCAACATTCCCTTGACAAATCCGTATTATCATTAATCTTTTCAAATAAGACTCTATCGCACAACTTAATTATTAATATCGTAGTTATAATATCAACTCAATTAATATCAATTGATTAAAAATCAATTATAATCCAACTCCAAAATTTATTATCTTTTACCAAACTTCAATAAATAAATAATCTCCACTAGATTAAATCTAATCAAATTTGTTGATATCTATTTAAACCGTTATTTATTAATAGTTTGCTAGTCCTTACAAACATTAATAAATAATAAACTCCTCAAACTATACATACTCGATCTATAGAATCCTTCCATAAACTCATTAGTTAATATTTGGCTAACTCTTAACTCCATTAAGGTATTTAAACGTATTAACTAATAACATAATAATTCAGTCTTAATCCAATATCATTTAGAGTTTCTAAATTTAAATCAACAAAATATAAATTATCATCTTACAATTATTTAATCAATATTAAAATCAACCATTAGACTCCATTTTCTAATTGTTTTAATAATATTTTGTCTATATAAACGTTTTTTGAAAGAGATCCCTATCACAAACTAATAAGACTCATTGTAGATTTTAACATGAATAATCTCCAAATTCTTAACATTGTCATCTTCATTAAACAACTCTAAAATTGTTTAATATATATTAAATAGTATTCAATATACATTATAAAAGGTCCACTATATAAACTATATTAAAATCTCTTTTCTTTTAATCTTCTCTCATTTAAAAATCCATTTACTTGGATTGACTAATAATTAATTACACTTCTTCTACTATTAACTAATCTTAATTAAATTTGATTTAATTAGATTAGATAATAAACCATATAAAACTAATCCATTTTAATAAGAGTCTAATAAAGAAAGATTTCAATAATATCTTTAATTTATTCCATGCTTTGATATATTATTTTGTGAAGTTTAAGCATAAAGAATTCTTGGTTATGGAAAATGGAGAAATATCTGTCTTCGAATAAAACAGTCTCAGTACGACAGCTATATCTCCCTAATGAACCATTGGATCAGGCTGAAATTTAGATATGTTGGAGAGGGCCAAGTTGTGCCACTTTTGACTGGAGCAATCAAATAAATTCGATCCCAATAAAAAGTTATGAATGACTGAGTTCGGGTCTATCCAAAGGGTAGCGACAGGACAATTTGTGATGAATTAAGAATTTTCTCTTCAAATAATTTTTCTCTAAATTTAACCATAAAAGGGTTTGTTCATATTCATCTAAAAATATAATTGATAGACAGATTACATCTAATCATTCGAATTTTCTCCATAAAATTTCTATTTTAATTCCAAGTCTTGTCTTTCTAATTTAATATAAATTCGAACCCAAACTCGATTAAAATTTAATTTCTTTCTCATTTGGAACTAGAGTTTTTCTATTGTTTTCTTCTCAACCAAATAAAATATCTACATTCCAATTTCAAATAGTAGATTCAATCACAGAGAGTATTCAGACACATAAAAATGATATAAAGAAGACAGGAAGAGAAAGAGTGCAAAGGAAATATGAGAATATCACGAGTGCACCTGGACACTGATGCTAATTTTTCATGCCTCAGAAGTCCATAGAAAATCCCTTCTTTCTCCATCATTCGCAATTCTTCCAAGAATCTAAGCTGATCGAATCTTCCAAGTGATTAGAAATTCTAGAAGGAGCATAGAAGCAAGTAAAAAATATATGAGCATATGAATCTTCTCCCATGCATGTAAGCTTTGAAGCTTCTATTTTAACTTGTAGCTCGTAGCTTCCATTAAGCTTGTAGCTTCCATTAAGCTTTTCATTTAAGCTTCCATGAATGCCTGAATATCAAGATCTCTCAAGAAACCTTTGGAATGCTTTTTGAAATCGCTGAAAGGTGTCACCAACTAAGCATAGGTCTTTTTCAATCTTTTTTGATGAGTCATAAAATTGTAGACACCTTGTGCTTAATTGATGCACTAACCCCCGTGTTGTTGACACATGTTAATTCTCATGCAAGCTTGTAACTCCAATTTACTTTACTCTTTCCAAATTTAATTAATTTATTTATTAAGTCTCATGCACTAACTTTAATATCTCCACTTGTCAATCTTAATATATTTATATTTTAATCATATGAGATTTAGAATCTTTTAATAATTTAAAATATATTTTTTATTTTTAAATTTCATTTTCCAAAACTTTATTGCTAAAATATTTATTAGCTTTAATAGTATTATTATTTACTCATTTGTTTAAAAATGAGCTCCAAATATATTATTATTAAAATAAATATTGTCACATTCCAAATTTAATATTATAACTTTTATCTTCCAATTTAATTATTTTATTTTCAAATTTAATTATTTTATTTAATTAATTTTCCAATTAATTAAATAAAATAAATATTAAAATATCATATTAATTTTTTATTTAATTAAACCATTAATTAAATCTTTTAATCAGGCTTAATTAATAGAAAATACTCCAAAGACTCACAAAGGTAAAAATACGAAAAACCCATCATAGCCAAAATACATACAAAATCAAACTAAAGGTTTAAATCATGAATTACATCATCCAACGTATTCGGATGGTACTCAACTCAGATACTTGTCCTAATTTTTCAATTAGAACAAATGGCTTAAAGGGTTGGGATTTGGACTTAAGAATTTATCTCCCCTCTCTTATCATTGAGATAATGTGATAGGGTAAGTTCATCCTGGCAATTCAGGAAAGTCAATACCTGGTACTTGCAACCTGCATAAAAACCATGCATGTACAAACACAATATATATACTAAACTAACCAGGCAATGGCAGGAAGTGGTGCATCATGTAGATTCCGACTAGCAGGTGACTACGACTCCCTTCCTTATCCACATCAGACACGCCATACAAAAGCAAACATGCAAAGCAAACACGCACACCATACACATGCAAGTATGGGGTAAGTATCCATAAAAAAACACATATGATAATAAATCATCTTACTAATCATCATTAATAATTGCGAACACTAAAAATAATCATCATACATACATGAAATGTAGAGTCTAAGTAATCTCATCACATAATAAACTGAATCCATAGCTCAATATCTAATAATCTCAAAACAATGCTGCTAACCAACAACGTAAAACTAGCTCTAAAAGAGTTCAGCAATGATAACAAAATGCAAACTAAGGGCAGGCACTACATCTATTAGGTAGTGCACACATCCACATATAGCAGCACATTTTTCGGAGTGGTGGTGGATGGTATTTGACCATCCACCACATGCTAATCATGAGGTGCCCATGTACTTCCTTAGGAAGCTATGGGCTGAGTTTGAATTGGGTTTGAAATCCAATTATTTTGATATGAAAGCATTTCAAGGGGTTGGTGGAGGGATGTCTTGGGATAGGCCTGGGGTAAACTTGAGTAACAAAATGAGAAATCGTAGGCGAGCTCAACCCCTTGTACATCTTCCTAGACCTGTTGTACTAGCTCCACACCATCAACAAGTAGTTTCATCTACTCTTACCTCTTTGAGTGCCCTTTTGGGCAATTTAGTACAATAGTGGATGCAAGGGAGACATCTTCATCCACTTGGACATATTTGTACTAGGTACCGAGGCATGTGCATAGGCCTCTAGAACAATGCTAACGTAGGGCATGATGACCATAATGTTGAGGGTGCTGATTTTGATGATGACACATATGCTGCCCATGGTCATGGTAGTGATGAAATTGATGTGTCATCATTTGTTGACCTCATGCAGCAGGGAGAGCTAGGAGAGAGTCAAGAGTAGCAGGTAAAATTTTAATTTTGATTTAAATATAAAGTACACATAATTATTTACTTTCTACATACATGTGTAATTGTATTAGCCATATTAATTTGTACTTTTGAAATAATAGAAAATGGATGATATTGTTCCTTCTAGGAGGCAGTACAGTCATTTTTTGAGACCTATAGATACTGGCAACCCTCATATGGTATGCACTTTGAATTACAATATAAAAATGTACATTCAAACTCAAATTTAATAGCATCTTCTCATATGTTCTTTTTATCTAATTTTGTAGGGATTATCTACAACTACACAATTTGATGTCAGTATAGGTTCTACTCCAATTACCATTGAGGCATAGCCTCAAATGCATATGGTATGAACTTTTGATTGAAGACAAATAATTTGTACTATTTTTTTGTATGTAGATTGTTATTAACTTATAATCTAAACAATTTTGACTCATGTATATATATTTTATGTGTTTTGATTTGATGAACAAGAGATGGACTTTACTCATCCATATAAGCCTCGATATAATCTATTTTTGACTCCATCTTATGATTATTGTGCTAGCATACCTATAGACACATATATGAAATTGGCTAGTACTCAGGTATGGTATATATACATGTTAAATTTATAGTGTATAAAAAATGTAGTATAAAAATTATGTGCTATGTTCTTTTTATCTAATTTTGTAGTGATTGTCTACAGCTACACAATTTGATGTCAGTATAGGTCCTACTCTAGTTACCACTAAGGCACAACCTCAAATACATATGGTATGAACTTTTGATTGAATACAAATAATTTGTATTATTTTTTATGTATGTAGATTTTTATTAACTTATAATCTAAACAATTTTGACTCATGTATATATATTTTATGTGTTTTGATTTGATGAACATGAGATGGACTATACTCATCCATACAGGCCTCGAAATAGTCTATTTTTGACTCCATCTTATGATTATTGTGCTAGCATACTTGTAGAAACATCTATGACATTGGCTAGTACTTAGGTATGATATATATATATATATATATATATACACACACACATGTTAAATTTATAGTGTATAAAAAAATGTAGTGTACAAATTATGTACCTTTTAGTTTGCATACTTTGTAATTATTCATGTATATATAATTTTGACTCAATGTTTATGTATCCATAATTTTAGGACTATGTCACCATGAGTGTTGCTGAGAGTACATGACTTAGCTAGATGGAGGTACCTACATCATAGTTGTAGGTCAGTACTATGACTTATGTACATAATGTATAGTTCATTATGCTTTAAAGTCAAATTTTTAAAATGGATGTATTGTAAATTACAGAACCTCACTACTGCTGCATTTGGTAGTTTTCACAATGCGCCTCCTCCTGTTACTGAGAGACACCCATCTCATGTGGTATTTATTTTATTATGTAGTGAATATTTAATATATTTACAAGCTAGATTTTGAAACCCATTTCAATTAAGCATGTACATGATGAGACGTGCCTCATGTTACACAGGGTTATCCATCTACCTCACAAGATGTCCCAAATGATGAGATAGCTCATATTACATAGGATGATCCATCTGAGTCCTCTTCGCATGGAGTAAATAAGAAATTCGATCAGATACATTAGGTCTTGTTGGCAACTATAGATTGTGTTTTAATGACACATATTGTATATTTTTATACACTTTGTGTTAGGACAATTAAAACTGTATTATATATGTATTTTTTAACTTCATAGATCATGTTATGATGTATGTTAGACCATGTACTATTTTTTTATGACTTCTTATCATGCCTGTGTATGTAGTATATATTATTATGTTTCATCATGTTTAAAGTATTCAAACCATTTTCTTTATTGTAACATATTTTATTCACGAACATATGACACATTTTGTAAGTATATATGCTAGATGAATAATGATTTTAACTATTTATAAAGCATTAGTACCGATATAAAAAAGATTATTGGATAAATATCACATCAAATTTATGCATTGAGATTCATACAAATAAAATTGATCTACTATTAAATAAATTTTTTTCGTCCTAAAAATTTAAATTTATAAAATTTAGGTAAAGATTGAAGATTTTTTTTTATGAAATGATGGATGCTACCCTTCCTTTCATACATAATGAACCCTTATGATACATTACAATCATTAACATCCCATTTGTGTGTCCTATCATAGTTAATGTGTTCTAAGGGGTCCTAATAGGCCCTAAGATGTCCTAGGACCACTAAGAACCCATTATGACCCTTCATGACATATTAAGACCACTTAGAAACTATTATAATGCCTTTGGACATTAGGACCTAGTAGGACTCCCTAAGTCCTATTAACACACATATGAATTAGAGTACCTAGAAATATATCATAAGGAGTCCTTATGTGTTTTATGTTAATGTAAGACTAATTATTACACACTAAGACATTTTAAGACCTATTAGAACCTATAGCACATATTAGGACTGAGTAACACTCTCTAGGCCCCCTTAATACAAATATGGATCTAAGTACCTAGAAATGTATCATAAGGGGCTCTTATGTGTTGTTTGTTAATGTAAGACTTATTATTACCTAATAAGACCTATTATATCCTAATAATACATATTACGACTTATTAGAACCTATAAAAAATATTATGACCTATTAGGACTCCTATGTCCCCTTACGACACACATGTATGGATAACATACCTAAAATTAGTCTAAAATTAGGACCTAAAGTACTAATCCTAATCAACATAATTTTAACTATTTATAGAGAATTAGTACTGATATCAAAAAGATTATTGGATAAATATCACATCAAATTGAGTTAGTTTTAATGTATCCTAATTGGTCCTAATATATTCTAAGGTTTTGTAATGGGTCGTGCAGCCACTTACAATCCATTATGACCCCTTATGGTACATTAGAATCATTAACATCCAATTTGTGTGTCCTATTATAGTTAATGTGTTCTAAGGGATCCTAATAGACCTTAGGATGTCCTAGGACCACTAAGAAGCCATTATGACCCTTCATGATAGTTTAAAATCCAAGAGGAAACATTAGGACTTATTACAACCACTTAGGAACTATTATAATGCCTTTGGACATAGTAGTGTATCATATGATGGTGAATGTGTTTAGAGGGGTTATAACTGGTTCGTATGAGTCCTAGATTATAAAGGTTCCTAATGGGTTCTAAAAGGTCATGGGATCACTTAAAATACATTAGAACCCCTTAAGACACAATAAGATCCATTAGGGCATATTATAACCCATTAGTGTGTCTTAAATTCCCAGTAAGGTTATCTAAGAGGCATTAATGGATTTTAATATGTTTTAAATAGTCATAATGTGCACCCTAAATAGTATTAATGGGCTTTCAAATGACATAAGACCAATCATGATTCGTTGTGAGATATTAGGACCACTTAGGACACATTACTATGTCTTGCAATGGTTAATGTGTTATAAGAGTTTTTAATGGGGTCTAATGGGTCCTAATGTGTCCTAATGAAACATAATCTATACTAATGTGTCCTAAAAATACCTAATGTCCCGTTAGAATATATGACTAATATGACTGTAAAGGCTCATAATGGGTCATAATGGTTCTTAGGAGGTTGTAATTAGTCTCAAGGATTCCTAGAACCACTTAGGACCCACTAAAACTCCTTAGGAAAAAATAGGATTGAATAAGACACATTACAACCCTAAAGTGTATCCTACAATGATTAATGTTCTCTAAGGGTTCATAAAGTGTGTTAATGGTATGAATGGGTTCCACGAAGTCATAACGGGTCCTAAGGTTTCTTATGACCACATATGACCCATAAAAACCTCTTGGAAATATTAGAATGTACTAAGACACATTAGAAAAGATTACTTTTAGGACTACAATTATAACTAATGTGTTGTAAGGGGTCCTAAGAGGTTCTAATTTGTCCTAAGGTGTTGTAATGGGACCCCTTTTTGATAAATTACAAGCACTTATAAGCCTCCCCATATCCCTCCCTCCCTCTCTCTCCCTCTCTTCCTCCTTCCCTCCCTCTCACTTAGCATGGTTAACATGGTTAAACATGTATGTCAGTTATCAACATAACAATAGCAGATAATCAATACAATGAGTAATGGTCTTTAAATTATCATGTACAAGTGAAGGGTTATTAATTAAAATCAATAGTAATTTTAAACTTCAAACAAACATTAATTTAAACTTTCTTGAGTGCAAAAGTAATGGAAAAAAATAGGAGGCCATTAGTTAAATTTACCATTAATTTATAATATCAAGTGCACACCTTTAACTTTCAAATAGAAGTAAACTCTTGTTTTTAAATTTGTTTGTACAACATATTTCAAAATATATGTAAGAAAATGTCAATGATAAATATATAGAAGCACGAACTCAAAATATAAAATTGGCTAAACAAATCTCTTCAAATCAGGTCCTGTAAAATAAAATTGTAAAACAAAAACACGTGTCTCAAATTTCTGGATTTGATTGTGTATAATTTTTTTACATCAACGTTTCGGATCATGCTACATGATCCATCATCAGGATGCTACAGTTTTTCATGTTCTCTTTTCTCTCTAGCATCCTGACGATGGATCATGTAGTATGATCCGAAATGTTGATGTAAAAAAATTATACACAATCAAATCTAGAAATTTGAGACACATTAGCATGGATTGTGGAAATCTAATAGATCTCACAAAAAAACATGTTAATAAACACATAAATTAATATGAGGTAGCTAAACTATTTAAATATATATGTAATTTGTATGTACTCACTATGTGGAATTGCACAAGATGTTGATGCTCGATCCACTTTAACACTTAAATTTGCATAAATTGTAATTGAGACCTAAATAGGAGGTATATATAAGTACATATATGAAAATACATACATGTAATTAAATTATATAAGTACATATTTAAAAATAACACAATAAAGAAAAAACTTATGTGTGTTTGATTTAAATGTAGTCATCCCACTGTACCATCTACATCCTCTCTCTTTTGCAATGCATCTATGATTGTCTAGTGCTTGTCCATTGAAATTGTCCATAAGACCTTATTGGCAGGTCTCCCTTTGTATCTTTCTAATTTGATATTCATTGCCACAACCAAATGAGAATAGTGTAAAAATTTTTTTTTGGTTTGTTAGTCTTCTAATGCTGGTAAACCATTTCTTCTTGTTAGGAATCTATGTAGCCAGGTGCTAGCTACAATGATAGACCCAACTAGATACTCAAAACCATCATCATCTACTTGATGACATGTCAATTTTTTCTTAGGTTCTACACATCTAGCAAGGTAATATTCAGTTTGTTCATCATTATTACTAGGTGCAATAACAACATAAACATGTCCTAGAAGATAAGATAAAGTAAAAAAACACTTTAATCACATGAGTACATATGCAAATTATATAAATTGAAGCATGAGGTCACAAAAAAATCTAATTAAATTGTGCATACCAGGTTCTATGAGGTCTGAAATACAATCATAGTCTTCTGATGTAAAAGTAAAATTCTAGCCTTCATTTACTATATCATCTTCAAATTGTGTGTTAGTACGTGCTAATGATCTTTGTTGCCAATCTTCAACCCATTCTATATTCTCACATTCTTTCCATTCACCTGCAAGACAAAATTGACAAAAATAAGCAAGTACCCTTGTCCATATAGTCCAAGTGTTAGAATCTAAACTCCTAAATGAATGCCATTTAGTTGACCCACTAATTGTATCATAGTCATATCTTGAAAGGATATTCTTTTCTTCAACTAGGTATGGGAACATTTGATTGTAGAGTTCTGACTTGATCCTATGTATAAATACTTGTTACACCATTCGACAATCTCATGTACATTTTTGAATTTATCTTTTTCCTCAAATTTTAATTTGTTTCTACTAAGGGCTCTCGTCATGCATGGACTAGCACCATCATGTTCTCCTTTACCATGTCCAACCTCAAAAAAACTCCACATTTGTTGGATGTTAGTTTGCCTCTATGTCTTACTTAACCAATAGAACATTCTAGCATTCTTGAATTGTCCTGTACAATTATCTGACCACATCCAATGTTGTGTCATTTGAATTTGTTTCTCTTTTAAATTATCATAAAAGACCTTGAAACAATATTGGACAAACTCAGATGAATGGAGTTTATTATCACTCATATAAAAATTGTGCTCTCTCATTATTTTTTGATCCTCCTTTGTACTATCAGGTGCATGTCTATAAACTATATGAACATAAATTGTTACTTGTGCATTGAATTGTAATATTGTGGTTGTACCTCTTCTTGCAGTGTAAGCGTGTAGTTCTCTGCAAACTCAACAACTAAAAGTATAGTACCAATTGGAAATGTATTCTTACATATGCGAAATTGTCCATCAAGCCATCTAGAATATTGAGAGTGTTTAACATATTTTGGTATGATCACACTCTTAAACTCATCTATAAATGCATGACAACTAACTTTATATGTAACTAGATCACACCTTCTTCCAATCTTCCCATCCTTCAATAGATATTCAATAGTTTTGAATATTTTTATCTCAACTAATTGTTGTCCAAAAGTAGTCAAAGCATTTTTGTGCAAATGTTCATCTAACAAAGAAAGATTGCCACACATATCACATGTACCAGAAAGACATGCATTGAAATGAAAGTATTGATCATTAGGTGGCTTTAAAAACAAACCTGATATTAAATCTTTTATAGTTTGAGGTGGTATTTTTATACCACATTCTTGCAAAATTTCTTTACTATGCATGGTACCACGTATAGATCAAAATACATCATAATGGTAACAAAATTGAATATGAGTTTTACAACAACATGTGATTCTTTCCTTGTTAATCCTTACATACCATGGTTTATACTTTTCAAAAGATCTTTGACTAATGGTAATATTTAATACCTTACCATTTACAAATTTTTTAAACAATTCAGTTTGAGTCATATCCAAAAGGTGTTTAGGATGTGGATCACATCTTTAGATTGACGTATCTTTTCAATAACATCAAAGGTACTAGCAATAGTGGATACAACTTGTTTTAAAGACTCATTTTTATTCTTGGGTTTTGCATACATTCTCAAATTTCTCATTGTATTTCGCATTTTAGACATTTTAATTAGTTGCAACATTAATTGACATTGAATCCCAAATTTCTTATTATAAAAAAAAATATCTATACAATCTATTAGCATGTGTCCTAATTTGTCTCCATGAAACCAATCTCTCAAGATTATCTAACACATCATTAGGAATATGAAAATTATGTTTAGACATTTTACTATCATTCTGACATGTTTGTTCAGTAGTTGACATTTCTATGGCTGCATTCATGCAATTTTTATTTTTAATTGACATTTCATTTTCACTGTTATTTGGGATTTGAATCTTATTTTCAATTTTTCTTGGTATTTCTTTCCGGGGATCCATTTCAATTGGAGTTTTTTGTGCATGATCGTTTGACAATTAATTCTCATTAAGAAAATCTAAATCATTTAAATCGTAACCTACTTCTAAAAAATCACCAATTTCATCATGATAGAAAATTTGAGGGTTTGGAGACACACTTGTATTGAATGCGTGATTAGAATGTGCACCTGAATTTTCTTTTATTGGGTTCTCTTCTTTGACCTCTTCATCCATCATGGTATCCTCAATGTCTTTCTCCTTTGAAACATTTATCAAGTCCCTAATTCTCTATCTTCTCTCTTTTTGATGTCATGCTTCATTATCTTTATTTTCTACAATCTCCTCATCTGTCATAACTTTTGCTTTCTTCTTTCTTTGTTCTTTTGATCCCATGTGTGCACCAATTTTGAATTTGAATCAATAGCTCACAAATTGTATAAGAAGACAAGAAAACAAATTAGCTATGACAGAATTCACTATTGTAGATCAAAACTGTCATTTAGTCATTTCAATCATTGAAAGTCAATTTGTGGGGTAGCTTTTGGGGCCCAATGGGTACATTAGAAATGGGTACCTGATTGCTTAAAAATTGAGTATCCAATTGTTTAAAAATTGGGTAACCTTTTACAAATCAAGTACTCAATTTTAGAAAGAATTAGGTACCCGATTTTTAAAAAATTGGGTACAATGGTTGAAAGCAATCAGGCACCCAATTTTTGAAATACAAACTGGGTGCCCAATTCTTGAGACATGAGTGGGAATTTGGTATGCCACTTGACTTTTTCATGGGGTTTTGCCTTGGGGAAAGGCATGACATAGGCTTGGTCCCACTAAGCCATGCCTTTATGATCCTTTTTTTCCTAAGGCATTTAATCAACAATTTTTGGTATTGTCATAATCTTTTTTATAGTCGTCCCCATTGAATTTTTTGATGAAACACAAACTCATTATAGGTCTTATTATTCTGATTCCACAAATGTAAATTTTATAGTGTTATTAGTTTATTTTCTATTTTCCATTATTTATTAATCAAAACTATATCTTAAACGTTAGAAAGTGACATTCACTAAAACTTTAATAACTTCTTTATTTTATAATTTTTTTAAAATTAATTTATATGTCATCAATATACATACAATTCTTTTGAGGTTTAAAAAAAAATTGAAAAAAGTGAAATTTAGATCAAATTATGGTGTCCGTACATGAGAGGTTTTAAAATTTATCTTTATAGCCAATTAATAATTAATAATAATAAAATGATTCAATTAAGAATTAAGAAAAAATATTGTCATCAATCTTAGGTGTATTAGGTAACTCCCTTTAAAATAATTTGTGAAAATTCATTTATTTGTGTCAAATTATGGTGTCCATACACAAGCATGGTATGGTCCTAAAACATGCATTTTGAAAAAGTAGTTTTTAAAGATCCATACCAAAAAAATAATCTATCATATGGGTACACAAATAAATTACATATTCAAAAACTAGATTTCAAGCAATAAAATTTTTATTTCTATAGTTTTTTTATATTCAATCTCTAAATTCCTCAAATTTTGACATGAATTGACAAAAAATTTCAAAAATAGGAAAAACACTTCCACTTTTTGGCCAAAAGTGAGACCCAACTTCTTGCACTGACCCAAGGATGTTGTGGAAAGATCTCAATTGTCTAGTTCGATGGTGGACAACTTGCCTCTAGGTACCCAAGTTATGTGTGGTGACTTGAATATGGTTGAGGTGGAAAGGGAAGCCTGGTACTACATGCATAATAAATTGGACCTTTGTGATCCCTTAATATTAGTTTGGGCTAATTTAACTTAATTAAAATATATTTTTATCATGTAAAATTTAATTAATGTTACTAATGTGTAGAATATGATTGATAACATTAAATTAATTAATATTAATATAGTGAAATTTAAGACTTGATTTTAAATATGTAGAAGATGACATAGTATGTTAGTGAAGTATTAATTGGTTCAATCAATGAATTCTAATGTATTAAATGTTATCTTTGAAAAAAGATATTTTATGTGATGATTTAGAAACCAATTGTTCAAGATTAGTTATATTTTAGTCGTGGTGATTAATAGTTAGGAAATGTTATATTTTTTTAATATGTTTAAATTAATTTCATTAATTAGGGTTACATCTTGTTTAATTGGAAAGGAACATTTCCACTTTAATTATGTAATTATTAGAAAATGGGAATCGTTAGAAGTAGATTAATTGTTTTGTGTGAGTCAAGAAAGCTGAAATTCATATTATGATTGGAAGAATGTATTTACCCTTTTATTTGGTTTAATGAAACATTAAAGAATCCTTGAGTAATAAATCTTTAGGTAAGAAATTAAGGTATTGCTAGGGAAACCTATATCTGCATTTCAACATACCTATAGTTTAACTTGTGAAACAAATATATAGATTCATATAAAAAACTAATGTGTCATGTGAGTCATAGTCAAACATATATCAATATAGTGGACTTATTAACCTTTAATGAAAAAAAATTCATCTATTTTGTCCTATTATTTTGGGCATGACATTTTGGTATCAGAGCCATGTTTCAATAGTAGGAACCTAAAACTATTACATTTCAACTTATCTAAACCTTTATTCTTTATAGGATGCTTCCCATTACACAAAATAACCAACTAGGCAAAGGTCGTAGAGCAGCAGGTGCTAGGGCAGAATAGGAGGATGGACCACCACCAAACCCGAATCAAGATATTTTGGATGCCCTCTAGACCCTAATTGGAGTAGTCTAGCAAAGGCTACCACCCATAGTAGAGCTAGCGAAAAATATTCCCAAAGGGGAAGCATAGGATCCTGGAGGAGGTTGGGTAGGTGGCAGAGAGAGGAGTAGGAGTCCCCCACTGAGGTTGGTTGAGGGACAAGGCGATCATGAGGGTGAGTTAATACATAAGTTAGGAACACCACTCGATAGGCCTCCTAAACATGTAGGAGATGAGATTAGGTAGTTGATACAACTCCAACCATCATTATTTATTATTTCCACTAGTGAAGTAGATGCAGAGGCTTGGTTGTAGAGTATTTAGCAGTGTTTTAGATTACATCCTTATGGGAGTAATTTGAAGGCATGACTAGAATTCCATCAGCTGAAGGAGAATTCTTCCATTTGGTGGAAACAAGATGAACCTATAGGAGGAGTGAGGATAGATACCCTCACATGGGACACATTTTTAGTTATATTTTGAGAGAGGTACCTTTTTGAGCACTCCTAATAGAAGCAAATAGAGGAGTTTCATTCTTTGCATTAGAGGGGCCTCAGAGTAGCTTGATATGCGAGTAGGTTTCTTGAGCTCCTTATGTTAAATACATGAAGTACAAGAAACTATCAGTCCATCACTTCATCATGTGCCTCAATTTCTCACTCCAAGGTGCAATCTGTTTAGCTTTCACTACCACTTTCAAATAGGTAATTGAGATAGCACTAGTTTCAAGGATACTCGAGGTAGACAGGAGTCCTAGGATTAGTCTTAGAATAGAAACCTAGAAACTCTACCTAGACATGAAGATAATAGAAACCCCCTTGGAAAGAGAATTAGAATTATGCAGTAGGGTCCTCCAAGGGCCAAGAGTCTCAACAATAGAAACCACAGTAGCAGCAACAAAAATCCCCATAGGTTTATCAAGGCTCTAGGCCCAAGTAGTGGTAGTCATAGGGTCCTAAATAGGATCAAAAGGTAGAGGCACCACAATATCAACCAATGAAGACTTAGCAGTCTTCCAGGGGTGGATATAGTGGATCTAGTAGGTTAGGGGGTCCACAACAGTCCAAACATAGGGTGTACAAACATATACCTAAGGATTGTGCTACACTTGTGGTGGCATGGGTCATATGGTTAGAGAGCATCCACAAGGCTAGTCATCTGGTGGTTAGAGAGGGGCTATCTCAAAGCCTATAGTTGATGACATAGGTAGATCCCAAAAAGTATTTGCAATGGTTGACAACTACCAAGCTGAGAATCAAGCCACAGTTATTGGGGCCATAGGTATAATATAGGGTAGTATGGTTGTTGTTTTATCTAATTCCAAAGCTACTGACTCTTTTATATCTCCACATATAGTGGACCATTGTGGGCTAGTGGTAGTTAGATAGGATGTCAGCTGGAAAGTGGAGTTAGCCTCAAGAGCAAGAGTGTCAGTTAGCTCCATGGTGCATAGTTACCAAATTGATATTTGAGACATGACCATGATGTTTGATCTACGCATTACCCTCTAGGTTGATATGATATTTTCCTTGGTATGGATTGACTTTATGCCCACAACACCAAAATGGATTGTAAAAAAAGAGGGTAGAATGTGTGGATAAATATGGGATCTCTAGAGTGATCTTTGGAGTGAAGATACTAGTATCTCTTCATATGATTTTCGCTATGTGGCTTAGATAGTACATGTGAAAGGGATATCAATTGTTCACTTTCAACATTAGTGAAAAAGAGGAATATTTATAGGGAGAGCCATCCCTTGATGATTTTCCAATTCTGTAGGAGTTTGAAGATGTATTTCCTTCAAATCTTCCTGCTATGCCTCCTCCCAGAGTAGTGGATTTTCATATAGATCTTGTGCCAGGAGCTAAGAAAATATCAAGAGCAACTTATAGGATGACTAATCATGAGCTTGGTGAGCTAAAGACTTAGTTGGAGAAACTCTTAGAGAAGGGGCATATTTGACCTAGTGTGTCATCTTGGGGTGCACCAGTAATCTTTGTAAAGAAGAAGGATGGATTACTTAGCTTGTGCATTAATTATTGATAGTTGAACAAAGTAACCATTAAGAACTAATACCTACTTCCTATAATTTATGTTCTCTTGAATTAGTTATAGGGTGCCAAAGTATTTTTAAAGATAGATCTGAAGTTAGGTTATCATCAGTTGAGGATTGTGGATAGTGATATCCACACGACTACATTCTGTATGAGATATAGTCACTATGAATTCTATTTGGCCTCACAAATTTTCCAATTGTATTCATGAGCCTCATGAATGGGGTATTATTTACCTTTTTGGATAAATTTATGGTTCTATTCCTTGATGATGTTCTGATATATTCTCATAATGAGAAGTAACATGAGGAGCACCTGAGACAAGTGTTGCAGAAGTTGAGAAAGAACCAATTATATGGTAACTTGTCAAAATATGCATTCTATAGACCTAAGATACATTAGTTAGGTCATGCTATATTAGGAAATTAGGTCTTAATAGATCCATCAAAGATTAGGACCACCATGGATTGGCTAACACCAACTAGTGTCACTAAAGTGAGGAGTTTTATGGGACTAGTGGGATATTACTAACACTTTATTATAGTATTTTCTAGATTGGCACATCCAATCACATCTCTTCAAAGAAAGGGGAATAATTATGAGTGGATAGAGAAGTGTGAGAGAGCTTTCCAAGAGATAAAGAGAGCCCTCATGAGTGCATTGATCCTTGCAATGCCAGATCCTTCAACAAATTTTCTGGTGTGCACAGATGCGTCTTTGGATAGAATAGGGGTAGTCATTATCAAAGATGGATGACCTATTTCCTATGAGTCTAGGAAGTTGAATACTAATGAACTCAATTACCTTACTCACAACCTAGATCTTACAATAGTTGTTCATGCTTTAGTGAGGTGGAAACACTTCTTTCTAGGTCATAGATTCAAACTTCATTTTGACCACCAAAGCTTGCAGTACATAATTATACAGCAAAATATTAATGCTATACAAAGAAGGTAAATGGAGTTCCTTTGTGAGTATAATTTTTATGTTCATTACATCAAGGGAAATGAGAATGTGGTTACAAATTCCTTAAGTAGAAGTCACCATGAGCTTTCATCTATTCCTACATGCACCAATATGAGATAGCAGATCCTACATCATTTACCAACAGATAAGCTTTATGCAAAAGTTAGTTGGTGCATTTTAGAGACCCTAAGAAGGGGAGTATTTAGAGTATTCATTGGAGTCTAATAGAATTTTGCATCATAGAGGATGTATTTATGTACCTTCCATTGAGGGTTTGTGCAAGCTCATTATACTTGAGGCTTACATAGCACCTTATGCAACACACCCCAGTGTTAAAAAGTTACATGCAGATCTGAGGTAGTTATATCATTGGCTAGGCATGAGAGTATAGATTGCAAGTATTGTTGCGAGATGCCTTGAGTGTTAGAGGGTGAAGGTAGAGCACTATCATCTTGAGGGCTTCTTTAGCCTCATGAGATTCCAAAGTGGAAGTGGGATGCTATATCCATGGATTTTATTGTTAGTCTTTCCATGTCTTCTCACCTCCATGATGCCATTTTGGTGATGGCTGACACATTGACCAAGGTTTCCTACTTCTCACCTGTGCATACTACATACATAGCATGAGACATAGCTTAGTTGTTATTGCAAGACATTGTCAAACTTCATGACATTCCCCATAAGATCATCTCAGATAGAGACTCACTATTCACTTCATTCTTTTGGAGAGAGTTGCAGGTAACATTGGGCACTGCGCTCAATTTTAGTACAATGTATCATCCTCAAACTAATGGATAGACCAAGAGAGTGAATAAGGTTTTGGAGGACATGTTGTGTATGTATATGATGAACCATCAAGTCAAATAGGAGAAACACTTACATCTTGTTGAGTTTTCCTATAACAATGGGCACCATTCCTCTATAGGTATGCCAACTTATGAGGCCTTGTTTGAAAGACCTTGAAAAAACACCATTGTGTTGGGATAGGATTGAGGCTAGAGTATCTATTTGTCCTTAGTTAGTCAAGGAGATGGAGTAGCAGGTGATCTTGATTAGACAATGCCTTAGAGAGGCACATGATAGGTAGAAGAAGTATGCTGATGCAAAGAGGATAGATCAAGAGTATAATGTTGAAGATAGAGTCTTCTTGATAGTGTGACTACATAAGAGTCTGATTCAATTCAGAAGGGACTCTAAGTTTGCACCTTGGTTTGTTGAACCATTTGAGATCTTAGAGAGGATAAGACCAATTGCATACCATCTAGCCTTGCCACCTAGCATTTTATGCATCCACGATATGTTTCATGTTTTTGTACTTAGGGGATATATTAATGACAAGTCTCACCTTTTAGATTGGAATGTCTTGTAGGGGGAGTCAAATGGGTAGTTAGTACTGGAGCCTATCCATATTATTTCTCAATGGAACCTAGCTCTTTGAGGCTGAGAATTGGACAAGGTTAGGGTCCAGTGGGATTTTTATAATGAGGCCATGACTTCATGGGAGGATAAAACAAATATGAGATCTCAGTACCCATAACTTTTTGATGAACTCCAAGAGGAATTTCAGGCCTAGTTGGGAGGATGTGAGGCCTCACCCCAACCCATCATAGTACAACTAATACATTATTATTTTGATACATCATGACTCTACATGTTGAGACATTGTCGATTAAACTAGACATTATTATGTTATTTTATGTTGTGTGATGTTTTACTTTGAGATGCTTAATCATGTCATTTAAATGTTTTATGGCCATTCATATTTATCATGTAGTACAATAAATGAATGTAGGATTAGGAATATGATTAATACCTTAATTATGAAAATTTTAATTGTTAAATATATCAACAAAAATGAGATAAAAGTTATTTATATGGAAGATTGATGTTTTAACTTATGTGATTATTCAAATGAGTTTTAAATATATGGACATGATTTTTCTCAAACTATTGACGTGTGAATTCATTATTCAGGATTATTAGCCAAGAAATCTAATGAAGAATCAGAATTTGACCCTATGTACAATCTATGAAAACTAGGGTTGATTCTTATGAAAGATATAGACTTTGTTGTTTCATATATTATTTGTATCATAATTTGAGTGTGTGTATCATTTTTAAATTGTAAAGTATTTAATGTTTTGTAACATTGATCTTATAGTGTCACTTGACACTCGTAATTTGTATATGTATATCAACATGATAATTAGGATTAGCTGAGTAACCTAATAATCTAAGATCCAAATTAAGTCAGTAACCTAAAACTAATTAGTGGTAACCAGGGTTCATTACCCTAATTAGGGTTTAGTGGTAAGATTGCATTCCTAGGGTTTTTTGGAAAATTTAAATATTTGAAGCCAATTTAATAAGTCCTATAGGAAGAATTTAATGAAAACCAAGTGTCTAAGGGGTATGTGTATGGGTTGGGGGAATTTTCCACCCCTATAGACCCTTTTGTTGACTTTTGTGACCACCCAAATATATCATTTTTATTTTAGTGTTAAAATTTGAACTTCACCATGAGTTTGACAAGTTTACACTCCACCATAAAAAATTTTGTGATGATAGGATTGAGTTAGAAGACCCTAGAAGGCCTTAGTCAAATATGGATTTATTATAATTTTTGGGTGGTTGATTTAGGAGCCTATTTAGTTGCAAATTTAAGGGTTGAAGAGTGTTCACTCAATCTCTACATTTAGAGAGAGTAAAGCAAGGATTGAAGGAGGAAGAAGGGATAGCTCTTCTCAAAATTTTAGTCTATCATAACCATTTGTGAAGGTAGGAATCCTTCAAGTTCATGTTCTTCGTATGGTGTTTTTCATTTCTTAAGCAGTCTTTCTACATGTGTGTGTATTCATATATATGAAGAAACATGTAAGGGATGGGATTGTGTTGATTTTCTTAAATGTTTAGTTTTCATGTTTTGCATTGTGTTTTATGAGGGAAATTGTAAGGATTGTGTTGGCATTACTCACCCTTGGATAGGGTAGAAGTGACTATGTACGGGAGGAGGGCCTCGGTTGGACTTGGAGTATCTCCTCATGATGAGGAGAGGGAGAGTGTAGAGTGATATGGGCCCCTACTCATCAGTACAAAATATTTTGTGTTTTAGAAATTTAGAAATGAAAGAATAGAAGTTCTTGTGATTATAGCCTCGGAAGTGGCATATGCTTTGGTATTGTGATTGACTTCTCCTACCTTGAAAAATGTATTCTCTTTCTAGCCTGGTTCGATAAGGAACCTATTGTGTAAACCAAGGATGGTAGTAATTGGTCTAATGTGTCTTTTTGTTGAATCTATTTGTCTCCCAGTCAACTGCACTTCTCCATGGTTACCTTGATGTAAATTTTAGATTTCATAGTGGCTACCTTGATATGGAGCCAATCAGGAATTCAGAGTAGTTTTTTCAATTCAAATGTATGGGAGACTTCTCCTTGAGATAATGATCCTATTGTAAAAATTTATCGTTAACCTTATTTTTTGAAACCACTATGATCTCGAGTTTTCTTGCCTAGTTCTTTCCCAAGAGAGTCCTTGAATCAAGTGTTTGAAGAAAATGAATAAGAAGTGGCTAGTCCACATGTGTTGAAAAAAAATGAGAAATTTTCTTTCATATGATATTCTTCATGATTCAAATTCGTATGCATATGTTTAACGATAATTATATACAATTATGTTGTATAAGTTATGCAATTTGATTATGAACATGGATTAGAGGAAGTTTGATTTATATGATTGGTGTTTCATTTTGCATTTTTAGTAATTATGGAAAAGAGAAATATTCCTAACTCAAATGCATGTATATAATATCAAACACTATGCTATAATTCAACTTAGAGAAGAAATAATATCCCCTTGCCATATAAACTAAATTGTATTTGAAAATCTAACACTTTAAAAAAAAGGAACCTTAAAATAAATTCTCATTCTTAGAGAAAAATTTCTCTTTGCCCTTTGTATGGGAAAGATTTAATCCCCTTTTAGAACTAAGAATATTCTCTTTACATTCTCTTAATATATTTTTGGTCACACTTTTTTTTAAAAGAATAATGTAATTTAAAAAGGAATTAAAATAAATAAAAAGACAAAAAAGATATTCAACTATCCTATGTCTATCCTAAGTTTCACCTAATAATCTCTATCACCCACTAAAATTTTAATACAATTACTCTTAACATTATCACATAAACCTCTTAACACTTCCCCTATCTCTATTCACGACTTTCCAAGTGTAGCACTTCATGGGGGATAAGATCTACACATGAAAACCTTGGATCACATGCCCACATGAAGGCTCCTTGGAAGCCACCCTGCCTTGAGAAGGAAGGAGAGGTGGCTAGTAGGGAGGTACCACATGGGAGAGGGTAGTTGGAAGGGGAGTGGGAGTGTAGAAGAAAGTAATTGTCCCATGCATACTAGAGTCAGGTGCATCCTCCTTGGGCAGTGTTTGGTAGAGGGTGGGATAGTGCATGTAATGCCCCACCAAAGGATCCAAAGAATTAACCTAGAATTTCACTAAGTTTGGTAGCATTCTTTTTTTTTTTTAAACATGAAAGTAAATCACAAATATAACTTATGCATAATAACGGAAGCAATAGCAATGTCCATCTAAAATTGAACATAACATACATAATAGATTACATTCTTTAAAGATCCCTTAACGTTGAATTACATCTACGTCAACTAACATTATTGAATCCATCTAGTACAACACCCACATGAAATAATAATGATAAGTCCAATGTTTATACATTACATTTCCAAATTCTCAATCATCCACTATACATGTCATAGGGTATGAAAAGCCTGAAAGAATATACATATGTAGAATAAGTTACATCATCCTAATCTAATCCATGATACATCAAAGTAAATATAATCACATGATACATATGATACATGATCATAGAAGATATACATCCATCATAAAGATAAAACATAATAAACTAAGTGCATAGTTCCTCCCAACCATTAATAGCATCATTAGACCATCGTGGGCCCTAGCCGTCCCTCTGTGCATAACATTCCAAAATCATCGAAGAGATCATCGGTATTAACATAGTAGGAATGTCACTCCTAACATATACTATATCATATGCAGAAAGTAATCTAACATGAAAATATAAGCATAAGATAACATCATCTAACATATGCTAATCATTAATGAAAGGATACATATCCACCATCATGAAGGATCCATCAGCCACGATGTCTCAATGAATCTCAAATGATAAGAGTGAAAAAACACTACCACCCGACCGCGTGGTACCTAAGTGGTTCACTCCCACCGTGCTGAGGAGATAATCTCAAGTCCCAAACAGGCTATCCAAATAACACATAACATAAATCTCTATAAGACCATGAATCCTAAAAGTATACTAACTCAAAGGTTCCAATAACAAATTTGACATCTAATGCCAGAGGCACACAATGACATGTAGGAACCTACTATGCAAGCAGGAAAGTGTCATCGCATTTATCACGTACAAGTTACCCTAGTAGTTAGCTAAACTCCATGGGTCCATACTGATCTCATGCGGCCACTAGTATCCTCTCATACTGGCAAGGCATACTATGGAATGCAAGGTCGTAACCATGCATTCTCTCTACTCCCATCCTAGTCTATACAAGCACTCAAGGCATGGGCAAGAACCAAAACACTTATCTTTTTAGGTTCATTCAGTTAGTATTAGGTGTGAATGTTATCACTTATTAATCCAACTTACAATGAGTTACCCTGGTAGCCTCTTAGGGCCCCAACCCCCATTGCAAGCCACTTCCCGACAATGCATGCGAATATCCTACCCTAAGCTCATTTAATCATAAATCTCAAAATCACAAAAGATAATCCATAAAATCATCAAATATGCATAAAAGCATCAAATCTCCATGAGCAAGCATCCATAGAAAATCATGATCACAATAGCTCTCTATTGGCAACTGAAGTGTCAATGATAATCAAAAGTATTCATTGGTTCTCAATAACCAAAATATATCTCAATCATGCTGATCGAAGACTCCAAAATGGTTGAGTCAAAATATGTCACAACATGACATCATCAAGAATAAATCCACATTTTAGTCCCATCATGGTGACTAGAAAATAACCAAGGATAACTGATCGATGACCAAAAATGGTTAAGTCAAGTGTCTCATACATAGGAATCTCAACTATTACAATCAGTAATTACAACCATTACATAGAGCATTCCATCACATAACCATGGTGTTTATAAAGATTGAGATTAAAACATCATCATGACATCACAATCACATAACCCCCAAGCCTCTGGTAGACATCCTATAACTGATCAACACTAGTCAACCCAAAACCCAAAACAATAGCATAAAGAATACACAATGTAAACACATGTTTTGGTTTTGCTCGGTCAACACTAGTCAACCCAAAACCCAAAACTATAGCATAAAGAATACACAATGCAAACACATGTTTTGGTTTTGCTAAATTTACAACTTGAATTAAATGTAGAGGTTTCAGTTTACATTTTCCAATTTAGATATCAAGTAGAGAAATTTCATGTTTTACCTAACCCATGTATTTGTTTGATAGACAAATGTTTCTCCCCAAAAAACATTAGATTCAATTCTCTAATTGATCTAATAACACTTTGTTTGTATAAACTTTGTTGAAAAATGACATTTCCAATGAACCAATATTATCAACAAAATTTGCATATTTCAAAACTTTAACTTATAACACGTTCTAACAATTAACCTTAATTAAACTAAATTTAATTAAGTTAATTATTAATATCTTTTCATTTTAATAATAATTGATAAATTATTATTCATATTTTTAAATCATTTTAACTTTTACAAATTGATCCATCTATACAAATCATTTTAAATAAAATATTTATCTATAACTAATATACATATATTTATATACATATATATACATAAATACATATTTACACACACACACACACACACACACACACACACATACATATATATAAAATATACATATATTATAATATACCATGATATCATTTTATAAAAAAATCAAAATATCAAAATGTATCATGATAACCCACATAACTTAACATATAAAAATTTTAACAACTTTAATTCACAATGTGATTTATAAAAATCGCGTGGGCCAATGAACACCCCCACCACAGGTACTGCGAATCGTAGGTACACTGCAGTTGCAAGTACTGCAGATTGCAGGTACACTGTGGTCGTAGGTACCCTATGATC
This sequence comes from Cupressus sempervirens, assembly GCA_028749045.1. Taxonomy (NCBI): domain Eukaryota; kingdom Viridiplantae; phylum Streptophyta; class Pinopsida; order Cupressales; family Cupressaceae; genus Cupressus; species Cupressus sempervirens. The sequence goes on along the minus strand of CM053786.1, from coordinate 689,968,952 downwards.
TTCGCAGGCCTGCGGTGGGTGGGACATGAGATTCCTGCCTGCCTAACATATATAGTTGTTTTTTTTTTTAAATTTTATTTTTATGCAACATTTTTTTAATAATGTTTCTTCAACGCAATCACAAATCGTAATGCAATTTAACGAATTCTCGCTGCGGTAAGTTAATCAACTTTTCAAATAAATAAATAAATCACAAAAATCTACCTGGATTCTGATGCTAATTCGCTCTTCTTCAAAAAACCCGCAGAGCAAGCTCCTCCCTTGTTCAGAATTCTCGAGTCCTCCAATGCTCCAAATGCTCTCCAAACACTATGTCTAAGCTTCTAGGAATGCTTCAATATAAAGAGCTCTTAGGAAACATCTAGAATGCTTCTAGAAACAGCTAGAAGGTGTCACCAACTAAGTATGTGCCTTTTCCAAACTTCTAGATGAGTCATAGGGTTGTAGACACCATGTGCTTAATTGATGCACTAACTCCCGTGTTGTTGACATATGAGAAATGAAAAGGTGCATTAACTCCCATGCAAGCTTATAACTCCAATTTACTTTTTATATAATTTCTATTAAAAAATTTATAACTTTCATTTTAATTTTTATAACTTTTATTATTATTATTTATTTATTAATTTATTATTATTTTATTATGATTATTAATTTTAATTTCTAATTTTCTTTTATTTAATTCTTTTTTCCTCAATTAATTCTCATTTAATTAATTATAAACAAAATATCAAATATCATGATATTTTATATTAATTTTCTCAAGTAATTAATTTATTAATTAAATCTATTTATTAAGACTTAATTAATAGAAAATTCACCATAGATCTCCAAGATAAAATATGAAAACCCATCATAGAGAAATTCACACAAAATCAGTCTAAAGGGTTAAAAGTCATGAAATATGTCATCCAACACATTCGGTGATTAAAATATCGAGATACTTGTCCTATATCACTAGGACAAATGGTTTAAGGGTGTGGGATTTGGACTTGAGAATTTATCTCCCTTCTCTTATCATTGAGATAGTATAATAGGGTACGCTCATCCTGGCAAATTCAGCGAAGTCGATACCCGGTACCTGCAACTTGCAGAAAAACCATGCATGTACATACAATATATATAGTGCTAAGCTAAATAGAAAATGGCAGGAAGTGGTGCATCGTGTAGATCCTGACTAAGCAAGTGGCTACAACTCTCTTCCTTAAGCATATCAAAAATGCCATACAATAAGGAAACACACACACCATACACGTGCAAGTATGGGGTAAGTATCCATAATAAAGCACATGAAATAATAAACCATCTGACTAATCATCAACAATAACTAAAAGCAATGTAATGATAATCATGCATACATGAAATGTAAAATCTAAATGATCTCAAAACAATACCACTAATCCATCAACACAAAGCTAGTCTAACATAGTCTGATAATGACAACAACAATGTCCAGAAAAGATGTGAACGAGGGTAGGCACTACAGTGCACCTTCCCACTTAGATGAGGTGTCATGCAGGTAGTAGAGGATAGGTGGGATTAGAGGTAGTTAAGGGGGTAAGGTTAAAGGAAGGTTAGTGATGGGGGTTAGGTGTTAGGATATGTTAGATCTACTAAAGTTAGCTAGTTAGGTGTTAGGTTTTGTTAGATATTAAAGTTAGTTAGTTAGGTGTTAGGATTAGTATAGTTAGTTATTTCTATATGTTGTTTTTCTAGTAAGTGTTAGTAAGAAATTTAAGATTATATTAGTATATATCATAATTTAAGATAAATAGAAATAGTAATTTATTATTATTACTTTAGGTTAATTTAACTTAATTAAAAAATATTTTTATCATGTAAAATCTAATTAATGTTAGTTACGTTTAGAATACGATTGATAGATAACATTAAATTAATTAATATTAATATAGTGAAATTTAAGACCTGATTTTAGATGTGTAGAAGATGATCAATATGTTAGTTAGGTATTAATTGGTTCAATTAATGAATTCTATTGTATTAAATGTTAGTTTTGAAAAAATATATGTTATGTTATGATTTAGAAACCAATTGTTCAATATTTAGTTATATGTTAGTCATGGTGATTAATAGTTAGGAAACATTATATATATTTAATAGGTTTAATTAATTTCGTTAATTAGGGTTATGTGTTATTTACTTGGAAAGGAACATTTCCACTTTAATTATGTAATCATTAGAAAATGGGAATGGTTAGAAGTAGAGTAATTTTTTTATGAGTTAAAAAAGTTGAAATTCATATTATGATTGGAAGAATGTATTTACCCTTTTATTTGATTTAATGAAACATTACATCATCCTTCAGTAATAAATCTTTAGGTAAGAAATTCAAGTATTGCTAGCGAAACTTATATCTGCATGTCAACATCCCAATAGTTTAACTTGTAAAACAAATATATAGATTAATATCAAAACCTAATGTGTCATGTGAGTCATAGTCAAACATATATCAACATAGTGGACTTATTAACCTTTATGGAAGAAAAAACATTTGTGTGTTTTGCCCTATTATTTGGGCATGACAAAGAGAATAACTTAATAGAAAGTCATTATTTGTCTTTTAAATATTTTTTTAATAATTTGTAGGATGTCATCACTTTATCTCAACAATTGGATAATTTTAGGGATTATAGAACAAAGCTTGCAAATTGAACGATGAGAATAATGCTAGTAAGACTATATCAAGTGCCATATTCGGTATAAGTATGGGGGCTACTTATTTTATTATTAATTATTAAAAGAATCCATTAAGAAGGGCACAATACACACTTCAAAATTTTGAAGACCTTCTCTTACATGATCTAAAATCCTTCATTGAGCTAAAATAGTTTGCAAATAAATTTTCTAATTTATTGTTAGAGTTTTAATAAGTATTATGGTTTGGATGCATTTTGGATAGGATATTTATAATGAAGGTACAACTAAATTTATAACCATTGGGTTCCCTCATATTTTTTGTTTTCTTATAACAATTACTTTATATCACTTGTTCAACTATACTTGTGTGGATAAGTACAACAATGTTGAAACTCATTACAACAACAAGCTGAAAACTTAATTAGACTCCATGAAGCCAACTCTATTTGGGCTTCAACTTGTCTATATAGATATTTACAACAAGTTTCTTCACATGATCCAATATCCTAGCAAATATAGTGAAAAAATAAAATTTTCTTGGATTAAAAATTTAACTAAACATGTTTTGTGGTACTCAAGCTCACAAATGAAAGCATTTTTTTTTGGGACAAGGTTTGAAGAAGTAAGGAAAGGTTGTTGCAGAACAAGAGATATTAAACTAGCTCTACTTTGTAACAAACTAAGTAAAACTTGTGATGATGTTTCTAAATACTTATTTAGGGATAGTGTCCACCCAATGAGTAGAGCTTATAGCATATTTTCTAATGAAATTTAGTCAAGCTAAAAGTGTTTTTCTTGAAATACTATCCTCATCTCCTAGATTTAATTCACTCCCCTACATTTCTTGTACTCATTTATGTAATCTTTCAATGTATGCTAGTAACTATTTTCAATATATAATCCAATATTGCCTCAAATCTTAAGGTTTTTCATTCTGATTGGTAATCCATGACTATTATATTTTGCACTAATAAATATCTTCAAAAAGACTCAAATAGAGTTTGAATGTAAGGCTTACCCTCCTCAGTAGATTTTATTATATTAACTAGTTGGTGGATTTTTGTTCCACCCAAGCATGATTGGTTTTGACCACAACAATTTACTTCTAGAAGAAGCACAAAAGAGATTCATCATGATCATCAAGGCCTCTACATTTTCTTCTTATAAGGAATTTTTTAATATCATCAGCAAATTAGATGTGAGATAGATCTTTTTTGTTAGGACAAGTGGTGTCTTTAAATTTATGGAAGCATTTTTTTCCCCTCATAATATAGTACATGGAAACATATTCAACACAATAATAGGAGGTGCAAAGGAGCATTCCTTCCTACCAAAATAGATAAACATAATGCTTTAGACCTCACTCGATTTACTTAACCACTTCTCTAGAATACTACATAAATGTGTTAACCATATGATAGAACTACATAGGGAAACCAAAACCATTAGTCATTATATTGGTGAAATTATGTTCTATGTGGAAAAATGTTTTTGTAAAGTCAATTAATAGTATAGAGGATGTTTTATTTAGTTCTTTCACCTAGCTCATTGTCTCCCAATAGGTAATAGTTTTATTTGAAATATACCGTTGTTTTAGATATCCATTTTGAGTGGAATTTTATGTTTTTGAATGACACTTTCCACCATTCTAGGAAAAGTCTAAGAAATAATCTTATAGCCTAACACAATGAGTAGTTTTATAGGCCAAAAATTTATAAAAATTCTTGTTTTTATCTTTGTGGATGAGCTTATTAATCCTAGAATCAATCTTATCGTCCTCCTAGAGTTGTATCATACATCTCAAGTAGCTCATCTCCAATCAACACTATTTTATCTTATAAAACTCAACTTATTATTCTTGAGGCCTAAGAGCCTCATCATTATTGAGATCAAGAACAACCTTGTTTATGTCTTCTATGGTATTATCATTAATCATATTATAAGTGTCCATGCCTTTTAACTTTATTTGAATAATGATATAGATCTTAAATTTGACATCTTCTTTTTCCTACATATTATCCTCCAATTTAAATATAGTACCAAAAAAGTATTTTAAGGTATTTGGGATTTACATATATTTTGAAATATTCTTCTCATTTTCAATAAAATGCTCTTATATATTTTTCTTATATTTTAGTCTTGTTTTCATCTTATAACCTATAATTATGATTTTTTATACACTTTATAATGAATTATTGGCTTGCTAGAGGATATCATTAACATTAATATATAATAATTTTCTTATGATTCTTCTTGATCTCTATGCAAAACATTATTAAAAAATATTTCCACTCTTCCCATATCTTAGCCTTTCTTTCATTTGTTTATCTAAAAGAGTCCATTCTAACTAGTGATATTTTCATTCCATATTTCCCTAGCACCATGCATGCTTTTTTTCTCTACTAAGGATTCTAATAATATCAATTACCTATAAAATAACCATGCGTTATAGAAGCCTTGAGTTTAAGGAAAATGCCTCTATTCTAACCTCTATGTACCTCATTGGGATTTCAAGGTTCAATGCTTATATCCACTATATAATGGTTAGATAGAGTATAATCTTCTATTGTCTTATCCCTTCAACATTCTTAGATGGAAGTGTTAGCATTAAAATCTTGTTGGTAGGTGCAATACCACCCACCTAGTTACTATCAATAAGATCAATTTGATGCAAAACTTATCGATAGATTTATTATTATTATTTTTCAAATAAAAGGAACAATTTTTTTATCATTTCATAACATACTTACATAGAAGTGCTAAAGGAAAGTATATCAAGATTATCATCAAAATTGATTGAATTGAACAATGATAATCAAATACCATATGTCATCAAAAAAATTAAGAAGTAAATTAGTCGACATCAAATAAATATAAATAATTATAATTATATTTTTTTATTATATATTTCAAAATGAGAAAACACAAAATCTATAAACAAACATACAAAAATGAAAGAAGTCAAGTAAAACACTATCTATAACAATAGACTATATACAATAATAATAATTAATTAGAAATGAAAATAATAGAAAGAATAAAAAAATAATATGAGCCATAGAACACAAATCCATAGTAAATTATTTCTAGAATAAATACCAGGTTGGTTAGCAATGCTTACAAAATGTGTGTGTGTGTGTGTGTGTGTGTGTGTGTGTGTGTAGACAAAGTGTTGTCTTAAAAAGACCAATTGATAGTGTAGCATTAAATAAATACAAATTTCAATTTGAATTCATTCATATTAAATTAATTTTTTAACTAGCATATTTGGATCCACAAAGTAAATTTATATAAAATATTTGAAAATATATTAAAATTTGAAAGGAAAAAAAAAAAAAAAAAATCAAACTCTTTCTTTTTTTATTCTTTTTATTAAATAAAATAGATAAAATTTTAATTTTCTAGATCTTTAGTACTCATTGCACACATAGAAATTTTTTAATGAGCTTTTTTCTTGATTGGTAAATGGCCGAAGCCTTTGTATTATAGTAGATGAATAAATAAGAAGTTACAGATTACTCCGTTCAAACAAGCACTGGTAGGAAAGAATGGAGAAAGAAAACCTCTAGTCTTACCTAGTACTGAAGCCCAATATTATAGAAATATAAAAGAGGCATATCCCAATGTGTATACAACTCTAATGATCCTAATTATACATGATGTTCAAACACTATAATTACAAAGAAAGCTCAAGGAAGATTGAGAGATAGAGAAGGCAAGTTCCCAACAAAGTGCATTGTAATTCCATCCATGATGAAAAGGTCTACCAAACATCTGCATGACAAAAAATAACTATCTTCCTAAAGGGGATAAGATAGAAAAATCCATGTGTAAAGGGAGGAAGAGGAAAGGATAAAAACCAAACACCAAACTATTTAAACTCTTCATAACAAAGTTCTAAATTAGTGATTCCATACATTCCTAGTTTTAGTTGACCACATCTCAAAAATACATATTAAAATTTAAAACATTGAGAATTAACAATTAAATTCCAAAGATTTACTTTATCACATGTTAGGAATTTATCGTAAGTATACTGAACATTAAAAGTAATAAGTATCCTAAGCCATTCAAAGATTTATTAGAAGACTTTTATGTTATACTTTTAACTAGTTTTTATTTAGAATGTATTTGGTATTCAGAATCCCCTCAAAACTTAACTCAAGAACCATCTTGGTAAAATTAACTAGATAAAAAGGTTAAGATACTCATTATACCTTTTGCTACTTATCATATCATGTGACTATGAATGGAGAAGTACTAAATTTTTTTAAAATACTATTTTATAACTCGAAATTATTCAAATAACCAACTTGATGATTGCTCTGCTTAATTCAAAATAAATCACAAACTCAAACTAGAGAGATGAAGGGTAGGGAAAAACCTTAATCTTTGGTCTGCATTCAAAACATAGGCAAACAAACCCAAATTTATATATAAATTCCTCACAACTACAAAACATCTTGTTTCTCTAACTTTGCCTCCTTAATGATTAATCGCTAAGAGAAAGCCATTGAATGTAGGTCAATGCTCTTACATTAACTAAATTATTTATTAATAAAACCATTAGTAAATTTATATACCAATTGTTCATTAAACCATTTGTATTATCCATACTAATAGGATTCTAGCTCATATCCAAAATGCCAGAATATGTAATTCCATCCACACTAGATTTAGGCTACCTTAAGACTAACCATATAACCTTATACTATATCAACTATACTTATAAGGAGCCTTGATACAACAGAGGTTGTATCCAAGTGAAGAAACAAAAGGAAAAACCAAAAAGGGCCTCTCCTAGGGCCATAACTAATTCTAAACTACTACTATGATAAAATTAAACCTAAGCCCAAAAAGACTTTCATAAACATAGCAAGGCAAAAACTTGGGTCATCACAAGGCCTTTTTAATGTCAAGCCTCCTCCTCTTTCTTCTAGCAAACCATGACTATGTCCTTGGCTTTGTCTGCATCATCTATTATTGACCTTAGTGGAAACACATATGTTGTAAGCTCTCTACTAGATTTTATAAAATTTGGTAGTGTAAATTCCAATCTACCCTAATTATCAAAATTGATATCTGGCTCGACATAGGCTTCAAATGCTTGAATATAGTTGATCAACAAATTCTTGTTAGGGTCTTCATGAACTCATCTCCATCTCTACAAGAAATTAATACTAGCCTCCATTTTTGGCCATGCATTGAAGAATTTTATACTATCTCTAACAAACATAGATGGCCTTCTAATGACATTAACAAGTTGAAGCTCCGCTACTTCATGTGCCATGTAGACCTTAGGGAGTGGGATACATGATTTCACATCGATGGTCATGAGTGCATTTTCCAGACCTTCTAGCTAGGTGAAGTCAAAGATGTTATAGCATAACCTAACTATTTCCCCTTTCTCAATATTATCCCTAACTAGGTAGCCTATAAATGAACCTATGGTAGAGTTGTTGGTTCATAAGGTATAATCATAATTAAACTCCATCTCCCATATATCCCAAGAGATAGAAAACCTAGTAACATTATCTACTATATTTAGGATCCTAGTCCACCTATCCTATTTCATAGACCCTTTGAACACCATTGTCCTCTCTTCTTCAGTGTGAAAAAGGGAGATTGAAGACTCCATTCTAATAGAGTAACTATAGGGATTCCAAAGTAAGAAGAGTCATGATAAGTTTTAGAAAGTTGTACCTTAAATAACAAATGTCAAAACTTAGGGTGTTAAGCATTGATTAATCTTGGCTCACATGTATGAAGTAAGTTATTAAAGGACACTAAATATATCAAAACTAATATTTCATGATTATTTCCTAGGTACTACATGAATACAAATAGAGCTTCTTGCAATGAGTGTATTTCTAATAATTGCTTCTTTGAATGATGTGAGATTGATCCTCTAAATTGTCCTTTACTCTAAGCCTAAGTATTTAAACTAACTTTATTTAATTATAACCTTCTATGTGTATAAAGTATTCTCCATCCACTCCTTGATTCACCAACTTATGAGTGTCTAAATTACCTTCATGATAGATATGTTGAATTCTAATCTCCTCAAATTGATCTATAAGGCTTAGTATACTTTCTAGTTTAGCATTTAAAATAAAATTAGGTATATGTCACTTTCTTACTATATTTAAGATAATTTGTGAGTCTCCTTCAATGATTAATTTTGTAATATTCATCTTTATATTTAATGTTAAGTCTTCTTGTAATGCTTCTAGTTTAGCTATGTTTCTAGTTACATTACCTAATGGTTTATCCCATTTTAATAGCCAAACTCCATTTTTTTATTTTACTATGCATCCCAATCCAACTTTCTTAGGATTACCTCTAGATGCTCCATCAAAATTTAATTTCTTCAACCCAAATGGAGGTCCTACCAATTTTCAGTTTTTTCTAGCTATAATATCCATTTTAGGGTAAACTAATTTTAGTTTGTGGTGATTGATTAGGGAAGTACTATACATACCAATGGCTAATATTTGGCAATTAGTTATTGCTTATATTTGCCAATTTATGGCCAACATGTTGCAACTAGTTTTTACCCTAAAGAAAAATAAATACTTGTATAAAAGGGCTTAGGTTTAATGATTGTAAATTTTGAGTGATGCAAAAATTGGTTCTTGTAGTAGTATTGAGCTGTAAGGGATTATAGATTGTAATTAGGTTGTAATCACTAGATTGTAATTATATTGGACTTATTGTTTGGTGGATGTAGCCCAGGGTTTGGGTGAACCATGTTAAATCTTGTTGCCTTGTGTTCTTTTTAGTGCGGTCTATTATTTTTTTTTATTGTTTATATTTGCATGTAATTGTTATTTCTATCTGAGGTTTAATCCTAACAAGTGATATTAGAGCCTTTTTTTTAGATATCCTCCATAGGAAAGTCTCACAATTGAGTGGAAATGATGGAAAACGAGGGTAAGCTAAGGGTTGACAAGTTTAATGGGCATAAATTTTGTTATGGAAGATAAAAATGGAAGATTATCTTTATCACAAGGACTTGTTGAAGCCGTTGGAAGGAAATACCATGAATTAGGGATCTACGTCAAATGACAACTAGGATCTTTTAGACAGAAAGGCACTTGAAAGCATTTGATTATGCATGGCACCATCAGTGGCATTTAATATTACAACAGCAAAGATGATAGAAGAGTTGATGAAAACACTGACAAAACTGTATGAAAAGCCCTTCACTTCAAACAAGGTATTTCTCATGAAGTATTTATTTAATATGAGAATAGCAGAAGGTGGATCTATTGTGAATCATTTAAATGAGTTTAATACTATTAATAGTCAGTTATCTTCTACGTGTATCAATTTTGATGAAGAAATTAGGCCTCTCTTGATTTTGTGTTCTTTGCCTGAAAGTTGGAACGACTTGGTAATGGGTATGAGTAATTTTCTTCCTGGATCTAGTACCCTAAAATATGATGATGTGATTAGTGTTGTTTTGAGTGAGGAAACATGTAGGAAATGCTCAAGTGGATCTACTTTAGGAAGTGCTTTGAATGCACAAAGTAGAGGTAGAATGACTGAGAGAGGAAGTAATTCCAAAAATCAAGAGGAAAGTCAAAAAAGATGAGGTATCAATCGAGAGAACTGAACAACTACTGGTATTATGGAAAATTGGGGCATTAAAAGAAAGATTGTTGGACTCAAAAGAAAAATGAAGGAGATAAACAAGATGGAGACAAGGAAGCAAATGTGGTGAGTAACAAATGCAAAGAGGATTCTTTGCTTCTATCTTTAGAAAGTGTTGATGATTCATGGGTTTTAGATTGTAGTGATTTGTTTCATGCTACACCTCATAGAGGTTATTTCATCAATTATGTCCAAGGGGATTTTGGGCTTCTTTATTTGGAGGATAATGAACCCTATCAAATTTTTGGAAAGGGAAAAGTTAAGATTAAGTTGTAGAATGGGAATCATTGGCTACTACATGAGGTAAGACATGTCCCAAGGCTAAGTAGAAATTTAATTTTAGTAGGGAAACTTGGTGATGAGGGTTTTGTAGTTACTTTCATCTGCCATGAAAGATGAAATGGAGTCTTTGCTGAAAAAAAAGACATGGGATTTATGCAAGTTGCCTATAGGTAAAAGGGCTTTATAGAATAAATGAGATTATAGGTTAAAAGAAGAGGATGGAGGTAAGAGAATATTTAAAGCCAGGTTAGTTGTAAAAGGATTTGGATAGAAAATGGCATTGATTTTGATGAGATATTCTCTCCTATTGTTAAAATGACTTCTAGTCACACTATTTTAAGTATTGTGGCTACTAAAGATTTGCATTTGGAGTAGCTTGATGTTAAAATAGCCTTTCTTTATGATGATTTAGATGAAGAGATATATATGGCTCATCCATAGGGATTTGAGGTCAAAGGAAAGAAGAACTCAGTGTGCAAATTGAAGAAAAGTTTATATGGCTTGAAGCAAGCACCTTGACAATGGTATCTAAAATTTGATAGTTTCATGCATGAGCATGGATATAGTAGGTTTCATTTAGATCATTATGTTTATTTTAAGGGATTGTATGATGAGAGCTACATTATTTTATGTTTATATGTTAATGATATGCTTGTAATTAGATCTAACATAGAACTCATTCAGGGGCTAAAATGCTAGTTAGCACATGCATTTGCTATGAAGGATTTGGGGGAAGAAAAAAAATCATTGGTATGAAGATTTGCAGAGATAGGAAGAATAGAAAATTGATGCTATCTCAGGCTGATTATATTGAGAAGGTGTTGCAACATTTCTCTATGAAGAATGCTAAAGTTGTCAGCACACCTTTACCTAGTCATTTGAAGTTGACTAAGTAGATGTGTTTGAAGAAACAAGAAGAGGAGGATAAGATTTCCAAGGTACCCTATGCTTCAGCTATAGGAAGCTTGATGTACACTATGGTATGTACTAGGCTAGATATTGCACATGCAGTAGGAGTCCCTAGTAGCTATATGAGTCATCTAGGAATTGAGCATTAGAATGCAGTCAAATGGATTTTTAGATATTTGAGAGGAACATCTAGTAAGTGTTTACACATTGGGGCCTCTACTACTAAATTACAAGGCTATCTTGACTCAGATTTGGTAGGGGATATTGATACCAAGTAGAGTACTGTAGGTTATATATGTACTATTATTTGGGTAGCTGTAAGCTAGGTTTCTAGGCTATAGAAGATTAATGCTTTATCCACTACAGAGGTAGCCAAGGAGATGATATGGCTTCAATTCTTCTTGGAAGAATTGGGAAAACCTCAAAGGGATAACTATTTTTTAACAGATAGCCAAAGTATCATTCATCTTGCAAATAATTTAGCTTTTCATTCAAAGACAAAACATATTCAATTGTGGTACCATTTCATTTGGTTAGTTTTGGATGATGGAAAGTTAAAGATGGACAAGATACATATAGATGAAAATCTAGCGGATATGTTTACAAAAGTAGTGACAAGGGAGAAGCGAAATTCCTCTTCAGTTTTGGTTGGTCTTCTAGACTGAGCAAGAATCAAAGAACAACATATTCTAGGGTGGTTTGATCTAGTGGAAGCCTCGTATGGTAGTGGTATTGCAATAGGATCAGTCTCCAAGTGGGAGATTGTTGTCTAGTGTGCAATTTGATCAATCCCCAAGTGGGCAATTATTAGTTTGTGGTTACTGATTAGGGAAGTACTATACATACTTCATAAATTCTTTGGGGTTCATGGCATCCCCTTGATAAAAATAATTTTGGGCTAATATTCACCAATTGGTTATTGCTTATATTTTCCAATTTATGGCCAACATGTTCTAACTAGTTTTTACCCTAAAGTAGAAAAAATACTTCTATAAAAGGGCTTAGGGTTAGGGATTGTTTCATTATGAGTGATTGGAAAATTGGTTCTTGCAGTGGTATTGGGTAGTAAGGATTACAAATTGTAATCAAGTTGTAATCATTGGATTGAAATTATATTAGATTTGCTATTTGGTGGACATAGCCTAGGGTTTGGGTGAACCACATTAAATATTGGTGCCTTGTGTTCTTTTCTATTTGATCTATTATTTTCTAATATTTTTATTTTTGTCTAAGATTTAATCCTAATAAATAAGGGGGAGTTAATTAGATGTAGCCAATTTTTCCTCATATATTCTCATCCCATTCTAAGAATGTATCTTTGACTTTAGGTCTATTCCTAAGATGGCAATTCATAATTTCTATGATTGCTACCTCAACTTTGTTAAGAAACAATGTCTTGGTAAATTCTATAATTTGAAATATTTGTCTATTCATTTCCTTCCATATTTCTTACACAATGATTGTAGGTGTGAGATTCCATAATTTGTCATAGATGCTAGCCCTATTCTTCATAGGCCAGCCTCTAAGAAGTCCCTGAATATCTTGAGGGAGAGGAGATGTCCAATTCAATTTATTCTTAACCCAATACCAACATTCTTGAGGAAAGGAGCACTCTAATAAAATATGCTCCATATTTCTAGAGTCATTTTTGCATAGAATACATCTAGATGATCATTCAAACCCCATTTTAGTGAATCTATTAGTAGTAAGAATCTTATTTTGGATTGCAGCCTAGAGGAAGATACCTGCCTTAGGTAGGCAAGCCAAATCCCAACATAAATCTATGGGAATAAAAATATTATCCCACATTTGTGAGTTAAATATAAGATTTTATCCTAGCTTAACTTTGTATATTTGATCCTGAGATTCTCCCTATATGAGTTTATTTTCTCAATTATTATAGATCACCAATCTTCCCTTGAGGATAGTTTCATCTATAATCAATATATTTACATTATCCAAAGATTTTCATGCCCAAGTCTCAATCTCATCAATCCTTATCAAGGTATTAGCATCTGAAACCTTGGGTCCCCATAGTTTAATGAAGTCATTAATATTGTTTCTTGGTATTCTTAATGATCAAAGCATGACCATCCCATGAATCTTCCGAAAACAATGCCTTGTATCCTCTACCTAAATCCCAAGTTAGATATTTGCTGACCAGAGGCCTACACTTTAATATAAAATTCCAATTTTCTGAACCACCTGGTGGATTTTTTATTCTAAAAAGAGAGGAAGGGTCCAGTGGATTTAGATATTTATTGTAAAGTATTTTTTTCCCATTTCTTATCTTTTTCCTTATAGAAAAATTGTACTAGTTTTGCTCCTAATGCCTCATTTTACTAGCTGAGATATTTTATGTTGAAGCCTCCTTAATTCTTTCATTGACATATCTTAGCCCACTTTATTAATGCTTGTTTCCTTTTCTCTTCTGTTCCACTCCAAAATAAAATTGAAGTTTACCTTCCAACTTTTTATAAGGGTAGCTAGTAGAGGAAGACAAGATAGAGGCTAAGTGGGAATAACTAACAGAACATATTTAATTTTTGTTACTCTTCCTGCTTTATTCAACCATTTTCCTTTCTAAGATTGTTTATTTTTTATTCTTTCTAAGATATTGTCCCATCCTTTTTTTCCTAACTCCTTCTTCTAATTATATCCCTAAGTATTTACATGGAAAGTTACTCTTTTTGTATCCCATTTGACTGCATATATATATTCATCCATGTCTCTTGGGGTGTTTAAAAAGAAATTTTCTAATTTTTTGCATTCACTTTTTTTCCTAATGTTGCTATTTAATCCAATATAATTTGTTTAAAAGCTATGGTTTCTTCCTTGGTATAGATTCCAAGAAGAATGGTATCATCAAAAAACTATTGATGAGTTGTATTTGGTACATTCTCTATTATAGCAATACCTTTAATTAATCCTTCACCTTGTGACTTTTGAATTGCTCTACCAAATGCTTCTACCATTATTATGAAAAAAAAAGGTGACAAGTAGTCTCCTTGTCAGATACCTCTTGAAATCTTGAAGAATCCTTCAAGAGTACCATTAATAAGAATAGATATTTTTGGAGTAGATATGTAGTTAAAGATTACATTTATCCATTGCTTAGAGAATCCAAACTTTTCTAGGCATTTACATAAAAACTTCCAATCTACTACATCATAGGATTTTTGTGTATCTAACTTCATAAACTTAGAGGCTTCTTTATTTTTAACAACTAAATGTATAGTTTCCTATATGATGGATATTCCATCAAGGATTACTAGGTTTGTTATTCTGAGATAATTCTTGGGAGCAATGTTTTAATCCCATTTTCTATTGCTTTGGAATAAATTTTATATATTGTATTACATATTCTACAGGATGATAGTCAAAAGGAAACATAGCTACAGATTTTTTGGGTATTAATGCTAGGAAAGTATGATTAATTTCAGTCAAAATTGATCCCCCATTCCTCGCTGCCTCAATTTTTTTCCATAATTCTTCTCCTAAGATTTCGCAGTATTTTTGAAAGAAAAAATCTTGGAAACCATCATGCTCTGAAGATTTATCTGAATTGAGATTGAAGAGGGCTATTTTTATTTCTTCTTTTGTAAAAGGTTTGTTGAGTTTCAAATTTTCATTATCAATCATTACTTTTGGTAAAAAAATTAACATGATTTATTGCTTTGTTAAGTTCGATGAGTCGTAGTTGTTTAATAGACTCTCATAGTATCTGATGAAGGTTTGATCTTTTTCTATTGTATTATCAATAATACTACCATTATTATCTTTAATTTGAGTAATAGTTTTAAGAGCTCTATTATGTATGGTACTATTGTGAAAGAATTTTGTGTTTCTATCTGCTTCTGCTAGCCATCTTCCCTCAATTTTTGTCTCTAGAAGAATTCTTATTTTACTAGAATGTCCTCTTGTTTAGCTAGTAGTTCTTTTTCTTTATTGAATTTTTCATTATCCATACCATTTTTGAAAAAAATAAATTATTGAGTTTTTTGAGATCTTTTTCATTATTCAATTTATCTTGGAATATATTATTGAAATGTGTTTTGCATCCACTTTTGTATGTTTTCTTTAAGCATTTTAAGTTTTGATATAGAACAATACATCTTTGATCCTATAAACTTGCCTTCATCCCACCATTGTTTAATGTTTTCCATGAATGTTTTATCTAAGAACCACATCTTTTCATATTTAAAAGGATTCCTATTAGGTTTTTTTTTTTTTTCTAATTCAATTTTAATTGGATAATGATATGATCCTACTATTGGCTATATGGAGGATGTGATCGAGAAATCCAATTTTGCTAATTCTCCTTTGTAAAAGAATTTCTTCAATTTTTCTACAATATAACTAAAGTCTTTTCTTTTGTTATTCCATGTGAGTACTCCATTGCTGATGGGTATTTCTCATAGTTTATTACTCTGATCCATTCTTTGAATTCTATTTTGGCTCTTGATAAAGTCTAAGAACCTCAAATTTTCTCTTTGTGGTCCAGAATGGCATTGATCTCACCTCCTATGACCATTTTTGTCTCAGGATTTAACTTCATGAATGCAGTTATTTCATCTCAAACTTTCTTGTTTTATGTAGTCTATGTTGGTCCATAAACATCAATGAGAATGAACTAAATATTATGCTTGTTTCTTGATACCTCACTCCCCATCTAGTTATTATTTGATACTATAAATTTGATATTAACTGCTCTAGTATTCCAAATGATCCTCATTACTCATGAAGCTCCAACTGATTCCTTCATTTCTAAATTCCATTTGCCTAGTCTTTTCCCTAATTCCTCCCCTTCTTCTTTGTTGATCTTAGTTTCTTGTATCATAATTATGTCTGACTCAAATAGTGTTAGGTAACATTTTAACATTCTTGGTTTAATAGGAGCATTCAGGCCCCTACTATTCCATGTAATGATCTTCATTGTTCTTCAAGAAGGATCTTCCCTTTTCCCTGATTTAAGAACCTCAAATATCTTTTTTTTCTATTTAGCTTGGCCATCTACTTATCTTAATTCCTTTATTGATTTCCTTCCTCCTTTTTTTTTAGATTTTCCACAATTTGGAGTTCTGAATAATTCCTAATTGATTGAAATACCCAAATTATCTATACCTATTTGGTTATTATTTTCTTTCGTTGTTTCTTCCTTGTCTACTTCCTCATTTATTAAATCTTTTATAATTTGTTTTGTTATTTCATTTTCTTCTTCATCTATATCTGTATCATTTTCTAAGCTTTCCTTTTCTTGTGTCTTTGGTGTTTCTTTCAGTACATCGAGTTCTTCCCAATTTTTGTGACTTACCAATTTGTTGTCTTTGTATTGGTATCTACTTGAATGTTCTCTTTAGAGTCCTTAAGGAAAGATTCTACTTTTGGAGGAACCAAATATTCCTCTATTTTATCCATATCCTCTAGAGATTTTATTCAAAAGATATCTTTTCCATGTATTGGTGTTTGCCAAAATTTGTAACTTTCCTTCTTTGCTTTCTTCTTAATCATTATATTGCTCCATTGTTCTGAATTTGTTGTTGGAGTTATATATTCTTCTTCCTATTCTTCTAAAGACTTTACTAACTATAATTTCTTCTATTTGTTTCATTTCCATATTTACTTGATGATTCATATCTTCATTATTCATCATAATTTTTCCATCCCAAAATTTTTTACTGTTGTTTTCCTCTAATTTGTTTGTTTTTGTGATCTATTTGTTGTTCTCTTAATTCATGTTCCTGGTGAAATTGTTCCCCTAACATAGTCTGATCTTCAATATATGCCTGTAGTAGCTTGATCTCATGTGTCATTTTATACCATTCCTTAATGCTTCTTTCTATTTTTGTCAAGATAACATTCTCCCTATAAAAAAATTTGGATTCTTTTAGAGCTACTACTATTGTCATTTTCTTATATATTCCTTTAGTTCTCTTTTATGATACTTTTGAGCATTCCTACTATCTTTGATCTATACTCTTTGTTACTACAGGTGTACTTAATTTTTGTATACTCTGCTCTATACTCTTTCTTTTTGCTAATTCTTCTACCTTCTTATTCTTAACCTTGTCGATTACTTTAGCCTTCCATTCTATCTTCTCCTTTATTCTGATGCTACTAAAGGATTCCTCTATATTTGAAATATTATGATCAATCTCTAGATTTGGTTTAATAATTCCTTTAATTTGCCCTTCATATTTCACAAATTTGAGCTCATAAATGGATCTATTTGTTATAATCTTTTTCTTCCCAATGTCTTTTGAGCTAGCTCCTCATCTATTAGGAATTTAACATTACTAGTTTTGTCATACTTCGAGTCTATACCTATAAGTTTATTGATTGATTTACCTATTCTGATTAAAGTATATAAATGTTTAATTTCTACTGGAAGATTTCTACATTCATATCAAGTAGGTATCAATTTTTTTTTTCCTCATTCTAGTTAGGCACCCAAGTTTGAAATTTTACTACATGTCCTCTATAATAACAATTTGATAATGAAACTATTTTGTTCCTAATTTCTCTATTTTCATAGTGTAGATAAATCAATGACTTTGAGGAAATGCTTATACTTACATGTTGTTTGCAGATTTTATCTAGTTTCTTTGTTAAATTTGATAAATTCTTGTTTGGTCCGCTCCAACAGACATATACTCCAAGATCTGAACATTCCTTCCACTTATCTTCTATGTATGTGTCATTAATGATTAATATGTCAGAGAAATTATAAAAAATGGTTTTCCTTATGTTATCTGATGGTGAGGTTGTCTTCATGTGCTTTGTTTCTGTTATTTCTTTATATATAGGTAGCTTTATATTTTGGTCTTTCACTCTTTTATGTCGTGGTATATAGACTTTTTGATTTTGCTCGAGAACCCTAACTTCTTTTCCTCAGACTACTTGCTATCATTTTTTTCCTAATAGTAAATAGTTAGTTGTGGATACTTTAGTAGGTTTATATATTGCATGATTATAATCTTTATCCATTCTTGCTATAATTGATATTGACTTTTCTTGCCACCCTTTTTTCATTGAAGATTTGATGTTTTGGGAGAACTGTTTCTACTTTTTTTTTTTCCATCATCGACCTCATTTTTTGTTGAGATGAATTTCTCCTACGGTTCTTGTTTGATATTACAATTTTCCACCCATTACCATTTTTACATGGATTTTTTTTTCAGTATTGAGATCTTCTTATCCTTGGATTCATTTTATTTAAGCAAGGTGCAGAAGTTGTCCGATTTTGGATTATCTTTGGTTAGCATTGTAAATCTATTGTTGATTAGAATATAGGGGATCAATTGTTTTCCTTTTAGCCTATCTTCTTGATGCTTTAATGGAAGTTGGATGGAAGTAGTGCCCTTATTATGGAAGAACTTGTTCAACATAGGTTGTTGATTAAGGCTTTGTCTATAGATTACATGGTTTTTGAGTATGGGTAATACTACTCTGTTCACATTTTTTGCTACTTCTATAATTCGTGCCATTTTTAATTTTTTAATGAGTTTTGATTAGCTATTTATTAAAACTATTTATTAAATTAATTACAAGTAGGTATCTTTTAACTTGTCAAATTCATTTCTTTCTTTAAATTCTTGATCTATATTATTTATTCTTTTCAATTATAAAAAATATTCTTCTTTGTTATGAGTGGCTAATATATTTGACATCTTATTTTCTAGTTTTTTTAATAAAATTACTAACCATTCATATTAACTTAGAGAGAACATACAACTACATCAAAATAATAATGGGAGGAACCTTTTGTCTCCAAAAGTCACATGGGAATAACACATACACTATAGTAAAAAGGGATTTTTTTTTAAAACATAAGCATCATAAAACCAAATAGGTCTATCCCAAAAGGAAATATGAGTACCAAAATGTATAGTTGAAGCAGTTGGAGGCTTTGGATCATCCTTCTCTCTCTATATAAGCTTGTGATATGGTTAAGGGTCCAACTATGTCCAAGCATCTTTATTTCTATCTTCGGCCTAATTATATTCTTGATATGAGGATATAGCTAGATCCAACCTTGGCTATCTTTTAGAAGGAAAAGGTCACCACCAAAAAATTGAGCAACTAAAATGGAGTGAAGTATTACCTATATCTAGATGACTTGATGATGTGGAGAAATAAAGGACTGTGAGACAATGAGAAGGGGTGTGGTGAAAGGTGGAAATAAATTTAAGAAAAGTATGTAAATATATACCATTGAGAAGATCTCTAACATTGATGGATTTCATGACAAGTAGAATTGCGAATGGAAATAGAAGATTCTATTGGGCCTATGGCCACCATAGATTGATTATTTCCCTAAAGATGTAATAATGCTTCCAAGTGAGACACCTCAAAATCCACCTTAATAGCTTTGACCTATATCTCTATAAAATCATATTATTACATATTGAGCTTTAGTAAAAATAGATACATTACAATAAATAAAGACATCTAAGAAAATTATCATGTTTAGGTCTTTCCAATCAACAAAGATAATTTCCATTTTAAAAGTGTGCAATATTTTTATGAAAGGATAAGGAAGTCTGGGGTTACCTTGTAAAAACACCGTATGCCACAAAAAATATTATGGGTAAAATGGAGAAAAGAAACTTGGGATCCAAACGCAATGATTTTGAGTCCTATGATAGAGCCAAAATAATTGAAGGAATTAATCTAACAATTCACAAAAAGGAAACTAAGGATCTTTGATACCAAAATAATGGAGGAAAGATTACAACATATAAAATGTGTTATTTTTGGGTTATGTAATAGGGATGAGGCCACAAAAGTGTGTGTGAATTTTGGGGATAGATAAATTTCATGTTTTTTTTCTTTTAATATATGTTAATCAATAGATTTGGATTAAGCTAGCACCCTTTGGGAAAAGAGATCAAGGGATTAGGAGAGAAACCCCCTATATAGGGGGTTTGAAGTGAACCTCCCTAGGGGGTTGGACCAAACCCCCAATTTACATCAATTTTGTGACAAAAAAAAAAAAGTGAGTCCCCGCTTTCAAAGAACCCCTCTGATCTCTTAAGGTAAAGTGGGGATTTAAGTTAAGGAGCCAAAAAAATTAATCTAATAATTTTTTTCAAAAAAATGACATTTGAAGACCTCAAAAGCTACCAAATTAGATGATCTTTAGTAACAATGAATTCCCAGTGGTGCTACTTGAAATATGCTTTCAATAACTATAATTGTCATATATATATATATATATATATATATATATATATATATATATATATATATATATATATATATATATATATATATATATATATATATATCATTAAGACCTTCAAATAATATTTTAACCAAATATAGAATGTTTACACATCAAACATCCTCTTTTTTTGAGACATCAAGAAAAATAAAAAGAAGAAAATATTAGAAAATATATAGGAAATAGATGTTTGTATTATGTTATATTGAGGAAGTAAATTGATATGTTATGTTCAAGTTAGAGTGATCATAGTGAGCCTATCTCTAAATTATAGTTGATGTCACTTTATAACTTAATAAACCATAAAATATTCAACCAAAATGAACTAAACCAATTGGATCCACTAGACTTGAAATAATTACATAAGTATCATTTTCAAAAATAATATTGTGTCCATCCAATTGACTAGCACTCTTTAAAAATGTCATTTCTTCGTACAATCCACTTTTAAAATGAGAAGAAAAATTTTATACAATTAATTTTTCCTTTAAAAATCAACACACACACACACACACACACACACACACACACACACACACACACACACACACACACACACACACACACACACACACACACACACACACACACACACACACAGATCTAAAAACCAAATCAAAATTCTAAAGTCACTATTTAATATTATCTTTAAATTCTGAATAGTTTTGTTTAGCTATAGGTTTTTGAATGTGAGGTTTTATTTTAAATTTTTTATCTCAGTATAAAAATTGGCCAAAAAAGAGGATACATTCTTATGGAACCACCCATAGTTTCATAGCCTATAACAAAATGTAACCTTTAGGTGGACTTTGAAGATTGTAAATTCTATTACTAGTTCAAAACCCCATGAGAAAGTGATATCAAAGCCAATAATACCCCTGTTAAGGTTTATATATCTAGATAGTAGACTCTAGAGATCAACTTTATTCCTTCCACCATGGAATAAGACTAGTTATTCCAATCTTATACAAAAGTTCTATTTGAAATAGAGATACTAGAAATTCAAGAGTTTCCCTGTGTGGTTTTCTAAGGCCAAATTGATCCTTTGCATCCTCCAAACTTTGGAAAAACAAAGTAACCCTATATAAAAGGCCCTTTAGGGCATGGATCCTATTGTTGTTAAAGGAGGGAGCATAAAAACCTAGTATTCATACAAGTGGAAGACCTCAAATATGAATTAATGGAGACAAATATAGACTATGCTAGTTAAAAGATAACACATCTCAAAAGAAGTCATAGTTTCAATGAATCCATATTTGGTTTATTTTCTACACATGCACACTAAATGTTCTTTCCTACAAAGGGATCTTGTATCTAAGTGGTTCTATCATGATCAAACTAATATTTAAGACAAGATTTTTCCATGTTGGGAGATGTAGAAAAAAAAGATGCAATACAAAAGAAGAACATTATAAGACTCATTTCATGATAAATAAAAAATAACCCATTGAAAATAAATGTTAATCCATAATTATGAATGTAAATGAGGCCAAGATTATGTCAAGGGATATGTGGTCTTAATTAAATCAACACAAGTTTCTTTGACAAGGTCTCATAGAGTATCCTATGGTCTACTAAAAAGTGGCTTTCCCAAGGATCCATCAAGGACTTTCCCTTACCTTCCCAAGGTTTCTACCAAGAAAATACAATATCCTAGGTTGTATAACATAATCTCCAACCAAATTGACCTTAAATCCTAATCCTTACTAAGGACCTCTTACTAAAGTTCCTCTACCTTTGATTTGATCAACTTATAACTTCTTAATACATCGAATAGGTTAGGCTAATATGAAATAGCACCATAGATAGTTTGGTCCCACTGCAAGAAATCCATAATGTATTTTGTTATAGGAAGGCCTAAATGAGACCTACTAGAATTAGCCCTCCTAATTGGGTAGTTGATTATTATGATTCAAAAAAATTGTTATGAACCATCAAGAAAATTATTGATTCAAGAACCATTTTTTGACTTTAAAACATCCAATATTTGTATATAGGTTTTTCTTCTAAGACTCATAGCATGGATAGAGAAATATTAGTCCTAAATAGTAGTTTAAGACTAGTTTTAGAAACAACTCATAAAAATCCTCACTAGACCAGTCTCCTTTGAGTCTAATAATTTTAATTTGGTTAGTACATGTCCAAGGAAACTAATTCATGATTGGATTATACAATTAAATTTTATTTTCTCTATAAACTAACTTCTTCCATGGCTTCCTGCTTCACCACATCCTAGTGATTAGGTAAGGGCACAACTACAAAAATACCAAATTGCTCATAGAAATACCAAAACTAAAAGGAACATATTATATAAAAATTTTCCTAGAACTCTATAAAATCATTGGAATGCTATTATATGCCCATTTAATCTCCAAACCCTAATCTTATGAGGGTTTAAGACTAACTAAGCTTCAAATCAATAGCTCTTCCTACTCAACAAACTATTTCACTTTAAAATAACTTCTTAGGAAACATAATTCACCAAGATTTAAAACTAAATTTATTTATAAATCAAATAAAAAAATATAAAACTAATTATAGAAGGAAAAGTAACAATTTTACAATGAAAACTTCAGAAAAATTAGAACAGTGAGTGCACAAACTTATTTTTATTGCATCGGTTAATGTACTAACACCTTAAATAAATTTCCAAGGCCTTTTATCTAGAAATTTTATTAGTTTTTCCTGACCAAAACTGAATTTTTTTCCAAAACTTGCATTCTTTAAACAATTTTACAAAAGTTGCAATTGTGCAACTTTGAGCAATTTTGCACTCTGCAACATTTTGTGCCCAATTTTACCCATAGGTGATGCAAATAACCTATAACCCATTCTAAAACCCTAGTTAACCACATGAAACCCCTAATTAATTTTTTTAAAATTTTTTTTATCTCAAAGCACAAAATTGACTTAGGCCACCATTCAGAGATCATAAGCTAAAATGGATCCAATCAAGCTCAGCCTAGTATAGTTTATTGCCTTTAGATATTATTATAACTCTTTCAAATATCCTCAAAATTTAAATTGGAGGTTATCTTTTTCCTTTCTCTTAGGGTAGGGAAGAGAACGTCAAGTCCCTTGAGTTGATAGAGTTTGAACAGTAGTTTCATGCTTCAAGATATCTACTTCTATCATCTATGTGGCCTCTAGTTTAGGTAGAATGTCCCATTTTACCATTTATTCCCTATAGACCCCTTTTGTAGTCCTCATAATGATCTTGTAATTTTAAATCCATTCGAATTGCAAAGCTTTTGTAGGAGGAAGGTCATTGAGAGAAATTGTTTCATTTGATATGGTAGTATCATATTGTCCTATATCTATGATAGTATATTGAAATGGATAGAGATCACTAATATTGAAGATGACTTAAATTCATAGGTCAAGAGGTAATTTTACCTCAAATAAGTATTCCCAATTTATCCACTATCCATAGTGGTCTTATCTTCTTCATGAGAAATTTTGCATGTTTCTCTTTACGTAAAAATAGTTTCCTTAAGTATATCGTCACTAAATCACCTACTTTTAAGTGAGCTTCCCTTCTTGTTTTCTAGATTAAGTCTTATTCTTCTTTGTGATCTATTGCAATTTTTTTCTAACCTATTCATGGACATGCTTCATGTTATATACAAAAATTTCAGCTTGTGTACCACCCTTATCCATTATATTGAGATCTTTAAGCACCGCTATGCCCCATGGATGAAATCCACAAAAAATTTAAAAAGGACTCTTACTAGTACTTTGATTAACCTAATCATTGTAGGCATATAATTAAACTTGAGATATTACCAAGTCTAATGATTTTCCATTTTTTTTTCAACCTAAGAAATTTTTCTAAGCACCTATGGAAAAATTCAAGTTGATCATCAAACTATAGATGATAAGCTGATGAGAATGAAAGATTAGTTCCCAATTTTCTTCACAAGTTCCTCTAGAAATGACCTACAAAATTAGAATCTCTATCACTAATAAAACTAAGAGGGGGTTAATGAATTCTAAAAAATTCCTTAACAAATAGCCCTATTATGTATGAGACATTATTAATACACTCGGATGGAATGAAATAGCACATAGGCACATTCATATAAAGTTCAATAGAGGAGATTTTATTAGTAAAAAAATTCTTATAAGGTTCATAAGAACTTCATTCATAAGGAGCATAGAGGTGATAGGTGCATTTGTGAGCCCAATTTAAATCATCAAGCATTGCTACACTCCTTAATTTCTTCTAAAGGCTATCTTCCATTCATCCCACAATATAGTCATAATTTGATTATATTTTGAATTCAAATCTAACTTGTAAAAGTAACATGCTCCACCCAAATAATCTATTAGGTCCTCTATCCTTGATGTAGGGAACTTGTATCTAATGGTGATTGTTTTATGGCCCTTGAACCAGTGTACATCCTCCACTTAGCATCCTTCTTGGACACTAACACTATAGGAACTATACAAGGACTTAAATTCTTCCTTATAATTTGATTATCCAATAAATGTTGTAGTTATTTACTATTTCTTCATTTTGAGAACGGGTCATCTTATAAGAAACTTTGATAGGTAGCATAGCTTCTCATATCAGGTCTATTTAATGATTGATGTCTCTCATAAGGGGAAATGCATTAGGGGTCTCATTCACTATTATTTCCTTATGATGATCCAAAAACTCTTGAACCTCTAGGATGATCTCAGGTTTTGCATTTTTCTGTACTTCCTTAGATTTTATGATTATGGCATAGCCTTAGTCAGCTTCTTCCTTTAAAATTTTATAAATTCCTTTCTATTAAAATACATAACATTACACCGTACATGTTTATATTTCCCTTAACCAGGTAAGGAATCCATTTGATACTTTAGACCCTCCTTGGTTATTGAACATAAGGATTACCTAATAGTAAATGGCAAGCATCCATAGGTAGTATATCACCAAACACCTTTTCACTATAATCTCCCATCTCAAACTCTACTAGAGTCTATTCATCTACCAAAATTTTTTGACCTTTATTTATCCATGACACCATGTATGAAATAGTATGAGAAAACCATTTTAATAGTAATTTTCTATCATATCCAAAGAAATAATATATTTAGTAGAATTACATTCAATTATTACCTTGTAAATCTTAAATGGAACTTACAAGTGGTTCTAAAGAGAGTCTCCCTTTAATAGGGTCCTTTTTGATGTGAAACCTTAAATAATGTTTTGGTAAGAATGATATTTTCTCCTTCTATGATTGGTCCTCCTTTATCTTTTGGTAAAGTCACACTACAACTATTTTCATCTTAGACTAACTAATTTTTCCTTTCCCCAACATCAGAATAGGAAGATCTTTTAGAAAATGTGCTCATGGTATGTCCCACCTATTTATAATTATATCATTTATGTGTAAAGATAGCTTGGTTACCAAACTTTCTTCTATTATTTATCCTTCCTTTAAAAGTTTCTCTATAGGGTCCTCATATTCCATTGCTCTCCACACTTGTCTATTTCAAAGTTTTTTCTCCACCATTATTAGTCATCTTTCCTCTACCAAAGATTCCCCTTCCTTTGGATCCTATGCCACCTTTACTTATTTGACTCTTTTATCCTCTCCTTTTTTAATTGTATCTCATATCTTTAGTGATAATTGGAAATAGTTATGGACTATTGCGAGGGATAATATATGTATCTCATCATATATGTTTTATGTCAAGTCATTCAGATACCCATGTAAGTTACCTACTTTTAATTCTATTGTTTCTTGGCCCTTAAACTAAGATTTTATAAATCCTTATTGTATGTGTTTACATACAACTCTCTCTATTTAAGATTTAATAACCTTTTTATGAAATTACACCTCATCATATTCTAGGAAGAATTAAGTCTTAAATCTTATCTTCATCCTCATGCAAGAAGTAATATTTTTCTTTCCTATTTTTACTCTTTCTTGCATTATATTCTACCACACCAAGGATGGACCTTTCAATCTTGATTTTCCAACACTAACCTTCTTCTCTTCTTCTTCCTCTTTTGCTCAAAGTATTTATTCATGACTTCAATACAATCAAGAAAATCTTCTCCATTAAAACTTCTATTAATGATAGGAAACCCATAAAGTAATCTTTACTTATGGAGTGGAAGAATCTAGAGAGATCTTTTGGTCTCAAGAGAGCGATAGCATTAAAATCACCTCTGGTACATTTATTCTTCGTTACCCTTGTCCTTTTCCATTTCTTTCATGGTTTCTTTCTCTTGGGCCTTAGTTATCCTCTCTTGCACCATCTGCATGATAGCCTCCACATTCATTGATTTTGGAGGAATTTTGTTGGACTCAAAAATATTTGGGAATACTATTTATTTGGTGTCTGAAATACACTAAATTGATTACAGTAATATTGGGTTTGATACCAATATAATGTAGAGGGGTTTTTGGTCCTAGTTAAACTGATATAAAC